>CM030358.1:152902651-153278614 GCA_017893485.1 Hemerocallis citrina | reverse complement strand
GTTATTTGACCCAAAATCCAAAACTCATTTGTATACATATTACTAGTACCTAATACCCACAACCCATTAACCCACATTTAAACCCCAATATATAACCCCCCCCCAATCCTTAAACCCTAACCCTAACCCTAATATTCTCTCTCCCTCTCCTAATACAGAGGGTTAAGAGTCATCGATCTGCGAGACATGAATAAAGCTTTGATGAGTAAGTGGTGGTGAAAATTGAGGCGAAGACGAAATAACTGGTGGTGCAAACCGTTTGCGGGGTATAGGAAGAGAAAGAAATTCAGATACGGGGGAAGAAGTTTGCATGGCAAAACATTATATTTATGGAAAGGAGTGGCAAGGATAGGCGAGTTGTTTCATGCTAATACAAAATGCAGAATAAGGAACGGTAGAGACACCAGATTTTGTAACGATAAATGTTGTGGAAACAATACTCTTCTTAGCATATTTCCGGAGGCGGCAAGGGCGACTATTAATGTGGACACATTAGTAATAGACGTGTGGAATAGAAATAGACTAAGGCTGCAGGTAGTTGACAGTTTGTCGCAAGAGAGCATTAGTCAATTGCAAAATCTCAATAACTACATTCGGACTGAAGGATTATACATTAGTGGCACAGAGGATGAAAGAAGATGGAGTTTAGGCTCATCCATGATTTTCTCGATGTCAAATGTGTACAAGTGGATTAACGATGGAGGACTTAGGAGCGGGAGGCAAATATCATTTCGAAATTAAATGTACCTGTGACAGTGTAAAAATGGCCTGAGGCCCATCCAAGGCCCAATACAATTCCTATTCAGAAAAGCAAGAATACCGACCTGGTTCGGCTCCGGACCCCTTCAGGGTCGGCGCCGAACCTCGTGTTTTGCCCCCACAGTGCCGGCTTCCTCGTACTGACGAGCCTCAGTATCCCCCGGAGTCCGATCCGGAGCAGTCCCTCATGCCGTCCCCCCTCTCTGGCGGGGCGGAGGGATGACCTGGCGCAGCCTAGGCCCTCCGATTCCCCCAGAGGCACAGAGGACTCACGATGGGCCACGTCAGCTCCAAATACCGCCAAGGGTTTCGCCACGTCAGCCCTATACCACTTCTGGTCTCACAGCAACCGCCCTAAACCCCCTGGGCCTTCTGCCACGTCAGGCCCATGGGCTTTCGGATCCAAACCCGGCCCCCAAGCGGAACCAAACCCGGTTGGGATTTTCTATAAATACTAGACCCTCACCCACCTTTTGAAGGTAATCAATCTTTTACCACTTAAATACACCTAGTTATTGCTACTCTCTCACAGAGACTGACTAGAGCGTCGGAGGGTCCGCCACCGGGACAAACCCCGGTGTTTCAGGACCGTCTGCAGGTACACAAGACCTCGGATCCGACCCTTCCGATCCGAGCCCAACCTTCCAACGCCTTTCCGAGCTCATCGTAGCCCCCAGAAGGTCAACCGAAGGTCGGCAGACGAGCGGCAATCTCCTTCAATACAAATTGAGTTCGAACTCACACCTGGTGCTTCCACACGTGCCTCAGAAATAAACAGCATCAGGTTGGCGCCGTCTGTGGGAACAGCTGCTCCAGAAGCCGATCCGACCCAGACCCTCAAAGGCCATCGACAGCCGAATCCTCATGGCAACCAAAGGCAAGGGGGCTGCTTCCTCCGTCAACCAACGGGACTCGCCCCCACCCACCAATAAAGCCAGGCCACGCCCGTCGAAACACAAGGCTCCCTCTCGGGAGTCCCAAGGGAGCGTCGGCCGGCCAGCCCAGCCCGACCTCCGGGGAATAATCCTCAACCGCAAGATTACCCGCAGCAGGAGAAGGGCCGCTTCCAACCCGGCCCCGAACCGCCCGAGGCCACCGTCCGAGGTACGCAGACCCGCGCTCAGCCGAGTCGGAAGACAACCCTCGGACCGACCAAACCGGGCCGAAAGAGCCCCCGTCACTCATAAGGAATTCCAAGACTTCCGAAAAGAAATGCTGGGAGCCCTCCGACGGGCCCCCAGGGAAGAAACCCTCCATTCGCAAACGGGGTCGGACGCCGAAGCCAGCGCATCCCGCCCTTCAACGATCCAGCCGGGAGACGATGACGTACTCCTAAGACGCCTACAAGAAATGGAGGACCGCCTCGATCACATAAGGGACGGCGACCAAAGAATGGCTCAGGGGTACAGACCTGTCCGTCCACCCTTCTCCGCCCCCATCCTCCTAGCGGAAATACCCCGGAATTTCCGGCCCCCTCAATTCGAGACCTACGACGGCGAGGGAGATCCTGCTGATCACATGGAGGGTTTCAAAACCCTCATGATGATTCACAGCGCCTCGGATATCCTGCTCTGCCGAGCCTTCCCCGCCACCCTTCGGGGTCCTGCTCGCGAGTGGTTCTCGAAACTCGCCCCCGGCTCCATTTACTCCTTCGACCAACTCGAGGGCAATTTTCTTGCCCATTTTGTCACTAGCCGGAAGGCCGAAAGGACCAGCGCCTCATTACTGGGGCTCAACCAGATAGAGGGGGAATCACTCAGAATGTTCGTCCGGAGATTTACCGCTGAGGCAAGGTCGGTCTCCTCCCTCGACCCAGGCGTCGCTTCAGCGGCATTCCGACACAACGTCCGCCCCGGACAGCTGAAGGCCTCTCTGGCCAAGAGACCCCCCATCGACTTCCCCGACCTCCTCAATAGGGTCGAGAAATACATTAGGGCAGAAGAGGCCCTCAACCCCGAAGATGCCAGGGATGCCACCGGGAAAGGAAAGCGGAAGACCGAGGAAGGCGAACCACCGAAGAAAGCCCCAAGGGACCCGGGGGCCATAAAGAAGGTCCCGCCAGTCCCCCGCTTCGAGAGGTACACTCCCCTGACGCATAACATCTCCGCCATCCTCTTGGAAATCGAAGACAAGGGCATTGTCCGACTACCCCCCCCGATCTAATAACAACAAGAATCGAGACCAGCGCTTTTACTGTCGCTTCCACAGAGATCACGGGCACGAAACCGACCAATGCCGAGCCCTGAAAGACGAAATTGAAGAACTCATCTCCAGAGGATACCTCCGAGAGTTCACCCGAGAAGGCCCACGGGATCGGCGAGATGCTAGGAACCGGAGGCAATCGCCTCCGAACCCTGCTCCAAACCAGTCCCAGGATCGGGACCCCGACTCCGAGGGAGCCGCGGATATCCCTTTCATCTTGCACTGTGTCCACGGAGGGCCGATGGGAGGCGGATCAAACACTTCCAAAAAAGCCTTCCTTCGAGAGGTGAACGCTGTCAAAGACAACCCCTCACCCAAACTACAATCAAGGCCGGTCTCCTTCTCAGGGGAAGACCTTGAAGGTGTTCGCTTGCCCCACTGCGATGCTCTCGTCATCAACCTCCACATGGCTAATTGTGAGGTCCGCAGGATCCTCGTCGACAACGGTAGCTCGGTGAATATTCTTTTTCTCGAAGCCTTCGAAAAACTCAGGTTACCCCGAGGAAAACTCAAGCCAGCTGGATACACCCTGCACGGGTTCTCAGGCGTCCCTGTCGTAATAGAAGGGATTGTTACCCTCGACGTTACCGCCGGGTCGACTCCTGTCAAGAGGACCGAATCCATGGACTTCATGATGGTCAACGTCAAGGCGGCCTACAACGCCATACTTGGCCGGCCTGGACTATGCTCCCTACAAGCGGTGCCTTCGGCTTACCATCTGAAGCTCAAGTTCCCCACCCCTCAAGGAGTCGGCATCGTCCGAGGCAGTCAAAAAGCAGCGCGATCATGCTACATGACCACCGTCGATGGAGGCGTGTTCCCCCTCGACGCCGGACGAGCGTAGACTATGCCCCGACTATATGTAAATCTTTTGTTTTCGGTGTAAACCCTCGTTTGTAAAGGGCTGCCTTAGCGGCCCTCCCTACCTTATACTAAAAATATGCCTTTTTATCCGAACCCCAAATGTCTCGATAATCTCAATACGAGTCCGGACCGAAGGTCCTTCCTAAGGCCCCACTTCGATCCCTCGCGGAACGATGGGGCCAGACCTTGCCTCCGACATTTCATACCGCATCACTGGCCGGAGCAAGGAGGGAAAAGGATTCCTCTTTCATACCCCTTTATTTTTCGTCCCAAAGAGAAAAAATAAAACGAAAGAAAAAACAAAGACCGTTACAAGACCGCTCCACTCTTCTCAAATCAGGTAGATCAGGGCCCCCCCCGGGGCCCAACGAGGGACAAAGAGTACTTCGACCAAGCAACTAGGGGCCCCCCCCCTCGCTGTGATATTCCTTAGCCTCAGCCCCAATCGACGGTCCAGCCACCGAACTCTGGGCGTCATCCGGTCGCGCCCACTGCAACAACAGCAACGCAGAGGGAACCCCCTCCGCCAGTCGACCCAAGGATGAAGAGAACGAGGCTCCCAGCATCGCCTTGTAACGAGGCATCTCCGTCTCCTCCTCCACAAAGACGTCGCGAGGTAGCCCCCCAGGGGAGGACCTCGGCTCCAAGGTACTTAGCCCGGCTCGTCTGATGTCCGTCCCGCCGAGCTCCCGATCCCACATCACTCTTCTCAACCGGCGCGCCTCCGCACTCAAGACGGCGAACTTACTCCGATAAAAGTTACAGGCTTCATCAGTGTCCCGAGCCCCCCTTCGGTGGCGAGCCAGCGCAGCTTCCAGGACCTTAACCTTACTCCGGAGTCGTGCCACATAGAAACTATGGGAGTCTCCTTCAGGAAGGATAGCCGCGACCTACAAGATAACCAACCAACTCAACACACATTCTCAAGAAGATTCAGAAATGTCCGAGGTCAAACCAACCGGCCGGTCAAAAAACTTTTCTTGCCACTATAAATCCAAATGTTTCTTACAAAAAATGCGGTGGCCAGTCCGCGGGAGGCAAACACAATCGAGGGAGAGAAAAAGAAAGACAAAAATTACACAACTCATTGACCCACCTCCGCGCCGACGGACGGATCCACGGGAGCGTCGGAAGAGGGGTCGACGGCGGGCCCTGCTTCACCCGGAGTCTTCGACGTCCCCTCGATCTCCATATCATACTCAAAATTGGACAGATCGAGGGCCGGGAAGAAGTGCCTCACGTGGCTGAGGGCCCTCTCATAGCTCTTGTCCTGGGCCGCGATCACCATCTGCTGGCCCTTGCGCAACACCTCCTCCGCCTCCTTGGTAAACTTCGTCTTCAGGGAGGCCACCTTCTTCTCCCACTCCACATCCTTGGCCTTGAGCTGGAGCTCCAGCTGCTGTTCTCTCTTATGCGAACCCTCGAGTTCGATTCGCATCTCCTTCATCTCCAGCTCGCTCTTTTCCGCTCGAGCTCGCTCTTGAGCCAGGGACGCCTCGTACAGGTTCTTGATGTTGGCCCCCTGTATACAGGCCTACAACCAACGACAGACAAAGATGAGACCTCGGCACGTAAATCAACAAAGAGGGACAGAGTCGACAGACTTACCTGCACAGTGGCCTGTGCCAGGCGGGCGAACGCCGCCTCTACGGGCTCGCCCTCCATCGCCTTGCGATCGCAAGGGGTCGCCAGCTTTTCCACCACTTCGACGGCTTGGGCCTCCTCTGTCAGGCGGTCCCCCATCAGAACCGACCAGTCAGGAGCCCACCGCTGCCGCAACAGCTCCACCACCGGATCCTCTTCCTCGGCCTCGACCCAGGGACCTTTCCCCTTGTCGAGAACAGAGGCCCCTGCTCGGCCCGGACCCTTCGAAGAAGCCACGCCCTTGCTCGTCTCAGAGCGACCCCTCTTGGTCCTCGGCTCGAGTTGAACTTCCGAGATAACAAGGGGCAGCTCCCTCGACCTCTTCGCCGCCTCCGCCTTCTTCTTCTCGGCGTTTTCCTTCTTCATGGCCAGCCGCCTCGCCTGGATCGATGCCTCATCCATACCTGCAGGAAAAACCATTAAGAGCAATGAGCAAGAAAGCAAGAAAGGACCCAGAGGAAAGGAACAACTACATACGCATAACAGCTGGGCTCAGTCCAGCGTTCGCCAGAGCGGTCTCCGTCACCTCCGTCCAATCAATGCTAGGTGACTGGCGGAGGCGCTCGACAAACCCCCACTCATCTGCCGACAGATCCCCCTGCCTCGGCGGTGGGTGGCTCGGCTTGGAGTGGTTCCATCGAGTAGGAATGTCCCATGGCTCTTCACTCCGGATCACCAAATACTTCTCCTTCCATCCCTTGATGGAATCGGGGTGGTGGCGAACGACCTTCCCCCCGCTCCGGGGAGAGATATAGTATACACCCTCGGCCGACGGATTGACCATCAACATTGCACGGAACACGTTCAACCGCAGGGGTACTTGCTGCTCCTCGCACATCAGCATAAAGCAGATGATCTGCTTCCAAGAGTTCGGCCCGTACTGCATGGGCGCCAAGGAGGCCCAGTTCAACACGTCCTTAATGAACGGGTGGACCGGCAACCTCAGGCCAGAGATAAAAGCGTCCACCGGGAAGACACAGTACCAAGCTGACAAGGGATCGGTGGGACGCAGAGTAGGGCTCGGCATCAGCAGTTCGTGACCAGGCCCTATATGATACGCCAGTTGCAGAACCTCTAAATCCCCGTCCTCCAAAACGGTCGAGATCGCGTCCATCATCACCCTCCCCCGGCTCGGCGAAGAGGGTTGCACTCCGAAGAGCTCCTGGTCAGAAAGATCGTCGGGATACTGACGGAAATGCTTCGGCTGGACGGGCGAGCCAGTCATCAAATTACGGAAAACAGGCGCCTTGCTCGAACCGCCGGTCCTCGACCCCGGTTTTCCTGGGGCCCTCTTCTCCTTCTTAACTCGCTCCGACGGTCCTCGACCCTGAGCGGTGGATCTCCTCACTGTATTGCCCTCGCCACTCTCCTCATCGGAAGACAGCTCCAGCACGCGAATGCCGTCCGAACCCTCGCCGTTTCCCTCCGACCCACTACTCTCCACCACAAAGGGACGTCGAGTACGCGACACCCTCGGCTTGTGTATCGCTTCCCCCTCACCTACGGAGCCCTCCAAAGAAGCCAAGCCAGTATGGCCCACAACAGGCACCGATCCCTCCTCGAACACGGGCTCTTCCCACGACGTCGACGGAGAGTCAGGCTTTACTTCCCCCCTGGACGACGACGCCGACGAACCGGACTGAGCCCTATCCATCTGTGCCTAAAGATAAAACAAACTTACCAAACTAACCTGGGACCGCTTCGGAAAGGCGAACCGAGTACGGCAAACTGCAAGAGCAAACGCTGAAGGGGTGGGAGATTTTTTGAAGAAAGAAGCAGCAAGATTGTAGTGGGCGAAAGGGAAAAAAGGGGGAATACTTATATAAGGGAAGAACGGCTCCTCGACTTCCGCGATTACTGTTCACTGATTGACGCACAACTGTCGCCTGGAAAATCGCGCCACGTTCTCGAAACCTGTGCGGGGGACGTCATCAGACGCCAGACTGACGGCCTAACTCTGGGGTCGGGTCGAGTGAGATACACGACGGAGAAAACTTTTTTTTAATTTTAAGGCACCGTCATATGACAGACGCCCCGGGCTCCAGCGTTCGACCAGTTCCCCTCTCACCCTCGAGCAGCCCGGGACTTACAGCCTCGGCGGCCGAAACCCCGAACTGTTCGAGGGTGGAACAGAAACCGCCATCGCCTACAACCCTATCAAGACGGACTGACAGACCCCCGACGGGAGGTGGCCCCCCCCATCCGAGGCCCTTCAGCCCCAAGGCCGGTATACGGTGGGTGCGTCTTTTCGTCTGGATCTCCCCCGGGCCAAACCTCCATGACAGGGCAGTCTGACCCGAAAAGGGATCCAGACGGCAAAACCACCACTAAACCAAAGCTCCTCTTCCCACAGCACGGATATAGGATGTCACCCCTCTCGCCCTGATCTCCCGTAGACCTGGCCACCATATCAAGGTCCATCAGATCCAAGAGAAGATCAGGGCGGCAGAGTAACCACCTCTCCGACGCTGCTAGGGTCGAAAATATTAGCCAAAGACAGGCGTCCGCCGAAGCAGACACCTCTGAGAGCCAATGGGCCACCCCTGTTTTGATCATACCTACAATGGAGGGGGGAGGTATTTATAACCTCCCCCAGGGACTAACCGTTGAGACGCCGGGAAGGTCAATCAACGGAAAACCATGCACCATCTACATTTATTAGGCGGCGCCATTAAATGCCCCTAGAAAATTGGACCATCACACCATTCTCGGAGAGCCTTCAATACACCACATGAATGGTGGGATATCCCCGCTCAGTCACTCTGAGGCGCCAACCGGTCGCCATCCCCCTTGATTAGCCCGAAATCCCTCGGCCAGCTCGGGGTCGGGTCTAGCACCAGGGCAGTCTTCTCAGGAAGGCTTCACGGCTCGCCATCGCCCTTGCCTTCCAGTAATCCCTCGCCAAGCTCGAGGTCAGGTCTGGCACCAGGGAGGTCTTCTCAGGAAGGCCAACGGCTCGCCACCCCCCTTGTTGGTCCATAATCCCTCGATCAGCTCGAGGCCGGGTCCAGTACCAGGGGAGTCTTCTCAGGAAGGCTTCACGGCTCGCCATCGCCCTTGCCTTCCAGTAATCCCTCGCCAAGCTCGAGGTCAGGTCTGGCACCAGGGAGGTCTTCTCAGGAAGGCCAACGGCTCGCCACCCCCCTTGTTGGCCCATAAACCCTCGACCGGCTCGGGGTCGGGTCTGGCACCAGGGTACTCTTCTCACGAAGATCCAATGACTCACCATCCCATTTTCTACAACCATGAGCACTCCTCCACGGCTAGCTCCCGCACCCCCTGCAGGAGTGGGGGGCTTGTGTGACAGTGTAAAAATGGCCTGAGGCCCATCCAAGGCCCAATACAATTCCTATTCAGAAAAGCAAGAATACCGACCTGGTTCGGCTCCGGACCCCTTCAGGGTCGGCGCCGAACCTCGTGTTTTGCCCCCACAGTGCCGGCTTCCTCGTACTGACGAGCCTCAGTATCCCCCGGAGTCCGATCCGGAGCAGTCCCTCATGCCGTCCCCCCTCTCTGGCAGGGCGGAGGGATGACCTGGCGCAGCCTAGGCCCTCCGATTCCCCCAGAGGCACAGAGGACTCACGATGGGCCACGTCAGCTCCAAATACCGCCAAGGGTTTCGCCACGTCAGCCCTATACCACTTCTGGTCTCACAGCAACCGCCCTAAACCCCCTGGGCCTTCTGCCACGTCAGGCCCATGGGCTTTCGGATCCAAACCCGGCCCCCAAGCGGAACCAAACCCGGTTGGGATTTTCTATAAATACTAGACCCTCACCCACCTTTTGAAGGTAATCAATCTTTTACCACTTAAATACACCTAGTTATTGCTACTCTCTCACAGAGACTGACTAGAGCGTCGGAGGGTCCGCCACCGGGACAAACCCCGGTGTTTCAGGACCGTCTGCAGGTACACAAGACCTCGGATCCGACCCTTCCGATCCGAGCCCAACCTTCCAACGCCTTTCCGAGCTCATCGTAGCCCCCAGAAGGTCAACCAAAGGTCGGCAGACGAGCGGCAATCTCCTTCAATACAAATTGAGTTCGAACTCACACCTGGTGCTTCCACACGTGCCTCAGAAATAAACAGCATCAGTACCTTTGAAGGTGAGAGCCTTTCTTTGGCTGGTGTGGAATGATGTTATCATATCAAAGGTCAATTTAAAAAAACGAAGTATGCAGATCGATGTTAATTGTGCTAGATGCTCTAATGCTGAAAAAGACACAAATCACATACTATTCATTTTTCCTAAGGCTAGGTTAGCATGGGAGGTTGTATGCCTAGGTTTTGGGAGTCTGGAATGTCCTAAGTCGGGTAGAGAGGTTTGGGGATATTGGATAGATAAGCTCATTCACTGCCACAGTGGCAGTTTCCCCATTCACGACATCGATGATGACGGCTTTATTGGGTTTATACGTCTTGCATACACATGTACGATGAGAAGACAATGAAGCGATGAGACGGAATAGAAGCAAATAGTTTAAGATAGAGAAGAAAGTCGTCAGCAACAATAAAAGGAATAAAGAAAGGGACAGTCGACTGCGCGGTCGACTATCACCCCATCGGGTGTCAATCTGGGGGATTGCGGTCGACCGCAATCATGTGCAGTTGACTGTCTTGCGCGCTGATAGGTCTTGTGGGTTGGGTCTTGGAGATTTTTGTGAAGCCCAACTTTGTCTTCAAGTTATATCATACGGCTCTCAACACGTGGTTATCTCTTCAGTATGCATCAGATGGTTAGTATATCAAGTGTAACAAACTAGGGTTTCTCTAGATCTATATAATCAATTGTAACGGCTCCAAGAACGATATGATTCTATTGAGTGTTGAATAGGAGAAGAGAGTACTTTATCTGAGAGGTGAGAGATTTCTCCATTGTAAATAACAAGCAGTTCCAGTTAGACTTGAGAGAGGATCGTGGTGAGAATTGTAATATTCTTGTATTTTCTCTAGTTAAATAACATCTCGGTTCTTCCTCCTCCGGATTAAGGCAAAAGCCCCAACTGAGACAATTCTTGTGTACTTTGTGTGATTTGTGTGATCTGGTATTTGCTTGGTGGAAAATACTCAATAAGATCCTCTAGAGGAAATAATTCCCTAACAAATAGTATCAGAACGCCAATTGTTCCTAATAGGCTTGGCCATCACCAGACCTGCAACGGCTCACACCTCTCTCACCATGGCAAAAACTTGCTCAAACTCCTAAACTAGCGACGAATCGCGCATCAACCATACTGGCAACGACTTACACATCTAACACAATGGTCACAGCTTGTACATCCACCACCATATCGACGACTCGCACATCAACCCTAACAATGTCGAAAAAATCATACACTGCATCGGTGAGGGTTAACACCTTCACCAATGATCGATCAATGATGATTTATATTAGGCAACTCAAGATGAATCCTTATTTTCAAACAAGAGCCCACATCAAAGCCCACAATCACACTCATCACTCCCCAACTCTAATTTGAATTTTTTTAAAAAAATCTAATATGAGCTTCAAATTGCATCAAAATTTATGTTGGGTTTTATTTCTTGCATACTTGTTCGGTGTGAAGAGAAGATGGTGATACAAGTAGAGGGTTCGAAGCGAAGGATCAAAGAGAAGAAGAAACAGTCAGCAGCAGTAGCAGCCAACATAGAAAGGGACGATCGACTGTGCAGTCGACTGTCACCTTCTCGGGTTGATGGTCTAGGAGTTGTGGCTGACCGCAACTATATGCGGTCGACCGTCCGCAATGCTGATGGATTTTTTGGGTGCGGGTTTGTTGATTCGATTGAAGCCCACTTCATCTTCTGATTAAATCATACGGCTTTAATTGTATGTTTGTCTCTTCAGTATACATCGAATGGCTATTGTATCAAGATATCTAAACTAGGATTTTTCTATATCTATAAATACAATGTAAACGGCTCCTAGAACGATATAATTCTATTGAGTGCCGAATTGAAGAAAAGAGTACTTCATATGAGAGTGAGAGAGAGTTTCTCCATTGTAAGCAGCAATCAAGTTCCAGTCAGGCTTGAGAGAGGATCGTGGTGAGAATTGTAATATTCTTGTATCTTCTCTAATTGAAATAACATCTCGGTTCTTCCTCGCCCAGATTAAGGCGAAAGTCTCAACCGGGACAATTTATGTGTGATTTGTGTGATTGGTGCGATCTAGTTTTGTTTGATGGTTTGTGTTGATTGTGTCAAAGAGTACTCAATGATATCCCCAGTTTTCCTAACAATTTAATCACCGCAATATTGCACCACTGCTACTAGGGTTGGCAAACGGGTCTGGCGGGCCAGGCCAGGTCGAACCCGCCTGGGTTTGCACCCAACTTGGGCGGGTTCAGATCGGGTCGGTGGGGTAAACGGGCCAGGCCAGGCCGGGTCGAATGCATAAATTCGTGACCCACCCAACCCGTGAACCCTTTCGGGTCCAACCCAGGTCGGGTCAGGTCGGGTCGCGGGTTGGCCCAGCTAGAGTTAACTTTTTTTTTACTTAAAAAACTAATTGTAATTTTAATAATAAACATAAAAAATTGTAATAATAATAATAAGATTGAAAGAGTGAAATTGCCACAAAAAAATGATATATTATTCATATGATTTCAACTTATACAAGTTTCACAATTTGTAATAAGAAATAAAGATTTTCTACAAATTTGTTTTATACAATAACAAATTTCTTATATACAATTTCAATTTACTTCAATTTTCCTAATTTTAAATAACAAGCAAAGATTTAATACAATTTTTTATCCATTTACAATTTTCTTCAATTTGATGGTCAGCCTTCAATTTGTTGTTGTTGACTTGTTGTTGTTGGTCTTGAATTCTTCATTTTGGTTGCTATTGTTGTTGTTCTTCTTCTTCTTCTTCTTCCGGTGAGTTGCTCCCACTTGTGGACGTATCGAATGCTTTTTCTTAGGTCCTATCTTCAGCCTTCAACCAGTCTTTTGTGCAGACGAGCATCTCTAACAATTGGAGTTTCAAGCGATTGCTGTAATCAGTTAGAACCCCGCCACTTATAGAAAATGCACTTTCAGAAGCAACTGTAGAGACAGGAAGAGTTAGTAGATCTTTAGCCATATATTTAAGAATACTATAAGTGTGTTCATGGTCTTTCCACCATTGTAAAATATCTAGTGAAGAACTAAAAGACTTAGAATCTTGTTGGTTATACTATTGTAATTCATTTGGTTGATTAGTCCTAGATTTTTTTTATTGAATTTGTGCAAGTAAATTAAATGTTCTATCATCAAATTTACTCTTACCCTTACCTTTAGAAGTAGCAGAAGAAGAACTAACTAAAGAAATTGTACTACTAGAAGCAAAACATCTATCATAATAATCATACAAGTTATTCAATGTTGATTCAAATTTAAATAAAAAAGAAGCGCAATCAATTTCATTATCATCATCCTCAAGTAAATTAAAAAATATTTCAATTAAACTCTTCGTACCTTCTAATTTGATACGAGGATCCATTACATTAGTAACACAATACAACATAGGAGGAGGGCTAAAATACTTCAAAAATTTTGTGTATGCAGGTTTTACAATATCACCAACAAAAACATCATTGATCATTTCTTTAAAAGTTTGCATCATAGTAACTATTTAAATAAAAATGCTACTAGAAGTAGATTCATAAGATTTTGAAAATTTGAAAGTTGCGGTTTTAAAAGGTTCTAAAAATTTCAACAAAAATTCGGCATAAAACCAATCGACGGGAGTCATTTTAAAATTTGGCATATTTTTTGCAATACAAAAATTATTTATACATGCTTTATATTCAGTAACAACATGTAGCAAATCAAAAGTAGAGTTCCATTGGTGTTTAACATCCTTTGGAAATTTTCTAAAAGGTACATTTTTAAGCCTACACCAAGCTTTCCATTCTTGAAATATGGTGTCACTTAATGCAATAAAATGTACACAATTTCTAATTTTAACTATATATGGTTCGGCTATTTTTAATGCATCTTGAACATATAAATTTAAAATATGACATGCACATCTAACATGAAAAATATTGTCAGATGGAGGGTTTAATGTGGTTTTTAAAATACTAATTGATGCAATGTTGTTAGATGCATTATCAAAACTTATACACATAATTTTATCGCGAATATGAAAAACATCACAAATTTCTATAATACGGTTTTCAATTTCATTGCCACTATGGGGATAGGGCAACGTGGCAAGTGATATGATTTTTTTTTGAAGAATCCAATCACTGTCGATCTAATGACAGGTTATTCTCATTATTGGAATATTGTTGCAATCCGTCCAACAATCAGAAGTTAAACTAACTTTACAAGTTAAACTCCATAAAATTGCAATCAAAGCTTCCCTCATTTCATTGTACATTTTAAAACAATCCGATTTGCAAGTATTCCCAGTGATTCTTCTAAAATGAGGGTTTAAGGCGGTTTGATTAAAATTTCCAAGTCCCTACTCTAGGGATAGGAAAATGGTAACTCTTCCTTGATTATTAACCGGGCCATTTTCCGACGAACAAGTTCGGGATCATAAGGGTGGCTATCAACTAGACCGATCCTAGGGTGAATTTTTGTTGGCCGAGTAGATCAACAAGAAGTTCTTTATGCACATTTTGGATGTGTTGCCTAATTGTACCCGTGCCCTCACCCCTCTTCCATTTGTATGGCTTCGAACATGGTTTACGCACTTTTAAACCTACACCCGATACATTTTCGTCCAGAATATAATCATAAAATTTGTGCCAATCACTACTTTTCCCTCTAGTTTTCCTACTACTAGCCGGTTGTGTTGTTTCGGTGGCTTGTTGTTGTGGTTCTTCTTCAAATTCTATGTCTCCTACAAATTCATCGTGTGTACCCCATTATTGGGGAGGAGGATTAGGGTAGTCTTCGGCGATGTCATTTTATGGGACAATTGGAGGCCTACGGAAAGTGCCGGTGGAATCTTGTCCACTTTGGCTACTGCCGCTACCGCGTGATCTAGATATGTTGTTATGTAGTAGTGTATGTAAAAAAATTAAACACAATGTATGCGCGATAAGTTACAAAAAAAATCTAGAAAACAAGAGGGTTGTGAGAGAGAAGATCAAAAAATCAACAAACAAATATGATACAAAAAATTATAACTACAAAAAAAATAAAAATAGAAGAAGAGGGATATGAAATTTTGATACCGTTCACCGTAGATACTCGTATATAAAAAAATCCATAAAAATAAGAATAGAAGTTAAAGTAGAAGTCCGGAATTGAAGCCTTGAAGAGAGCTTCGAGGAGAGTTGAAGACTTGATCACTTGGAGGAGAGTTGAAGACTTGAAGACGTAGTTGAATTTTGAGTTCGATACGATCGGAATTTGTCGTTTGATCATGTATATGTCGTGCTACCGTGTTTGTCCACTTTGTTCACAAAAAATGAAATGAATTGAGTAACAATAGTAGAGAGAGTAAGAGAGTAAGGTGTGAATTTTTAGTGTGAGTTTTAGGGGTATTTATAAGGAAAAAAATAAAACAAAAACAAACAAACAAAAAACCAAAAACAACCAAATTAACGACTAAAAGAGTCGTTGAGCTCTGCTCTCGGCGACTCGGCAGGAGTGAAGACCCGTTGGACCCGCGGGTCGAAAACGGTCTTCAACCCTCGGGTTGACCCGCAGGTTAGGCGGGCGGGTCAAGTACTGTAGCGCGGGTTAACGGGCCGGGTTCGACAGGTTCAATTCGTTCTTTTTAAGATCCGGGGCGACCCGTTTCCATTAACGGGTTCGACCCGAACCCGAACTGGTCATTCGCAGGCCGGGTTAGGTGAGCAGGTCACGGGCGGGTCGCGGGTTGACCTGTCCCGTTTGCCATCCCTAACTGCTACGATAGTTTGGAACTAAAAGCTTGTTCATTAAGGCTATTAAGTTTCCAGAAGAAATATTGTCTCAAAGTGAGCCAATGAGGAAGGATTGAATACTCTGCAGTGAATTATTAACCGGAGAAGTCCAATACCTCCATCCAGAGGCGCACGTGTATCAAAATTCGTGTTGTCTTATATGATGAAGCTGATGTTTAAAAGTTAGCAAGGAATCCAGTAGGAAGCCGACTGAGAACACGACAAACTCCCCATTCGCGACATCGATGATGACGATGATGACGATGATGATGACATCCCATTTGCCGACAATATTTTGGTTCCGATCGGAACTATTAAGAACCTTTTAGGGTGTGAGATTGGTCAATTCCCACGTGCATATCTAGGTTCGCTAATTAGACCTGGATCGATGCATAGAGATGGCTGAAAACCTCTTATTGAAAAAGTGGAGAAGAAACTGGCTGGATGGAAAGGAAGATCATTATCATTGGAAGGAAGATTAACCTTACTAAACTCAGTTCTTAGCATCCTTTCAGTGTATCTTATGTCGATTTATGAGCTACCAGTGTGGGTTGTTAGCAAGATAGATATGTGTAGAAGGAAATTTTTGTGGAAAGGAACACATAATGTCGCTAACGGCTTTCATCTGGTCAAATGGGGTAGGGTTTGTCGAAGAAAAGAATACAGAGGGTTAAGAGTCATCGACCTGCGAGACATGAATAAAGCTTTGATGAGTAAGTGGTGCTGTAAAATGAGGCACAGACGAAATAACTGGTGGTGCAAACCGTTTGTGGGGTATAGGAAAAGAAAGAAATTCAGATATGGGGGAAGAAGCTTGCATGGAAAAACATCATATTTATGGAAAGGAGTAGGAAGGATGGGGCGAGTTGTTTCATGCTAATACAAAATGCAGAATAGGGAACGGGAGAGACACCAGATTTTGGAAGGATAAATGTTGTGGAAACAATACTCTTCTTAGCGTATTTCCAGAGGCGGCAAGGGCGACTATTAATGTGGACACATTAGTAGCAGATGTGTGGAATAGAAATAGGCTAAGGCTGCAGGTAGTTGACAGTTAGTCTCAAGAGAGCGTTAGTAAATTGCAAAATCTCAATAACTACATTCGGACTGATGGATTAAACATTACTAGCACGAAGGATGAAAGAAATTGGAGTTTAGGCTCGTCCATGATTTTCTCGATGTCAAATATGTACAAGTGGATTAACGATGGAGGACTTAGGAGCGGGAGGCGAATATCATTTGGAAATTAAATGTGCCATTGAAGGTGAGAGCCTTTCTTTGACTGGTGTGGAATGATGCTATCATATCAAAGGTCAATTTACAAAAACGAAGTATGCAGATCGATGTTAATTGTGCTAGATGCTCTAATGCTGACGAAGACACAAATCACATACTATTCATTTTTCCTAAGGCTAGGTTATCATGGGAGGTTGTATGCCTAGGGTTTGGGAGTCTGGAATGTCCTAAGTCGAGTAAAGAGGTTTGGGGATACTAGATAGATAAGCTCATTCACCGCCACAGTGGCAGTTTTCCCATTCGCGACATCGATGATGACGGCTTTGTTGGGTTTATATGTCTTTCATACACATGTACGATGAGAAGACGATAAAGCGATGAGATGGAATCGAAGTGAATAGTTTAAGATAGAGAAGAAAACAGTCAGCAACAACAAAAGGAATAAAGAAGGGGACAGACAACTGTGCGGTCGACTATCACCCCAACGGGTGTCAATTTGGGTGATTGCGGTCAACCGCAATTATGTGCAGTCGGTCGTCTTGCGCGCTGATAGGTCTTTTAGGTTGGGTCTTGGAGATTTTTGTGAAGCCCAACTTTGTCTTTAAGTTTGATCGTACGGCTCTCAACATGTGGTTATCTCTTCAGTATACATCAGATGATTAGTGTATCAAGTGTAACAAACTAGGGTTTCTCTATATCTATGTAATCAATTGTAACAGCTCCAAGAATGATTTGATTCTATTGAGTGCTGAATAGGAGAAGAGAGTACTTTATCTGAGAGATGAGAGATTTCTCCATTGTAAATAGCAAGCAGTTCTAGTTAGGCTAGAGAGATGATTGTGGTGAGAATTGTAATATTCTTGTATCTTCTCTAGTTGAATAACATCTCGGTTCTTCCTCTCCTGGATTAAGGCGAAAGCCCTAACCAAGATAATTCTTGTGTGCTTTGTGTGATTTGTGTGATCTGGTATTTGCTTGGTGGTTTGTATTTGCTTGGTGGAAAATACTCAATAAGATCTTCTAGAGGAAATAATTCCCTACCAAATTGTATCGGAACGCCAATTGTTCCCAATAGGCTTGGCCATCACTAGACCTGCAACGGCTCACACCTCTCTCACCACGGCAAAAACTTGCTCAAACTCCCAAACTAGCGACGACTCGCCCATCAACCATACTGGCGACGACTTACACATCTAACACAATGGTCACAGCTCGTATATCCACCACCATATCAACGACTTGCACATCAACCCTAACGATGTCGAAAAAATCATAAACTGCATCGGTGAGGATTAACACCTTCACCAACGATCGATCAATGATGATTTATTTTAGGCAACTCAAGATGAATCCAAATTTTCAAACAAGAGCCCACATCAAAGCCCACAATCACGCCCATCACTCCCCAACTCTAATTTGAATTTTTTTAAAAATCTAATATGAGCTTCAAATTGCATCAAAATTTAAGTTGAGTTTTATATCTTGCATACTTGTTCGGTGTGAAGAGAAGATGGTGATACAAGTAGAGGGTTTGAAGCGAAGGATCAAAGAGAAGAAGAAACAGTCAGCAGCAGTAGCAGCCAACATAGAAAGGGACGGTCGACTGTCACCTTCTCGGGTTGATGGTCTGGGATTTGTGGTCGACCGCAACTATGTGCGGTCGACCGTCCGCGGCGCTGATGGATTTTTTGGGTGTGGGTTTGTTGATTCAATTGAAGCCCACTTCATCTTCTGATTTGATCGTACGGCTCTAATTGTATGTTTGTCTTTTCAGTATACATCGGATGGCTATTGTATCAAGATATCTAAACTAGGGTTTCTCTAGATCTATAAATACAATGTAAACGGTTCCTAGAACGATATGATTCTGTTGAGTGCCGAATAGAAGAAAAGAGTACTTCATATGAGAGGGTGAGAGAGTTTCTCCATTGTAAGCAGCAATCAAGTTCCAATCAAGCTTGAGAGAGTGTCGTGGTGAGAATTGTGATATTCTTGTATCTTCTCTAGTTGAAATAACATCTCGGTTCTTTCTCGCCCGGATTAAGACAAAAGTCTCAATCGGAACAATTTTTGTGTGATTTGTGTGATTTGTGTGATCTAATTTTGTTAATTTGGTGATTTGTGTTGGTTGTGTCAGAGAGGACTCAACGATATCCTCAGTATTCCTAACAATTTAATCTCCGCAATATTGCACCACTGTTACTATAGTTTGGAACTAAAAGCTTGTTCATTAAGATTATTAAGTTTCCATCAGAAAATTTGTCTCAGAGTGAGGCAATAAGGAAGGATTTGAATACTCTGCAGTGAATGATTAACTGGAGAAGTCCAATACCTCCATCCAGCCGCACACGTGTATCAAATTCGTGTTGTCTTATATGGAATTTTTGGCCGACATAGGCCACTTTTTGAAAGGATTTGTATTTTTAGGCCAGTTGCGCTATTCCCAATAGCAGCTTCTTCATTTCGAGATCGCTAATTAGAATAGAGACCTATGTTTCAATTTTTTTTTGAATTTTTTGTTTGCCGTCGCTATTCTCACTAGCGATCTTAGTATAATGAGATCGCTGAGGATTAACGACCTTTAACGAGTTGTATTTCAACACTTAGCAAAATCTAGAGAGCTTTTGTTGTCTGAAAAATGACAATCAATTTATTTTTAAAACTAAGATCGCTATTCGGAATAGAGGCCTTTATTAATTAAGATCGCTATTCCGAATAGAGGCCTTAGTTATATGACTATTTTGTAAATTTAATAAAGAATAAGGAGATTGTGTTTCCTACTGAGGTCGCTATTGGGAATAGCGACCTCAGTTTTAAATTTTTGGAGAAAGTTTTTTAGGAATAGCTAAGTATCTCAATATATTCATTTGAGCTCACTAACCTTATTAAACTAAGGTCGTTAGTGGGAATAGCGACGGCAAACAAAAAATTCAAAAAAAAATAAAACATAGGTCGCTATTCCCATTAGCGACCTCGAAATGAAGAGACCGCTATTGGGAATAGCGGTCGCTGCTGACGTGGCACAAAGTAGCCCAAAAGTGCTAATAGTAGGGGAACTGGCCCAAAAATATAAATATTTTCAAAAAGTGGCCTATGACACCAAAAAAAAATCTCTTATATGATGAAGCAGACAGAACACGACAAACTTATGAAGGAATCCAGTAGGAAGCAGACAGAACACGACAAACTTATGAAGGAATCCAGTAGGAAGCAGACAGAACACGACAAACTCTCCCATCTTCTATATATATGTACGAACGAAAGCAATTCATATCATACTGGAGAAGTCCGCTACCTCCATGCAGCCGCACACGTGTATCAAATTCGTGTTGTCTTATATGGAATTTTTTGCCGATAAAGGCCACTTTTTGAAATTATTTGTATTTTTAGGACAGTTGCGCAACTATTAGCATTTTTAGGCTACTCTGTGTCACGTCAGCAGCAGCCGCTATTTTCAATAACAGCCTCTTTATTTCGAGGTCACTAATTAGAATAGCGACCTATGTTTTAATTTCTTTTTGAATTTTTTGTTTGCCATCGCTATTCCCACTAAGCAACCTTAGTATAATGAGATCGCTGATGGGATTAACGACCTTTAACGAGTTGTATTCTAATACTTAGCAAAATCTAGAGAGCTTTTGGTCTCTGAAAAATGACAATCAATTTATTTTTAAAACTAAGGTCGCTATTCGGAATAGAGGCCTTTATTAACTAAAGTCGCTGTTCCGAATAGAGACCTTAGTTATATGACTATTTTGTAAATTTAACAAAGAATAAGGAGATTGTGTTTCCTACTGAGGTCGCTTTTGGGAATAGCGACCTCAGTTTTAAATTTTTGGAGAAAGCTTTTTAGAAATCGCTAAGTGTCTCAATATATTCATTTGAGCTCACTAACCTCATTATACTAAGGTCGCTAGTGGGAATAGCGACGACAAACAGAAAATTCAAAAAAAAAAAAAACATAGGTCGCTATTCCCATTAGCGACCTCGAAATGAAGAAGCCGCTATTGGGAATAGCGGCCGCTGCTGACGTGGCACAAAGTAGCCCAAAAGTGCTAATAGTTGGAGAACTGGTCCAAAAATACAAATATTTTCAAAAAATGGCCTATGGCGGCCAAAAAATCTCTTATATGATGAAGCTGATGCTTAAACTTAGCAAGGAATCCAGTGGGAAGCAGACTGAGAACGCGACAAACTCCCCCATCTTCTATATATACTTACGAAGGCAATTCATATCATACTTTCACCATAAGTTATACAAAATATACACATATATTCAAACAGCTAGTATTCCCCATGTTCATGGCGGCTGTTGATCAGTACTGTACTGTTCCTACCACCTCAAACCTTAACATGGTTGATTTCCCCTCTGATTTCCAGCCCCCATTAGATATTTCCGACTACATCGACGAAGACCTTCTCGACTTCCTCTCCATGCCTGCTTCGGATGCCACGCAGTTGCCTAAAGAAGGCTCAGTCACTTCGTTGCCGCCGGTGGTGGTGGCTGATGGCAGCCAACAGAGTTCAGGCCAAGTTGAGACTTGTAGCAGCGACAATAGTAGCCCGAGGCAAGTCACTCGGTGTTTTAATTTTTCTTCACTTTGTTGAAGTCATGCTGTGTTTGTAATCCTGTATGTAAGTAAGTAGTTGTAATACAGCTTGCGAAATTCTAGAGTTAAAATCATTCACATTATTCAAGTTGTAACTCAAAAGGAAAGAAAATAGAAAATTACTTTAAACCGCTAAGAAAAATCTTGCTAGTTGAATTGCAACTTAAATCTGCTTGCATTAAACCAATCACTCCTTTAGGCCTTAAGTGCTTTATCTGGTTTTACGTGAAAACGTAGTACATAGCAGTAGTACTTTAAGTGCTTTCTCTGGCTATAGTGAGAATGATATATAGCAAAAAAATATATAGCAGTAGTGACATAAGGCTATTAATTGATGTGAATATCTTTTTTTTTCCCTTTTTTGTGATAATCAACATGACATTGTCAACGCTTCATTAACGAAAAATTAACGAAACATAGTAGTACAAAGTGAATATCTTGTTATTCGGTTCCTTAATTATGACTCGAAATTAAATTACTGATATATTTCGACATTTATTTGATCAGGAGCAAGACATCTGAGCAAGCGAGCGATCAGGGAAGAGGGAGGTCATATAGGGTTGCATTCAGGACAAGATCGGAGGTGGAGATCTTGGATGATGGATTTAGGTGGAGGAAGTACGGGACGAAGACTGTCAAAAAAAGCCCAAATCCAAGGTACATAATTTTTATTCATTCAATTTATTCACATTTTTAAAAGCATTTTAGTACAAAATGTTAATGTGGACCAATATTTAAAAATTAAACACGACATTGTTTCTGATGCAATGAATTCCTCGATATATCCAGGAACTACTACCGTTGCTCAACTGAAGGATGTTCAGTAAAGAAGCGAATTGAAAGAGACCCAAATGAGCCTAGCTACGTGCTCACCACCTACGAAGGGGTTCACAATCATACCAGCCTCGACGTGGTCTACTATGCAACCCAAGACAGTGAGTCAGGTCGCTTTGTTGTTTCCGGATGCCATCGCATAAATTGAAGTTCATTATCTTTTTATCTGTCCTTTGCATGTTGTTTCTGATCTTCGGGTATTTTCAAGGCTCACACTATAATAAGAGTCCGAGCGACTAGGAAAGGGCTTGAATACAGAAATAGATTCGCACTGTTGTATAATAGTGTGTCTCTAGACAAAGACAAATAGATATTGATCAGAAAGGACTATTTCTTTAATTGCTTAATTAATATAATTTTATTAAGAAAATGTAGAATTCTATTTCATTATCCACAGTGTCAGCTTATCAACTATTGTGATGGCTGAAAGATGGACAAATAGAATTTGGTCTGAGTCATGCTTGAAAAATTGTCCAGTTTTCTTACGATGATTCATTCATGCATGATGTAGATGGTTATAGACATAAACAATGATTTGTATGATCCTACATGTTCTTTTGTCTTGGTCTTTGGTCTTTGGTTTTTGTCTGCACCTGTTTTTCTTCTCACATGGTTGTCAATTGGGGAAAAAATGGCAGTTAATATATAAAATATAGTAAAAGTTATCCAAATAATCTCTGTTATTTTATTTCAGACTTTTAGAAATATTCAAGGTTAATGATGGCAAATCGACAATGTTAGTTACTCAATGAAAAATGCTTTCTCACTGCTAGACTCAAAATTGTGGAATCTTTATAAAACATAAAACACTCTGCATAGTTACAACTCTTGTTTCGCTCTCTCTTTTTGTTACAACTAGGTGGTGTTTTGCCGTCTTTCAAGTGAAAAATAAAGATAGCACTACTCAATAGTAAAACGGCTGAAGATCTCATGAAATAGAGAGACCCGACCTAACCTGAAACAACTATATAAATGGGAGAAAGGTGAGGAAGTGATCAGTTGACAGGTTTTGTTGCAGATACAGAATGAATCAAGTACTTATACTACTCCGACATGAGGTCCAGGTCAGGTCCAAAACAAGTGGATCCAGACCCGACGTGAACTTTTAAACTAGTCCTATACGTGCGCACCCACCCGAACCGGATATGATTTGGGTCTCATATCAGTTTCGGAAACAGGTAGAAATAACAGCTCTAGAAATAACAGATCAATGAAGCTACGATCTATCGATTGTCACCAAAAGAAAGTAGTCTTTGTTATACTAGTCCATCGCCATCCAGATCTTCTGAAAAAAGTATCTGCCCCAAATGAAATAAAAAATATGATAAATAATAGCATGATGAAATACTGCTCTGTTTGTTGCAAATTGACAGTGCTTGTTAAACAGTGGAAATGTAACCACATAAAATTACCGCGTTCTCATCACAGCGATAAATCTAATTGGCAAAAAGACAAAGCTATATAGGTAGTTGCACATCTTTTTACTGAAACTAACAAGACAATACAAATTAGTCCACAAATTAATTTATCATCAGCATCATGTTGACAATATCAGTAATTGACAATATGTAGAAGAGTATCAAAGTTACAAAAGTTAATAATGTTGGGAACTTCAGCTTTCATTACCACTGGAATATTTTTAATTTAAGACAAAAGGGAACCTTAAATATCTTCAATAATTAAATAGTAGGGAATGATCATAGATGGTACCTAATGCTGCTTTTTTTGAGTGTGGGAGCTACAAACAGTGAGTTCTTTGATTTGAATAGAAACAGAGAATCCAACCGCAGATTCAATCCCGATGTGAGACTAATATGAGTAGGGTTGTGTGGACAGAAAGACCACCGCGGACCTGCAAAAAAGTCTGAGACACCGGAAAAATTCTCGGCGACAAACCCTCCGATGCTCATGTCAATGAACAACAGTTAAGAGAGGGATCAGGTCGTGAAAATGTGATTACCTTTTACTGTAAATGTGGACCTGTATTTATAGGTCAGAGGGAGTCTGTTAGGGAAAAGTTCCATGTTGCCAAATTGGATCCCCCTAATTCCACATATGAGAGGGCCATGTAATCCCCTTATTTTAGGGGATTCGATTACCATCCTTAGAGGGTTGATTTGATGGGTTGATGGAAAGCCCATGGACCATTCGCTCCATGATCCATGTCGGGATAGAACTGTGGAAATTACCACCATTTTTACACATCACAAACCCCCACTCTCATAAGCGAGTCGTCGATCGTCTCCGAGGAGTAGTAGTCGTGGGGGAAAATGCAGTGGCGTGGGGAATAGCATTGGGTCCCTCCCAAGTTTCATGTGCCGAGACTCGAGGGATGTGTCCGTAGCATACTCGGAGTCGGATCGCCATTTCAAGGCATTGGTCCGAGACGAGAGTTTTGTTTGCGGTGAAAACCGCATAAAGCTCAGAGTTTGAGCACCATTTCAAGGCGTTTGTCTGAGACATGAGCTTGTCTGCGGTAAAAACTGCGTAAAGCTCGAAGTCGGAGCGCCATTTCAAGGCATTTGTCCGAGATGTGAGCTTTGCGGTGAAAACCGGGTAAAGCTCGGCGTCGGAGCGCCATTTCGAGTCATTTGTCCGAGACGTGAGCTTTGCGGTGAAAACCGCATAAAGTTTGGAGTCAAAGCACCATTTCGAGGCATTTGTCAGAGACATGAGCTTGTCTGCATGAAAACCGCATAAAGCTCGAAGTCGGAGCGCCATTTCGAGGCATTTGTCTTAGACGTGAGCTTTGTTTGCGGTGAAAATCATGGAAAGCTCGAAGTCAATGCATCATGCTTGTCTGTGTTCCTGGTTGTAGCGAGTGAATGGCGCCAAATCCATTGCTCGTTTGGCCTCCTGTGCCTTCTGAGCAGCCGCTTGGCAATTGCATAGAATTCAAGGAGACGTCACGTGTCCATGTTCATTCGAGAGGTCACTTCTCATGGATTTCGAAGAGACTGCATGTGATGATGGTCGTTCGAGAAGTCGCTAACTCTTCTATAAATCCTCCTCCCCTTTTTCATTTCGTGGGGTTACCTTATATCCATCAAGAGTCCGTCTAAAATTACTTCCTTAGAAATGTCAACTAAGCGGTGCAGTGACTCGTCCCCATACAGTAGTCGGCACGGTTCGGCTTCGATTCCTCGGGCCAGTCCACTTCGTAGGAGGATGAGTCCTGGAAATTCAGGCCCAGGCGCATCTCTTCCCCGAAAGAAATTCTAGACGTCGAGTTGATTTAGGATCCTGAAGATGGAGGGCCCGGCCATGCTGAAGGCGGGGCCGAGACTGGCGTAGCTGGGGAGAGCTTCTACGAGGACCCTCATTTGTGCCTGAAGTGAAGGCGATCAATAGAGTTGTGGTTAGGCAATGGAGGATGAAATGGGAACTGGAGCGAGCCATTAGGAGGTGACGTCGGGAGCCAAGCAGGAGGATGTTTGCCTGGCTCAGGAAGTGAAGGCCCCCTCAATTGGCAATATTCTATTAGTCCCTCCTACCCATGGACCCCGTGCAACAAAGAAAAAGAAACACAATCTTTCTCCCAACAAGGATCCTGTGCTTATTGCGTACAAGCATCCAGTGGACCTAATTCGGCCGTCCATGCACTTGAAGCCCATCCAGATGTACTCAGGTGACTTAAAGGACGAGCTTCGCTTCGGTGTTCCACCATCACTGCCAATTAGGCTGAAGATTGAAGCAGACGATACGAGAACACCATGGTAGGTGGTGACCTCGATTTGCTCCGCGCAGTATATCGCATCCCTGCTCAATATAAACTGATGCTCCCCAATGCTAGTGTTCGTCCCACCAAAAACTGTTAGATTTGGAGGTTTACAACAGAGTAATAGGCAGCAGAAAAATACAAAAAAAATATTCCAAAACCTAGCCATAGATCCATGCGAAAATCATAAAACGTGTTAGGAGTTTTACCTCAATAATGGAACAATTTTCTCCACAATTTATCAATCACAAGCAAGTAACGTTGCGGTGCGTCTATGGTATCCACACGAACGAACAAAGAAATTGGGCTTTCCCTAACACCGCGGTGCTAGCTGCGGGAAGGAGATGTTCCTCTCTCTCTCTCTCTCTCTCTCTCTCTCTCTCTCTCTCTCTCTCTCTCTCTCTCTCTCTCTCTGTGTGTGTGTGTGTGTGTGTGTGTGTGTGTGTATACTAATTTAAGTGGGCAAATGAATTTCAAATGATTTGATTTTACATATTTAAACTAATTTAGATGTGTAGATCAATGTGAACGGTTCGGATCGTCAATACGAATGCATTCATGTGTGAGCCTTCTAATTTTGGTTGGCCCATTTAATCTCTAATATTATAATGGGAGAAGGCCTTAGTGTCATTTGTAAATCTACCAACGTGTATAACGCACATGCATAAATATTATAAAAGAGATCTTAGGTTCAAACCCAGACTACGTCTGAATTTTTATTTTAGAAACACAATGTTTGTTAAGACGTGCATCGTACATGTAAATTATTAGTTTAATTAAATTTCCAACCAATCTTGGGAGTCCAAGCCTTACTTGGATTCCCAATTAGATTAATCTTACGAATTTAAATCCCAATTTTGATCCATTCTAAATGTGTGACCTTGTAAGTTCCCATTACGTTGACAGTAATACTAAAATCCTATTTTAGTATTACAAACAGTGAGCAATATCTAACATTACATTACTACTACTCAAGTAACGGGAATGCCAGTGATTTGACCTAACCTATCCGTGACCAATGTTACCATATAGTCTAGTCATTTTGTCCAGATATCGTAATTGACCATAAGGCATGAAGCGTGTCACCCTTGTATAGTTCAATCTTTGGTTTCTTGATGGCTGGGTAGACTGATTAAAACAAATGAGATCAATATCTCATTCATTTGAGCACGACCATGCATTTTGTAGTCTCATTCAATCAAGTGGCCGAAGATATCATTCCTATTATGTAAGAGGGAAAAATTCTATCTAAGTGACTCACATCTCTCCGCATGATTCATAGTATGTCCAATAATTGACTTTATAATCACCTTATTATAGGCAACGTTTAACGGCATTAAAATATATAACTTCTCATGTAGGGAATCGTAGTGACTTCAAGTCAAAGGACTACGTACACCATGGTCACTATGAGAATCGTTCATGACACTCACGCAACGATCCATGCAGCGTTCTCATGGTGGGTTAGTCCAGTACACTATTACTCTAATATGTAACCATGAGAAGACTTGATATCTCATATCCATGACCCGTGAGATATGGTCATTAGCCTACCCACATACTAGTCTCTATATATTATGGTTGTCCTAATTCACAATAATAATTAACTAGGGATATTTAAGAATAGTGTTCTGATTTCAACCAATAGGATCTCATACTTAAGTCATGCACTTGATGTCCCATGGTATTGAACATACTATTCTAAGGACTTTATATTCATTTAATCACAATAAATAACACAATAAATAAAATGCCTCATATATGTAATAAATGTCATAATACAATGTAACTAGCAAGGTCAACATAAGGCTGGCCTCTAGGGCATACACCAACAATCTCCTACTTGCACTAGAACAAATCAGACATTTATCTAATACCTAAATACCAAGTGTGAACCTCACGCTTTCGCTGTGCAAGAGACTTTGTCAGTGGGTCAGCGATGTTATCGTCTATCGGTACTCAGCATATCTTCACATCTCTTCTATCTATAATCACTCGAATGAGATGGAAGTGCCTAAGTATATGTTTGGATCGCTGGTAGGATCTTGGCTCCTTAGCTTGTGCAATGGCCCCATTGTGATCACAATAGAGGTCTATCGGGTCCATAATGCTAGAAACTATGCCAAGTTCAGTGATGAATTTTTTGATCCAAATGGCCTCCATTGCTGCATTGGAGGCAACAATATACTCAACCTCTGTGGTAGAATCGACTACTATCACTTGCTTTGAACTATTCCAGCTCACAGCTCTACCATTTAGGCAAAACACAAAACCCGATTGCGATCTGGATTCATCCTTATCGGACTGGAAGCTAGCATCAAACCCTTTACAATAAGCTCTTCCTCGGCTCCATATACCAAGATTGAATCCTTGGTCCTTTTCAAGTACTTAAGGATGTTCTTGATAGCAATCCAGTGACTCTCACTGGGATCTGACTGGTACCTTCTCGTCATGCTCAAAGTATATGAGACATTTAAACGAGTACATAACATGGTATACATGATAGATCCAATTGTATATGCATATGAAATCTTAGTCATGTGGTCGCTCTCATCTTGAATGGAAGGACATTGAGCTTAGACAGACTTACACCATGCGACATAGGGAAAAATCCTTTCTTGGACCCTCGCATATTAAAGCGTTTGAATACTTTTTCTATGTATGTAGTCTAACTCAGGCCAAACAGTCTCCTTGATCTATCTCTATAGATCTCAATACCTAATACATAGGTAGCTTCACCCGAGTCCTTCATGGAAAAACATTTTCCTAGCGAAGTCTTTACTGACTATAAGGTTGGGATGTCATCTACATACAATAACAAAAATACAATTGTGCTCCCACTAACCTTCTTGTAGACAAAAGGTTCATCTTCATTCTTGATGAAACCAAACTCTTTGATTGCATCATCGAAACGAAGATTCCAACTTCTAGAATCTATCTTTAATCCATAAATGGATCGTTGCATCTTACACACTTTTCTAGCATCCTCTGGAGTGACAAACCCCTCAGGTTGTGTCATGTACACATGCTCGAGAAAATTTCCATTTAGGAAAGCAGTTTTGACATACATCTACCAGATTTCATAATCGTGATATGCTGCAAGCAAGATATGAATGGATTTAAGCATGACAACTAGGGAAAGTCTCATCATAGTCTACACCATGAACTTGCTTAAAGTCATTAACCACCAACCACCTCTTAAAGGTATGCATGTTACCTACCATGTCTCATTTTCTTTTTGAAAACCCATTTGCACCCAATAGGTTTTACCCCTTCAGGTGGGTCTACCAAGGTCTATACTTGGTTGGCATACATGGATTCCATCTCAGATCTCATGACCTCAAGCCATTTCTCAGAGTCTGAGCCTTTTATAGATTCTTTATAAGTAGTAGGCTCATTTTGAGCCATGAGTCATCACTATGTTGAGTCACGAGAAATCCATATCTCTCGGGCTGATGAGATATCATACTAGACTTACATAGGCCTTGTGCTACTTGAACAGGAACACCCCGAATTCCATTTACATGTAATTCGTAGCACAACATGATCTTTTACATCAAATTCGTACAATTTTATAAAGAAATTAAAAACTTTTTATTATAAAACACGGGTCATTACATCAACGCAGCAGAAATAAAAAGAATACAACATGATGAATACAGCATTAACATCAACAATTTAAATCATGATATTAGTCTTTAGCATCAATTCATCTTTATGTCCTTGCCAATCCAAGCCCTGCACTGAAAACTTTGTGGGCACGTCAATTGCTTACAACTGACACATTGTTATAAAATAACAATCCTCACTATGCCGTAATATAACGATTCTCTTACTTTAGCAACCACAAACTTGAATACATATTAAAGTGTAAAAGAGTGACTATCCTAAACATGTCAATGTATGATATGACTTAATGCCTAATGCAGATGTTATACTACAATGACACTAATGCATACTTGTTTGGATTCTATGCATCCCATTCTACATAGGTCCGAGGGCAAACACCTACGTACTCCACATCATAGGGTTAAATCTCTCACTATGAATTACTACTACAGTGACTAATGTATGTTTTAGATATCCTGTGAGTATATAGTCTTGCCCGAAAATTCTTGAGTATCGCACTCCCACCGCAAGTGATTTTGGACACACTGCTTCACACCCCGATAATTCTGGAGGTGAATACTCACATCGTGAGCTATTACCCCGATAATTCTTAAGAGTCGTCCTTCCATTGCGAGTGATTTACGGCCATCATGCTTGTCTCTCCATTGCGAGTGATTTACGGCCATCATGCCTCACACTCCGATAATTCTGGAGACGAAACTCACATCGCGCTGTCATCGGTACCTCATCACACAAATACTCCATGAGCGTCGCCTCGATTTCAGTAATTCTGAAGGAATATCTCCCACCACGAGCCGCAAGCCCGATAATTCTGAAGATAGACTCCCACCGCACTATTAAGGCCCTCATACTCATGTTTGCCCATACTTCATAACATCTTTCCTTAGTGCCCGTCCTTGTTTTAATTTTAAATCACCACAACCTAGAGCTAGCTTACCCTACCGGATTTAAATCAACACGAGAGAAAGTTAGCCCAAACTGGCTACTTCTCAAGAGATATTTAACCCACATTGGTTAGTTTCTCAAATTCTCATTATTCACACTACCAGTTACTAGGGTCTCGCCTAGCCTCTAGATTAACATCTTTCATGTTCAACAACTGGGGTCAATCATGCCCTCATTATTCATATTTCGATTTCTTGTATTCATATTTTATTCAATTCCTTCATTTATTCTTAGTTATCAATCATGAAGTAACACTTCTTGGTTGGACACACACAATCGACAATTCACTTTAATATGCTACAAAGTTTCTTCGATTAAATAAACCCTTTTCATATTCATCTATATTTCAATTATAAATTTCAATTCTATTCAAATGATAGATTTATTAGTTTTATAAAAGAGTCTACTATATCTTTGTAGTTAAGATCACCTAGAATCATTCTCAATTACTTCGTCTAAATTCATTTGCAAAACAGTAAGTTCAAAATCAGAAAACTGCAGCTCATGCTACTTGTAAAAATCATAGAAAATTATATACTTCATGAAACTTTGTGTTCTTTAGATCAAAATAAAGGTATACAAGTCTACTAGAATTTCTTAGTTATAAGTTTCTCCAAAATATTGTATCTATAATCTTGAATTTTTCAAAATCTACAGTAGGGTCGAAATATTGAAATACTGCCACTCGTTCAGTCTTGAAAAATTCATTATAAATTAAATTTTTTGTAAAAATTTGATTTTTTAGACTTTACAGAAATGTTAACAAGTCTACTTCAAATTCTTAGTTTTGGCTTTTCTCAAATTACTTCATCTAAGATGTTGAAATGATCAAAATCTGAAATATGTACAGATTTTCTGCAACAAGTAAACTGCCAACCAGTCCTAAGTTTATATTTTATTAAAATAGTAAACGACATCCAAAAATTATGAAAATTTAAAAAGATGTTCCTGACATATACGATATGTTCCTATAAAAAAAATTAGCTCTAGATTCCATCTAATTTAATAGATATAATTTTCTGAAGTGCAACTAAAACATAAAACAACAACTTTCTTTACATAAATTAACAACTTTGTGTAAGAATTTATACCCAATTCATTTAATCTAAACATGATATACTAGTATGCACCCAATACCACTATAACAACTCAATCAAAAATTTCAATATGTTAATCATGACAATTTTTATAATAAATCCTTCAAATAGCATGCATTTATTTTCGTATCTCACTTCTAGTTATCAATACAACATGCAACATATCAAATTAGAAATTTAAAGAACACATGCCACATTTTCAATCATGAAATAATTAAACATGCATACTACAATATCTAGAAAGCAATGAAATGACCCACCTTGTTTTTTATGCAAAAATGAAATACTCTTATAGGGATTGTTCCAAAGATCCAACCAAGCATGCCTTCACCTCCTAGCATTTTGCCAACACTAAAAGCTCCTCTCTTTCTTTATTTTCTCTCTTTCTTTTGTTTCTTTTAGTGTACATTATTCATGAATGAAAGAGGTATTTATAGGGCATTTTTGGGTGAATGAAAGGACTCCCACTACCCAAATTAATCACCCACTCACCCAATTTAATCACCCACTCACCCATCCACTACACAAAACCACCCACAACCCTCTCTTCTTCCTTTTCTTGGCCGGCCAACACGTGCACGTGCACCCCATGTGCACACAATTCTCATTCTTTTCATTATGTGTTATTAGTCCATTTGTGTGTGTTTGTTACATGACAAGTGTGTAGGATTAAAAAGTGTACATTTAAATTGTAAAATAAAGTAATGGGTCTCTCTTTTGATTAATTTCCAGTGGGCTTTAAATAGACTTTAGGCCCACAGGTTTTTAAATAAATAAATAATACCAATGTGAGTAAAATGAGAAGAAAATTTGTGCATGATATCTTAAAAAATTTTAGAAATACAATACACATAAAATTTTATAAAAATTAATTTAAGAGAACGAAAAGCAGTCAAAATACAAAATATGTATATTTAATAATGTTACAGATATTTTGCGTAACGGTAAAATTTACGAAATCGACACATGTATTGAGAGCACGTGCAATACACGTAAAAACACAAAGATTGAAAATTAATATTTGAGTTGGCTCAAATAGGATAAGAATGAATTTTGAGAAGACGGAAAATGTACAAATAGTCGAATTACAAAATACTTATGATACTTATATAAAAACACGTTATGGGCATTACCATAACAGTACAAAATACATGTGTGTAACACACGTTGAGAAAAATTGTCATAACTCAATTTTACGGGGTGTTACAGATGTTCCACAACAATTTGTGGAGCTTGCTCTCTTTCGAATATTGGTTCGCTACTACTCTGCGAAGTTTGAATTTCTTCAAATTGTATCGTTCTCCTACTGGTTCTTTTGGAGACGAATTCTCTCTCTAGGAACACAACTATCTATGTGACAAACACTTTGCCTTTAGTGAGATTATAGAAAGAGTATCCCTTGGTTTCCTTGGGATATCCTACAAAGAAGCACTTATCAAATTTGGGACCAAGTTTATCAGAGACTTAGCGCCTTACATAGGCTTCACTACCCCATTTTTTTTATAAAATACACACTAGGATGCCTCCCAGTCCATATCTCATATGGTGTCTCTTGAATCATTTTAGATGGAACTTGGTTAAGTGTGAAAGAAACTGTTAAAAGAGCATGTCCCCAAAAGGAGCTTGGAGGATCTACATGAATCATCATGGATCGGACCATGTCTAACAAGGTCCGGTTTCTCCTCTCAGAGACCATTCCATTGCGGTGTTCCAGAGGGAGTGAGTTGAGATATTATCCCACACTTTTTAGATGGTCATCAAAATCTTGGCTTAAGTACTCACCACCTCGATCTAATCGAAGTGCTTTAATACTTTTACCAAGTTGATTTTGTACCTCGTTCTTGAATTCTTTGAACTTTTCAAATGACTCTGATTTGTATTTTATTAGATACACAAACTCTTATCTACTGAAATCATCGGTAAATATAATGAAGTATTGAAAACCTCCTCTGGCCAGTGTGTTGATTTGTTCGCAGACATTACTATGTATGAGACCTAAAATATTACTAGCTCTTTCACCTTTTTTAGTGAATGAAGCCTTAGTCATCTTGCCCAACAAACAAGGTTCACATACCTCATATGATTCAAAATCAAATGAGTCCAAGAATCCATCTGTATGGAGTTTGGATGTGGTTCTCAATTATGCGGTCCAATCGACAATGCCAGAGGTAAGTTGGGTTCGTATCATTTGATTTGAACCTCTTAGAATTTATGTTATTAAAAGGGGCATTTCGATGTCGAGAATATAAAGTCCATTATTTAGTTGTGCACTACCACAAAAATATCATTCAAATAAATAAAACAACTTTTGTTCTTTATTATAATGAAAAAACCTTCCTGTCCAAACAAAAAAAAGAAATAATATTACTACTAATAACAGAAACAAAATAATAGTTCTCTAACTTAATGATAAGCCCAGTAGGCATAGATAAGTGACAAGTCCTTACAGCTAAAACATCAACTTTTGCTCCATTTCCAACTCGTAGGTCCACTTCGCCCTTAACCAAAGGTCTACTCCTTTTGAGATCATGCACAAATGTGAGATCCACATCCAGTATTTATTACTCAAGATGCAGAAGTAGATTAATTGACTTCTATAACAAAGATACCTGAAGTGGAAGTCTCACTTCCCTTCTTCTTCTTGAGCTCCTCCAAGTACTTATGACAGTTCCACTTCCAATGTCCGGTCTGACTACAGTGGAAGCATGTGCCCTCCTTGCCCCCCCCCCTAGGTTTTAAGGCAGAAATGTTGGGCTTGAAATTGCCCTTGCCCTTGCCCTTGGATTTATAAATCTACTTGTTGCCCTTGCCTTTACCTTTAGATTGTTGGACCATTATAATGGCATTTTCCTTCCTAATATTCTACTTAGCAGTTCTCAACATGTTTAGCAGCTCTGATAGAGGTTTGTCAATTTTATTCATGTTGTAATTCATGACGAATTGACTAAAACTTTTCGGCAACGATTGCAGGACCAAGTCAGTGGCCAACTCTTGACACAAAGGGAAATCAAGCCTTTTAAGGTTCTTTATGTACCCAATCATCTTGAGCACATGAGTTCCAACATTGCTTCCTTCTGCCAGTTTGCACTGAAATAATTCCTTTGAGACTTCAAATCTCTCATGCCTACCCTACTCTTTATAGAGCCTCTTAATGTGTACGATCATATCGTAGGCATCCATATTCTCATGTTGCTTCTGAAGCTTAGAGTTCACTGTGGCTAGAATGAAACAACCAATGTCCAAGGCGTCATCTTGATTCTTCTTATGAATATCCTTTGCCGTGCGAGGGGCAGTTACAGCAGGTGGCTCAGAAATAAGTTGCTCTAGAACATATAACTTTTTCTCATGCTTGAGGACTATCCTCAGATTCCTGTACCATTCTAGAAAATTTGTCATCGCTAGTTTGTCCTTCTCAAGGACGGATCGCAATGACAGGTTACTTGATGTGTTGGATGTCATGGTAATCTATCAACATAAATATACAAAGTAAATATTATGTCATTGAACCATTTAACAGAAACATGCAAAGTTAGAAATATTGAATAAGGTCACCATCAACAGAAATATGCAGGGTATGTATCATGATATTGAAATATTTAATAAGGTCCTTTATTAAATATACCTCCTACTATTTTTATTCAAATCAACGACCCTCATCATTGACTTGAAAAAATCTCATCGTAAGCTTTTCTAGGAGGCCAAGATCCATATTTCACCAAGTTTTCAATCAGCTTTGGCTGATCACCCAAAATTTAGTTATTTTCTAGTAGGCCAAGGGACCTCCTCCAATTCATCCACAGGTTCAGACTCGATTGAGCTCCAATCAGAATGGAGCTTGACCGCATTGAGTGGGAGAACCGAGCCCCCTATTGTGTCTGTATGGCAGGCTCGGGCTACCTCCTGGTTGCCTTTAACAACCCTGACTCCTGACTTGGTCGGGAATTTTATCATCATGAGATAAGCCGAGGGGACGGTTTGAAGATAGGCGAGGCCGGGGCGTCCGGGGATAGCATTGTAGGCGGCCTTGACATTTACCACCATGAAAGCCATGACCTCGGTCTGGGAGGTCGGAGACTTTCTGGTGGTGATGTCGAGGGTGATGATTCCCTCGATCTGGACGGGAGCACCAGAGAACCCGTAAAGGATGTAGCCCACTGGTTTTAGTCTCCCCCAGAGAGCTTCAAGCCTTCAAAGGTAGCAAGGAACAAGATGTTCACTGAACTCCCATTGTCGATGAGGATATGACAGACCTTGTGATTGGCCATACTAGGCTGATGACAATGGCATCACAATGTGGGACCAGGACACCATCGAGGTCTTCGTCCGAGAAGGAGACCGACAGTTCGTGGCTTCGAGGAGGTGGACAGTTGTGGATAGAATTGACCTCCCAGACGAAAGCTTTACTAGAGGAGTGTGAGTCTCCCCCATCGGTTCGCCGTGGATGCAGTAGAGAATAGCATTTTCGGAGTCCTTAGCCTCGGTCTCCATCTCTAGATGCTTGTTCGCACCCCGAGGTCCTCGGGCCTTCCCAAGTAAACTTAGCAAGATACTCTTTCCGGATGAAGGCCTTGATCTCGTCTTTCAGAGCCCGACAGTTGTCGGTATCGTGGCCGTGATCCCGATGGAACCGATAGTAGAGCCTCCGATCTCTTTTCGTGTTTCAACTGTTGGAACGAAGGTTGTGTTGGAGTACGTCTTCGCCCTCGATCTCCATGAGGATGGCGGAAACGCTCGCATTGGGCGGAGTGAATTTATCGAATCGGGGCACGAAAGGGGGGGTGCCTCTACCTGGAGGCATCCTTCTGAGCTTTCTTCGGAGCTTCAGCAATGTCTGCCTTTTTCTTCCCCTTGTCCAGGGACTCTCTCCGACCACTTGGTTGCAATGCCTCTTCTGCCCGGATATACTTCTTGTTTTGGAGAAGAATGTCGAAGAAATCAGTGGGTGTCCTTTTGGCTAGGGAAGTCTTTAACAGGTCATGTCGGACATTGTGTCGGAAGGCATCAGTAGCTACCCGGCATCGAGGGAGGATATCAACCTGGCTTCGGGTGTGAAACGTTGAACGTAGTCCTGAAGGGACTCACCGTCCTTCTACATAAGGTCGAGTAAAGAAGCGCTTGTCTTCTCAGTTTTATGGCTGATCATGCATTGAGCAAGGAAGTTTTCCTAGAACTGGTTGAAGGAGAAAAATGAATTTGGAGCAAGTCGGGAGAACCATTCCCGAGCCAATCCTCATAACGTGGCAGGGAATGTGCAACACATGAGGGCATCTGATGCGCTGTGAATCATCATGAGGGTTTTGAAGTCCTTCATGTGATCAGCCGGATCCGAATCTGTTATATGACTTGAAGGGAGGAGGCTTGAAATTCCTCGGAATCGAGGCTTCTAAGATATGGGAACAAAAATGGGGCTGAATCGGGGGATACCCTTGGTTAGGTTGCCTTTCGCTTTCCGTGATCTGGGCGAGGCGATCCTCCATCTCTTACAGTCATTTGAGGACTATGTCTTCGCATCTCTCGGATTGGATCAACCCGTGGGACTCCTGGTTCTCGTTCCTACTCAGTGGCTCAAAGTGCTCTCGCATAGGGCTCCGCCCTATAAGGCCTGGAGGACCTCGAAATTCTTGGAATTCAGCCGCCATCACGTGGCCTCCCTCTCCGCGGCCATTTAGGGATGGGCGGTACCTTGGGGAGCGACTGCGCCCATTCTCTTCCTTCTGAAAAGAGTAGCGGCTTCGGCCCAGACCGTGGTTAAAGGGTTCCTTCTCTCCTCAGGAGCGATTGAGATGATTTCGGAGGTCGTCCTCATTCACTCGATTGCTGATGACATTTTGGAGGTCAGGAATCACTGGGACCTCGGGCTCTCTCGCGATCGAGCGTGAGGCGCTCGAGGCCTGACCATGCGGTTGTACTGCTTTCCATTGTTGGGAACTCTGGGTGACGACTCGACTTCTAAAAGGACGTAGAAGAGGAACTACTGGCAACCCGTAGTAGTGGTCTTCTTGACCTTGGGAGCCATGGAGGAAGATGTCGGCCAAAGTGGAATCTGGGTTGGCAATTGGAACTATGCGTTTTCCCACATACAGCGCCGATTTGATGTTGCTTTTTTTTCGAGACTGGGAGCAACAGATAATGAGTTCTTTGATTTGATGAGAAACAGAGATTGCAACCACAGATCCAATCCCGATGTGAGACTAATATGAGTGGGGTGTGTGGGTAGAAAGACTGCTGTAGACTTGCAAAAAAGTTTCAAGCCCCCAGGATAATTCCTAGCGACAGACCCTCCGACGCTCAAGTCAATGAACGGCAGTTAAGAGAGGAATTAGGTAGTGAAAATGTGATTACATTTTTACTGTAGATGTGGACCTGTATTTATAGGTCAGAGGGAGTCTGTTAGGAAATGATCCCATGTTGCCAAATCGGACCTCCCTAATTTTGCATCTGAGAGGGCCGTTTAATCCCCTGATTTTAGGGAATTCGATTACCGTTCTTAGAGCGCTGATGGGAAGCCCTTGGACTGTTCGCTCTGTGATCTATGCCAGGATCGAACGGTGGAAATTAATCACCATTTTTACCCATATCAGTACCAACTTCTAAATATGAGCTTTAAATTGATATATTTCGCTCTCCCCTAAATAGATCTTTGTTTGGGAGATCTTTGCTACTATAATTTTGAGCTCGGAAAGATTGCGCATGAAGCCCACCACTCTTTATATTACTATGTTTGGGAGATGTGTATTCCACAATTTTCTCTTTTGTAAGCACATATTCAAAATTCATTAATGAAAAGTCATTAAGAGAGTTATGGTAAACCTAATGCATGTTTATTTTTTTATTTTGTTTGAAGGAAAAGGGGGAATATGGCCACCCTGTTTCATTAATAAGAGCTTAAAGAAACAAACGCTGAATACTTGGCCAGATTACAAACTACAGACAGAAAATAAAACATACATGAAGCAACATGACCCGTACAAACAACAAATCCCTCCAACAACCTTGGAAGGTGGGCCACAAACAAGCTCGGTCCAGCAAAATTATATGTACGTTAGTTTAGCTTCGTACACTATCTCCGCGGCACAACCCACCTGACACAAGTCTGGCAGGATTTTATCACCCGCCGTTTCCTGCCTTCTCCTCGCTGGGGTTACCCCATCTTTGGGCCCAAGCCCCGCATGTAGATTTTTGACAACCGCCATGCTCTGTTTATACCTCATATCCACCCACAATCATGCAATAATCACTCCATCACCCAAAACCGTAGTCAAGGAGAGAGCTGTGAAGATGATACATTCACCTCTCTCACGCCTTGCTATCTCGAGTGATTTCTCACAGATACAGACCAACACCAACATAGGGTAGTGAGGAGCAGCATCTTTACTCACCCACTCTCCCATTCTCTCTCTCATTCAGAAAACTAATACAAGACCCAGCTGATTGAAGTATCACCTTTTCCTCTCGCCACAATGGGCACTGGCATTGGGCGTCAGCTTCCATTATGAGGGAGTAATGGTGGTGATGCCCCGTCGACTGTGGTCATCAGGAGAAGCAGCCCAGATGCAGCCTCCCACAATCTCCTCCACTCAACCTACAACCGCGCCAACAGCTTCCATAACCACTACCAAAGAGAGAGCCGTGCAGAGGATACCTTCACCTTTCTCACGTTTGTGCTTTCTCAGACGATTTCTCACCAAACAACTATCTCGCTCCCCCCACCCAGAAACCCCACTCCAAGAGAAAGCCGTGAAGAGGATACCTTTACCTCTCTCACGCTCTTTCTCTCTCAGGTGATTTCTCACCACATAGACACACACGCTGTAAGAGGCAGTGGCCTAAGATGGAGGAAGCTCAATAGCATGATAGTAGACGCTGTGAAGACTGCACTGGCGATATCGTTGCCCCCCCTCCCCCCGAAAGTTGAGACAAGAGAATGCACATCATGGAGGGACCCCATCTTTGGGCCCAAGCTCCACAATCATGCAATACAATACATTGCCGCACTCCCCACCAACACAATGTAAAACAGAAAATCCTTCAAGCCCAACCTAATCCCCCTCGACACCCCATCTACGGGCCGTACTTAGAATTAGTGCTCCCTGCTACCATCACCATGGGCTTCCTCTCTTCCTCTACCACATCCACATCCACATAACAACGACAGAATGCTCACTCGCCACAGCCGGCGAATGAACTCCACCCCAACAATCGAAGGGGACGGCCGCTGCTACTGCCGCTGGGGAGATGAGGGCCAGCACCTAAATCAAAGACCGCGATGGCAGGGAGGAGGATCCAGGTTGTCCACTCGGCTTGACGAACATGGGGAAGGAAGAGGAGAAGGTAGAGGCATCGACCAGATCTGAGAGATCAGATCTGGGTCTTTGCCCCCCGGGGTCGAAGGTGGGCGAGGGACATCGCGGTGTGGCATGGAATGGAAGGTTTGGAGGGTGAGGTGGAAGAAGACGCCGAAGAGATGGTCGGAAGAGCGTAGGACCGGGAGCGACCCACCATCTTCTCGAGAGCGACGACCCACCATCTTCTCGAGAGCGACGACCCACCATCTCCTCACGGCGGCTAGCGACTAAAAGAAAAGGGACTGGAGGTGGAGCGAAGGTCTAGAGGGACGGTGGGAGGGGAGGAACGGGGCGGCGGCGGCGAACCCTAGCCGCCGCCCCCACAAACTCAGATCTAGGGTTTTTTGTTTAGGGGGGGTTTGGGAAAGTTTCTCACTCTGGAACTTCTAGAGAGAGAAACTCCTTCGGTCGACCTTAACATTGATTAATGCATGTTTATTAGTGCTGTTAATTCTATCGTGTGCGCAAGAGTCATGGTAAACATAAACAATATTGACTTAAATAAAAGAAAACAAAAAGAATGTGTCTTTTTTTAGGGAAAAGGTGGATAATGGCCACCATGTTTCATTAATAAGAAATTAATGATACATACCCAAAGAACTGGGCCAGACTACAACCTACAAAGAGGAAATAAAACATACATGAAGCAACATGACTCGTACAAACAACAAATTCCTTCAACAACCCTGGAGGGTGGGCCGACAAACAACCTCGGTCCAGCAAAATTATACGTACGTCAGTTTAGCTTCGTACACTGCCTCCACGACACATGTACACTCACCTGAAACAAGTCTAACAGGATTTTAACACACGCCGATTCCTGCCTACAAACGCGCCAATAGCTCCCACAGCTGCTACCACAGAGATAGCCGTGAAGAGGATACCTTCACCTCTCTCACGATTGTGCCATCTCAGGCAATTTCTCACCAAACATCTATCTTGCTCACCCCACCAAAAAACCACGCTCCAGGAGAGAGCCGTGGAAAGGATACCTTCACCTCTCTCACGCTCTTGCTCTCTTTGGCGATTTCTCACCACACAGACTCAACTCGACTCTTACTCCCAACTAGGGAATAGGCGACGTTATTACGAGACAGTGGTCTAAGCTGGAGGAAGCTCAATAGCCTGAGCGCTGTCAAAACTGCATCGGCGGCATTGTTAGACACCCAGACAAGAGTGTGCACATCATGGGGGGACACAATCTTCGGACCCAAGCCCCATAATCGTGCAAGACGACGTGCTACACGGTCCCCACAGGTCCCATACCGAACCACCGACCTCACACACTTGAACCCCAGATCTATGGCGTTCGCGACAACAGACACGGGAGGATGAACTGGTGCGACTTAGTCGCTCCGCGACAGTTGAGGCAAGCATCCCGAAAGTAGAGACAAGTGAGCGCACACCACAGAGGGACCCCATCTTCAGGCCTAAGCTCCACAGTCGTGCAAAACAACATACTCGCAGATAGAGAAGCACACCCGGCTTCTTCACACGCACTACCAACCCTCGCAATCGCCGTGATTGGCCTAGAGAGTGTGTACATGGTGGTAAGCGCGAAGAACATCCAGGCAAACATCTAGCAAAGCCAACCAATCCCAACTTAACCCCAACCTCAACCCCAATCAACTCACCCCCAAACCCCTAACTCCAAAAGCAACAAAGGTCTAGAAGCAAAGTCCCAGATCTTGAGCTCCTTACCACTGTAAGGCTGGACGCATCACAGGACGGCTCCTCGCCGTCGTACGTCGCACGCTTCGTAGATCTGGCGTGCATCACAGATCTGGCATCGTCGTCGCAGATCTCGCACGTCACACGCGTCGCACACAGCTCCTCGCCATCGCAGGATGGCATCATAGAACTGGCGCACCGGAGGTACCGAAGGAAGGAGGAAAAGGACGGAGGTGAGTGGGTCGCAGAGGGAGAAGGGGTGGAGAGAGGTTGAGCCGCTGCGATCACAGTCGCGAAGGGAAGGGAGATCAGAGAGGGGAAGGCGTCGAAGGGATGGGGCAGAGCCGTCGATAGGCTGGAGATGGACGTGGCATCGAACGGCGGTCGGGGAGGGGGCGGCGTGATCCCGGCCGCCACCCCTCCAACCTCTCTCTAGATCTAGGGTTTTTGTTTTTGGAATTTTTTTAGGGAGCTTCTCTCTCTAGAAAATCTAGAAAGAGAAAACTTTAATTGCTTTTAAAAGAATGTGTCTTTTTTAACAGCTTAAACTTGTGATATGTGGTATTTTCCTTTTGCTTTCCAAGTTCAGTAAAGATCAAATATGTGCTTCATGCTTGCCACCATATGCCCATGTATATTAGATATTGACTAGATTTGCCCGTGGGCACGTGCCTACGACACGTCTTCAGAACGATACAGCATATGAAAATCCTTGTAAACAGTAAATCAACAATTATGTAGCTCAAATTTGGATAGTATGACAATAATTAGTTGTAAATAAAAGTCAATGTTTCTATATATATATATATATATATATATATATAGATATAGAGAGAGAGAGAGAGAGAGAGAGAGAGAGAGAGAGAGAGAGAGAGAGAGAGAGAGAAATTAAATAAATAAAGGAGTTATTTTGGGGGATTTGAATTTGAGTTTTGGGGGAATTTTTGGGGGGGAAATGTGTTTTGTGTGGTTAGATCTGAACCTTTGATTTTGGGGGATTGAAGGAGAGCCAGTTGATAGCTTTATTTGTGTTTTATTATATATACTAGATTCGCCCATGGGCACGTGCCTGCGGCACGTCTTCAGAACGATACAACATATGAAAAGCCTTGTAACAGTAAATCAACAATTATGTAGCTCAAGTTTGAATGATATGACAATAATTAGTTGTAAATAAACCATGTTTCCATATATATATATATATATATATATATATATATATATATATATATATGGAACTCTTCCGTTGTGCACCACCTATGATGCACACGGCGTGTGCACTCGGCCTTCCCGCTTTCATATCGACGATCCGAACCGTTCACATTGATCTATACATCTAAATTAGTGTAAGTATGTAAAAAAATCATTTGAAGTTCATTTGCCCATCCATTGAAGTGTTACAAAATTATATGGCTGAAAATCATTATTTTTTATAACCACATGATGGATGGGCAAATGAATTTCAAATGATTTGATTTTACATATTTAGACTAATTTAGATGTGTAGATCAATGTGAACGGTTCGGATCATCAATTCGAAGGCGGGAATGCCGAGTGCACACGGAGGGGTGGTGCACAATGGAAGATTTTCATATATATATATATATATATATATATATATATATATATATATAGAGAGAGAGAGAGAGAGAGAGCGAGAGAGCGGGGGGGGGGGGGGGGGGGGGGAGAGAGAATTAAATAAATAAAGGAGTTGTTTTGGGGAATTTGAATTTGAGTTTTGGGGAAAAACTTTGGGGGGAGGAAATGTGTTTTGTAAGATTAGATCTGGGCCTTTAATTTTGGGGGATTGAAGGAGAGCCACTTGATATCTTTCTTTGTGTTTTATTATATATATATATATATATATATATATATATATATATATATATATATATATATATATATATATATATATATATATATATAGGGATATGACCATGTGAGAACTCCTTCGGTGAGAACCGCGTGTGAACTTTTTTTAAGACATAAATTGAAAAATCCGAACCGTTCATTTTGATCTACACATCTAAATTATTCTACGAATGAGAAATTAGGTCATTTGAGATTTGTTTGTCCATACATTTAAGTGTTACAAATTGAATGGCTGAAGACCGTTATTTTTTATAATGACATGATGGATGGACAAATGAACTCCAAATAACTTAATTTTACATATTTAGACTAATTTGTCATTCTAAATAATGTGAACGGTTCGGATCATCCATGTGATGGCTATGTAAAAAGTTCTCACGAAGCTTATCGTGAGAACTAGTTCTTACATGATCACTCCCCTATATATATATATATATATATATATATATATATATATATATATATATATATATATATATATATATATATATATATATATATATATATATATATATGGCAAATACTTGGTTGAAAACGGGTTTGTTTTCAACCGGGTTGGAAAAAAACCATCTTAGCCCTCCAATTGTTCATCATCTTGATGAGATTAAATCGAAATCCGTTAGCGTCTCCCACTAACGGCTCTAAAAGCGGAGGGGCAAATTCGGAGAACAACGGCCTAAGTTATTTGAAGTTTTTTTTTGAAGAAAATTGTACTTAGGCCGTTGTTTGGAACAACGGCCTAGGTTATTTTTTTTAACAAAAATTTCAACCTAGGCCTTTGTTCCCAACAACGGCCTAAGTATGTACAAGTGTTTTTCCAAACACTTGTACATACTCGGATCGCCATCTCCCTCACAACTCTCTCTCGCTAGTGGAGCTCGAGAAACCCATTTCCCTAAACTCTAGCTCTCTCTATCGATCTGAAAATCCTATCTCTCTCTTGCTCGTTGCTTCTCACTGAATCTCTCCCTATTCTCACACTCTTGCCCTCATCCTTTGAAAATCCCAATTACAAAAAAACCCTAACCCATACGAAATCTTCCAACCCTAAAACCCTAATCCTAAAGAAATTAGCCAAACCCTACTCCCCTTCCTTTCTCTACAGCAGCGCGCAAGGGCCTCCTCTATCTCCTTTCTGAACACCCTCATTATGAAAGGTATTAATTTGTTCCTACTTGAGTAGATCTAACTAGGTTAATTGATTGGAATTTTTTCTCCAATGTTTGAATGTACAGTTTCTATATTATGCGTAGCTATTTATAAAGTAGGTTATTCTAGTTTTATTGTGGATGTAGATGTAGTATTAGTTGTTGTTGGTCGTTGTTCGATGTTAGTAATAGCGCAAAAAGAGAAAAAAAAAATTATGCAACTTTGCGAGTACGTCGGGCTCGCCACGCACAAGCCATCGCAACTTGTAGAAGTGTCTTTGGATTCACGATTTGAAGTGTACGGCCGTGTATCGCTTTTGAGTATTTCCCATGAGTGAAAGCGATACATCGGCGTATTTTGCAAACCGTGAGTCGAAACTCACCTCTACAAATTTTGTTGGCTCATGTATTCTGCGTCCGTCCTACTCCCAAAGTTTCGGAATTTTTTGTTCTCGTTTGTGCGAATTTGTACCGTATATCAAACAACAACCTCAATTAATGTTTGATTTCTGTCGAAGGTACTTTTCAGTACGAAACGACATCCCAAAAAAACAAAATTTGAAGAGCATATTGAGCTTACCGCTCGCTACCAAACGGTACTTGTAGTTGAGAGTTCGGACCCTCGGTTTGGGGCCTACGTCAATGTATCGCATTGTTGGCATTTTTCATGAATGAATGCGATACACGGCCATATCTTGGAAATCGTTGGTCGGAACTCACTTGTACAAGTTGCGTTACCTTGTGTTCGGAGAGCCCGACCCAATCACAAAGTTTATTTTTTTTCCGTTGATTGTGTGGTTTTCTCATGAATTTTGTTATGTTTTGAGGGAGTTTTCAATAGAGAACCCACTTGAAAAATTCCTAATTTTGCGAGTAGGTCGGTTTCGCCACTCACAAGTCATACCAACTTGTAGTTGCGAGTTGTCACCCACTGTTTGCTATATGCGTCCGTGTATCGCATTCCCCTCATTTTCAAGAGTGAAAGCGAGCGAGACACGGCCGTATCTTGCAAACCGTGGATCGGAACTCGCTTGTACAAGTTCCGTTATCTTGTGTGCGGCAAGCCGGACCCAATCGCAGAGTTTCATATTTTTATGACGTCGTTTTTGACGTTTAGTCACTTTTTTGTTTCGTATGTATATATATCGCAATCGTTCGTTAATAAGTTGTTGTATATATGATGTGTATATTAATTTACCAATAATATTTTTTTACCCCAGATGAACAACAATACAGAGAGTTCTACTGCTGGCGATAATTTTGTGCAGGTAGAACCAATCATTGATTCCATGCCGTTAGTCAAAAAACATCTAAAACCAAAGTTAGGTATGACGTTTACCACTTTAGTTGAGGCCGAAAATTTTTATTCTTCATATGCTCGTTGTGGGGGTTTTACAATGCGTAAGGGTGAAAATAAATTAAAGGGAGGAGCGGAAGTAAATAAGTCATATCTTTGTAATAAAGTTGGGTCGTCGCCGAGTCAACATAGTGATGGTAGACGGGGAACAATCTGTAGAACGGGTTGCAAGGCTTGTGTTCGTGTAAAATTGAACGAAGCAAGTAATACGTGGGTAGTGTATTCATTTCACGAAGAACACAATCACGAATTCACCTCACCCAGTAGAAGACATCTTTTGCCCCGAAACCGTTCCATATCAAATATGGATAAAAGGATAATAGAGCAATTCAACCAAGCTATTATCCAGACATGTCGACAAATGCTCTTCTTCAATAGTGCTAGTGGTGGTCACGATCAAGTAGGATTCACCGAAAAAGATGTTAGAAATTTACTTAGAGATTCGCAAGAAGCATTGAAAGGACATGATTCTACAATGCTAATTGATTATTTTGAATCTAAGAAACAGACGAATCCTTCATTTTTTTTATGAAATTCAAGTAGATCCCGAAGGACGGTTGTCACATTGTATGTGGGTTGATGGTAGTTCTAGGATGAATTATCAAGAATTTGGCGATGTACTTTGCTTTGATGCCACGTACAATATGAATCGGTATGGAATGTTATTTGTTCCCTTTGTTGGAGTGAATCAATATTGGCAATCGACTTTCTTAGGAGGTGGGTTCATTCCAAATGAGACGGCCTCTTTATTTGAATGGTTCTTTGAAAAGTGGTTAGGGGTTATCAATCGTGCCCCTTCCGGTATCATCACCGATCAAGACCGTGGGATCACCGCCGCAGTTAAGAAAGCTTTCTCCCAGACTTGGCATCGTTTTTGTATTTGGTACATTTTGGATAAGTTACCGCAGGAGGTGCGTATGTCGAACGATATCGACATGTTTAGGGAATCTTTGAAGAATGTCATCTACAATTCTGAATATGTACATGACGTTGTAGGAAAATGAAATTTTTTGATTTTGCAATACGGATTAGAGTAACAAATGGTTGAACGATCTATTTGATATCCGTGAAAGTTGGACACCCGTCTACGCTAAAGATTCTTTTTGGGCCGGCATGTTGAGTAGCCAACGGGTTGAGTCAGCGCATTCTACCTTGAAGCATCATACAGAAAAAAAATATTCCTTGCATGAATTTGTCATCATCTTCGACCGTTTTTTGGGAAGGAAAAGATACGATGAACTGAAAGAAAATCATCGTAACCGTGATAAGAGACCGAAGTTGAAGAGTGAATGGACAGGCACAAATGGCAAAAACGTACACTTCAAATTTTTTTACAAATTCCAAGATGAAGTTACAAAAAGCTTCATGTACAATGTGAGTTACGTTGCCAATCTTGAGACACCGGATAGTTCAACCTTCCATGTGATACTCTGTTGAGAATCAGAACCGGCTCGCCTTCTTCAATTATGCAAAATCAAAGGATTTATTACATGTGCATGTCACTTCTTCGACTTCGTTGGCATTCCTTACAGGCATATTTTAGCTGCTCTTCAGTTCAGCCATCACACTTTCCTTTCGAATGGATACATTAAAAGAAGATGGACCCGGGATGTGATGAGAAGAAGTTATACATCTGTTCCAACCGAACCCAATACCGAGAATTTTGCTTCTCGATATTGTGAGCTGAGCTACCATGCAAAACAAATTGTCGATCTCGGTTGTTCCTCCAATGAAAGTTATAAATACAAGTTGGAGAATTTGCAGAAGATCATTGAAGACGTCTCTCAGCTACAACCCGGATTGGGTGAACAACCAGAACATGCCTCACAACCACATGACAATATAGAACCGGGAAGTAGTTCACAACCGCATGGTAGTGCACAACCTCAAGATGAAGGGAGTGGACACATACCTACACGTGTAAGTGATCCACAGCAATGCACGACAAAGGGAATGCCTCGTGCCAAAAGATTGAGGTCGATAAGAGAGCAACTCCGCATAAAAAAACCGAGACGGTGCCGAAGATGCGGCAATGTGCAAATGAATCATGATTCAAGAAATTGTCTAACATTATTTGAGAGGTAAGACTCGTACTTTATTTGTTTGTCCCTCTTTTAAATTTATTATACTTCATTTTTGGTAAATGAATTTCTCATTAACTAAAACTTATCTTTGAATGAAGGCCAAACAATCTGCAAGAAGTGATTCCATCCGATGAAGAGAGTTCTGATGAGAGTATGATGATCCATTGTGAATTGGAATTTTTTTAATGTAATGTTTCAGTATATTACATATTCATGCAAGTGTTGTTAATTACTTTTTGTTGATAACTGTAAATGTTCTTGAGACTCAAGTGTTGTTGGTTTGTGTTGATTATTAATATTGTTGTTGTTGTTGTTGGGAGATTGTAGCTGATGGGTTGTATATAATTTAGCTGCATTTTGGGGGTGATTCAATTGTAGCTTGTCCACCTCTTGTATGAACCGGGCCTTCAAGAGCTTGTCCACCTCCTCTTTTATAGCTAGCTGGCGCTCGGGGGCGAACTTGCACCTCTTCTGTTGAACCGGTTTGGACCCCGGAACAACGCTGAGGTGGTGAACCAAGAGCTCTTCGGAAATTTCGGGCATGTCTGCAGCTGACCAAGCAAAGAGGTCCCGGTTCCTTCTAATGCACTGGACTATGTCGGAGCATAGGGCGGACGGGAGGGTCTTGCTAATAAAGAACTTTCGGCTCGGGTCCTGCTCAGAGAAGAGCACTTCCTCCAACTCATCCACCGGCTCGGACGTCGATCGTGCAGCATCTTGGGGAATTTCCAGAGTTTCTAGGGAGAGGACTGGACCGAGGGTAGAGGTCATGTAGCACTTGCAGGCCGTTTCCTGATTGCCTTTTACCTCCCCTACTCCTGCCCGGGTGGGGAACTTCATCTTGAGGTGATAGGCAAAAGGGACGGCTTCGAGGGCAGCTAGGTCGGGCCGACCCAGAATGACATTGTAAGCTGCAGGAACATCTACGACCATGAAGTCCATCGATTCCGTTCGGGTAGGAGTTTTACCAGCGGTTACATCGAGGGTGATTACCACTTCAATAGTCACTGGCACTCCCGTGAACCCATGGAGCGTGTAGCCGGCGGGCTTGAGTATGTCTCGGGAGAGTTTAAAGCCTTTAAAAGCGGTGAAGAGGATGTTAACGGAGCTGCCATTGTCCACTAGGATCCTCTCCACTTTGAAGTTCGCCATGTGGAGATTGATAACGAGTGCGTCATGATGTGTCTAATTTATATACAAATATTTGTAGTCATTTACACATTAAAATTGCTTGTTTTCATCTTTCTTATTTATAATTTGTCTTATTTCCATAAGATTTCAAGTAATTAATTATTTATGAAGAAATAAGATTTTTTGATGCAAAGAGTGAAGATTTTTGATAAAAATCAACAATCAAAGCAAAACTATTGATTTATTTATTTTTATTGATTTGTTGATTTTTAATTTTTATATTTTGGCCATTGAAAAAGCAAAATAGAAATGTTATTATCAGTTAAGAGTTAGAATAAAATTTTGTAACTTAAAAATTAATTTAAAAAGAAAAAAAATAAAAAAATAATAATAATAATTAAAAGAAAAAAGAATGCACGGTTTTAGTAATTTAAGGTTAATATTAATCTTAAATTCTAAACAACTATTTAAGATAATTATTTATCCTAATTAGATTTTAACTAACCTACTATATAATCCTATATATACTACAGGGAATTAAACGAAGAGAAGGGGGATGTGGTAGGTGGCTACAGGGATTCATTAAAACACAAAGAAGGAGCAAATCAAAAGAAAAAAATAAAACAAAAGATCAAGGAAGAGAGGACGGAGAGAGCCCACACGGCTACTTTAATAAAAATAAAAACAAATCATAACAGAGAGAGAAACTGCTCTCTCTCTCTCTGCCGGCGCGACACCCAAGAGGAAAAGAAGGGAAGAGAAACAGAGAAAGAACGTGCGGCAGTTTCAAAACCAAAGACTCAGCGCACAGAGCGATTTGACAGCAGACGCGCACTGTTCATCGACAGCGACAGCTTGGACGTGACAGGTCAGCTGACGTGGCGAAGGTCGGCTGCTGTCTTCTTCGTTCTGACTGGGCGCGTTGTCCAAGGCGACTGACGGCGACATTTTTTTGGGTCCGGTTTTTTAGACAGAGAGACTGAAGAGGGTTTGCAATTATTTTTTATCTTATTTTCTTTTCATTCTAATTTTTATGATGTAATTCATGAATAAATTTGTTAATTACAATATTTTGACTATGAACTAAATTTATTATTCTAGGGTATAGATATAGCCTAGTTTTGAGAACATAATTTTTAATTCCATATTATTTCTATTTCTCCATAGTTGTGTGTTTAATTTTTGTGCTTAATGCTTACAATTATTTGGCCAATTTTTGTATGATTATTGGATCATGGAGAGACCGAGAGGTAATTTGTGATTTAGAATAATAAAAATTGAACACCATTGATTGAGCGAAATTAGAGATAATTTACCGCGATTAATGTGACCATTAAGAAATCCACAGAACTTTATGAGTCTTCGATTAATTAAATTTGCATAGAGATATGTCAAACTGTTAGTTGGAGATATTTTTGGTGTTGTTCGAGAGAAAGCATTGAATAATTTGGGAATTTTGGTCTACAACTTGGAAAAATAATATTTTTAGGAATTATAAATTGTGTGGGATGAACTAGGTGAAGTCAAAAGCCCTAGAATTAATTTTGCTATTAACAAATTACAATTTTCAAAATCCGCTCCCTCTCCATTAATTTAGTTAGTTAGATTTTTTTTTAATTTAATTGTTTTCTTTTTTATTAATTTCGATCTTCCAAATAGTGATTCATCTAGTGATATCGGTACTCAATAAAATATCTAGTCTCTGTGGGTTCGACACTCTATTCACTACTATATTACTTGTTGCGATTTTGTACACTTGCAAATATTCACACCACGTCACAATGGGGGGTGCGGACACCTTCAAGATCTTCGTCTGAGAATGTGACGGGCACTCCGAGGCCTTTAAGAGGAGGGGTGGTGCGAACCGAATTGACTTCCCTAATGAACGCCTTTCGGGAGGAGTTTGAGGAGTCCCCATTGGGCCCCCATGAATGAGGTGTAGGACATGCTCCTCTTCGAAGTTGGGCGTTTCATCGCGTTCTGGACACTTGTTAGCCCCCCGAGGCGGGGGAGAAAGGTCGGCTCGGTCTTTTCTCACAAACCTGGTCAGCTGCCCCCTCTGGATGAGGGTTTCTATCTCATTCTTCAAGGCTCGACAATCGTTGGTATCGTGCCCATGGTTCCGGTGATAGCGGCACCACTTCTCTTTATCCCTCTTCTTGGCGGGGGTGTTCATCCTCGGAGCCGGAGGTATGATCCCTTCCTTCTCAACTTCCATTACAATGGTGGAGACATTGGTGGTGAGAGAAGTGAATTTCTCGAATCTGGGGGGAGGTCGGCGCTGGCCGCCATTATCCTTCTGGAGCTTCTTGGCTCCTTCCTCTTCTGTTCCCTTTCTCTTAGACCCGGAGGAAGACCCCTCTAAGTTGGGGCGGTGCTCAGCTTCTTCGGCCCGAATATACTTTTCACTCTGGAGGAGGAGGTCAGAGAAGTTCTGTGGGGGTTTCTTGGCGAGGGAGGAGCGGAGGCTGGAGTTGAGGACATTGGACTGAAATGCTGCTGCAGCGACCGACTAGTCGAGGGATGCTATGGACCTAGCTTCAGCTGTGAACCTTTTCAGTCTCTCAGCTTCTCACCCTTTTTCTGGTGGAGGTACAGTAGCGAGATGCTGGTCTTCTCAGCTCTGCGGCTACTTACGAAGTGGGTAACGAAGAGGGTCTCGAATTGCTCGAAGGAGAATATCGAGGATGGGGCAAGACGAGAGTACCATTCTCGAGCTGGGCCCTTGAGAGTTGCGGGGAAGGTTTTCAGAGCAGAGCATCGGAGGCTTGGTGGATGAGCATGAGGGTCTTGATACTTTCAATGTGATCAACGGGGTCGGTCTCTCCGGAGTAGGTCTCAAATTGAGGGGGCTTAAAGCCGATTGGTACAGGTGCATCAATTATGGTTCGGGAAAAGGGAAGTCTACTAGGACGAAGAGTCCTTCCTCTGAGCTCTTCTTCTCGGTCTAACTGACCCAAGCGCCTCTCCATCTCGTGGAGACGGCGGTAGATAGCGTCATCCCTTCGACGGTAATCAGGCGAGCCTCTGGACTCGTCTTCATACGAGGGAGAGCGGGGGCTACGACATCGGTAGCTCCTGGAGCGACGAGGACTTGGCATATGCCGGGAGTTGCTAGGAGCGGGAGGAGGAGTTGGGGATCGTCGGCGAGGACTTCGGACCGGAGGAGGAAAGGGAATCTTTGGAGCATTGGTGTTAGGACGGAGATTGAGAGCTTGTAGGACGGTCGATTGGAACTGCTGGAACTCGGCACGGGTGATGGGTGCCTCACCGTTCCTAGGCTGTTGCCGACCTGCAGGGGAGTGTGGTATTCTTCTGTGATGCTCGGGGGACTCTCTCCGTCCCCTTCGGGTAGGGGACCTTCTGTATTCTCGGCGGTGAGGAGATCGCTCATCCGGACGGTGTTGGCAGGAGGTTCCCTCTCGGGCCCGCTTTTCATCCAGACGGCGGCGAAGGTCCTCATCCTTCTGCCGATTGAGGACGGTGTTGCGAAGGTCGGAAACTCGGGGATGATGGGAGGCCATAGAGTCCGAAGAGGCGTTGTGGATGGAGACGTGGTCCGGATGGAGAGGCTGCTTCTGCGGATTGGGTCCCTTAGGAGGTTGTTGGTTCTGAGAAGCAGGCAGGTCCTGTTGGAGTGGGTCCTCCGCTTGAGGAAGAAGTTGCCCCTGCTGTTGAGCGGGTTGAGGGGGAACTTCCTGTTGCTGATCGGGGTTGGGTCCTCGGTTGGACCCTCTGGATCTGGCTTTCCTAGGAGGCATGGCTGGAGAAGGTCTGACCAATGGGAAGAGGGGAGGCTGCTATTCGTTCTTTCCCACAGACGGCGCCAATCTGTAGCCGCTAAATCTGGTGTGGGGGCAAACAGATAGTATTTGTGGATTCTTAGGAAACTTTGAATAGCAAACTTGTTACCTGTTCCGCCGGAGTTTGACGCTGACTCCCGCCGTGCACCTGCAAAAAGTGCGAGACACCGGGGTTGATCCCGGTGACGCACCCTCCGATGCTCAAGTCAGTAATCAGGGATGATTAAGAAAGAGCGTAAAACTGGCAAAAGATTGATTACCTCTTAATGGAGATGGATGGGGGGTATTTATAGGTGCCGCTGGGATCAGATTAGGAATGTAATCCCCCTGTGGTTAGATAAGGAAAGTAATCCCTAATCCCCAGTGAAGGGATAGTTATGAATCAGGGCCGTTGATTAGAATTTAATCAGAAACCCTAATTCTATCCTTTCTGGACCGGGTTTGCTGCGGGTTGAAATCCGCACCCAGTTGAGGTGGATCCGTTCGCGGGTTAGTGGGTCTTCGAGGAGAAGATCCAGTACCCGCTTCAGACCCATTGGTAGGTGAAATTACCGTTTTACCCCCGGGCTTCAAGATTCGTGCCCGATTTGGACGGTTCCGATTTATCCCCATTTTTAGCCATATCAACATATTTAGACTAATTTAGATGTGTAGATCAATGTGAAGGGTTCGGATTTTCGATATGAACGCCCGAAGACCTAGTGTTCACGCGGTGAGCACTCGAGGAGTGCTCAACCGATCCTTTCCCTATATATATATATATATATATATATATATATATTATAATGGGAGAATGCCTTAGTGTCATTTGTAAATGTTTTGTCAATCTACCAACACGTGTAACACACGTGCATAACTAGTATGAAGGAGGTCCTGGGTTCAAATCAAGACTACGTCTAAATTTTTATTTTAAAAAACTATATTTTCAAATGAAGACTACGTCTAAATTTTTATTTTAAAAAACTATATTTATTAAAACGTGCATCGCACGTGTAAACTACTATATATATATAGAGAGAGAGAAATAATTAAATAAATAATGTAGTTGTTTTGTAAAATTTGAATTTGAGTTTTGGAAAAAAACTTTGGAGAAAACTGTATTTTATGAGGTTAAATCTGGACATACGATGCAAAGCATAAATGGTTCTCGTAATTCTGGTTACTAGTATCTGCATGTGCGATGCACGTTTTATTTTTATTTTTTTTAATATCTAGGAACAGAGCAAGTTCGACTAGCAACCTCTTTTTTCAACAATTCTAAATCGGTCTTCAGATACCCTTTTGCCACTGCTTCTAAAATACATTCATCATCAGTAACAATGTCTATATCCTCTTCCGTCTGATTAAATTATTTTAAAATAAATCCCAAATGGTGAACGGACGAAATATCTTCTTATGTCCAACAGAAAATTTTTAAAAAAAAATCAAAGGAAAACGGACAGAAGATCTTCTTCCGTCCGTGAACTTTTTCCCCATAGGTGGGAATTTTTTTCTAAGCAATAGGGTCTATAGGATTATTATGCTTATGTACTAAATTTAAGATTGGTGTGAATTTTTTCTCAATGGTTGATATGGAATGGGCCTATAGGAATTGTTATGTGTACCTTTGCGTAGATTTTTTTTCTTTACAAAGGTGTTCGACATTTTTTTTTTCAATGGCTGAGATTCAATACACTTTATATCATCCTCCGTTCTTCTAAATTTTGGGTTTAAATTTTGGGTTTCAACAACTATGAGCCCAACTCAAAATTTATATTCCTAAAATCCAATATGGAAATTTTGAGTCTACTGCAGATGCTCTCATGATCTAAGTTAGACCCAAAAAGGTTATGCCAATAAGCTTTTGTCACAACTTCATGTTAAAGTCCGTCTATTTTTTATATAAAAGTCTGATACATATAGAGAAAAAAAATTGCCATCTAATATGACATTAAATTTGGAGTTTAAAAACAGTAGGAGTGAGGAGATATTACACAAAGAAACAGAAAGGAGATCACGGTTGGTCGCCAAATTTCGGTCCCCATTCATCTTCTTCTTCATAGACTCTGATTGTTCTCTTCTTCTTAACCGCTTTCTCAGGCACGCATTCATGCATGTCAAGAAGAGCAATGGCAACCGAAACTCCACAATCCTCACTGCCATTGTTCAAAACAAAATGTGTAAGAGAAAAAAAGAATAACAAAGATGAAATGAGGGTTTGAGAAAGCTATGGCTTTTAATAGAAAGAAAACTCAAAGAACAAAAAGTGTTTTATCATAATATAGATTGAATAACAAAATTATTTGACGATGAAGAAGAAGAAGAAGGCCATTTGTGAAAGGCACTCCCATCTGGAGCTCTACGAAAAGCATGGATTCTCTTCCTCTCTCTTGTCGCCATTATTGAGCTCTGAATACAGCTTTTGGTTGGTCAAAAATGATGGGACCTTTGCATAACAAAATTATTTAACGATGAAGAAGAAGAAGAAGACCATTTGTGAAAGGCACTCCCATCTGGAGCTCTACGAAAGGCATGGATTCTCTTCCTCTCTCTTGTCGCCATTATTGAGCTCTGAATACAGCTTTTGGTTGCTCAAAAATAATGGGACTTTTAGCCTTTTCATTTTTCCATATGTATGAATTGAGGAGAAATTGGAGAGTTGTTTTTATATGAAAATTACGTTTGTGCCCTTTGATTATGTAGGGATCATGGGTAAAATTTGACAGTATTAACCCTGCATTATTTTTGTAGTTTTTTATGTTTATGAGGGCATGATAGTAAAAAGCTATCAAAATGGGGCTTTGCTTAATAATAGTATAGATATGTATGAATTGAGGAGAAATTGGAGAGTTGTTTTTATATGAAAATTACGCTTGTGCCCTCTGATTATGTAGGGATCATGGGTAAAATTTGACAGTATTAACCCTGCATTATTTTTGTAGCTTTTTATGTTTATGAGGGGATGATAGTAAAAAACCGTCAAAATGGAGCTTTGCTTAATAATAGTATAGATAGATTATTTTTGTAACTTTTTATGTTTATGAGAGCATGATAGTAAAAAGTCGTCAAAATGAGACTTTGCTTAATAATATAGATGAGTAATGCTTTAGCCACTACCAATTACACTACCATTCTCTTCACTACCTTAGGTGGCATACTCCTATTGGAGAGTTCTTCTACCTACTCTATCTTCTCCTACCTATTGGAATGTGCCACGTAAGGTAGTGAAGAGAAATATAGTGAAATGGATAGTGGATCTAGCATTACTCTAATATAGATATATGTTGCGACTGTGGAATCTCATGAAACCCTATGAAAATCAAGAATTGTTGGAAGACTAAATAACACACATTGAAGCAATCAACACCAATCATCCAAAAAAATTAATGTCGAAAAGATATCCATCCACCCTTCAATTCATTCCATTTCATTTCTAAAGAGCATGATTCTCGTTCATGCCCAACACCCATTAATTACATTCTTTTTTATATATATAGAAATTAAAGAGCATTCACTAAGAGCATCTCCAACCATACTAGCTAAAATGGCTAGCCAAATTGTTCAAATAGTGTTTTTGCCTAGTAAATTTGGCTAGCCATTTTGCTTCATCTCCAACCATGCTTCTTCCTCTATATTTTGCCTCTTGCTCTCTATTTTGTCTCTTCATGTTCATGGCTAGGCATTTTGCCTAGCCATTATGCCTAACCGTTGGAGATTCAAAATGAGTGTGACTCTCCAATATGGCCATACCTCTTCATTTTGGCTAGCCATCGGAGATGCTCTAAGTTACGAAGATATCAATCCACCCTTCAATTCATTCCAATTCATTTCGAGTTGGGAAGAAGAGCAATACAATGTCACCTTCTGTTGATCAACCAATGATGAGCATACCGTCATGGTGGCAAAAGGCGGTGGAGTCGATTACCGACGATTTGTCGCAGAATCGTCCTCCTGTTGTGGTTGTTTGTGGGCCCGGAAACAGCGGCAAGTCGGCCTTTTCTCGCTGTTTGATCACCTCCCTTTTGAAGAGGTCAGCATTATTTTTCTTCGGTTTTGCTTGATATTTAATTGTTTTGGTAGAATTTGTTGGAGTTTGTAGGAAATGGGGTGATGGGTTTGTTTACGAGGACTCTGTTTTGTGGATTAGTGAAGAGAAGATGGAAACTTTTAGGGGTTAATCTAGTTTTTATTAGAAGGGGTTTTGTGGGTTTATGGATTGACTGAGAATCAGATTGCTTTTATTTGGGGAAAAGTTTTTACTGGTGTGAATGAATGGTGTGATTCAGACAACATTTTAAGATTTTGGGTTTTTTTTCTAAAATTTTAAATTTATAATCTGGTTTTAACTATTTTTCACCAGTTCTCGAAAAGGAACTTGGATGTTGGTTCTTACAGGAACTTAATGAAGAGAAGATGAAAGTTTCATAATCAATCAAGGATGATTAGGGTGAAAAACAATCTTTAACAAAATTCTTGTCTAGTTTCTCTTTTATATGTGTGCGTGTGCGTGTGCGTGTGCGTGTGCGACTAAGTGATGATGTTTGTGTATTGCAATTGCGTTTTGCTTTCATAATCAGTTATCTTTGTTCGCAGGATTTTCAATACTAGCCCTGTGTTATTATTATGTCATGATCAGAATGAGTAATACAGTATGTCAAAGTTATTGTACTTATGTTTAGGTATAAGAGGGTGGGTTGCTTAGACACGGATGTTGGACAACCAGAGTTCACTCCTCCTGGGTGCCTCTCCCTTCACATCATTGACAACTTAACCCCTGGTTAGGTTCCTTTCAATTGTAATTTTTTTCATGTTTCTGTCTTATCAAGGGATTATTTATATAAATGCTGAGGCAAATGCTGAGGCTTCCTTCTCTGAGTATCAATGACAACTTAACCCCTGGTCAGCATTATTTCTCTGAGTATTCTTTTTAATCAAATGCTGAGGCTTCCTTCTGAATCTATTTGCAGATACGACAGTTCTGTGCTTGAAGAAACCAGAGAGGTATACATCACATTATTATTTTTTTAAAATTCTTGGCTAACCATCCTTAAAAAAATTTGTGGACTGATCATTGACATTGTGTAGAAACTATTCATCTGTCACTGCTTTGTTAGAATTTTCTTTTTAAAACTACGGAGCACAAGACTCCATGAAAGAAATGGCAATTTTATGACCAAATGTACACATGATGGGCCACTTTTACTCAAAAAAAAATTTGAGTAAAAAAATATGCACACGATGTGTTGATATTAACCCTCTCTTATTTACCTGTACATTCATTGTTGGGAAAACTTTGGAAAGGGGAAGGAGCTTGTCATAAACATAATGACAAAAAGACCAGTAACACTTACAAACTCCTAATTCACTCATTGCCCTTTTCATTGATGACAAATTTCAAGCAACATAGGAAATTGTCATTACTGTTTTAACCATGATTTTTTCCCCACTAATTTCATATTGTATTTGAGAAGGGAAAACATATGTTTGTGATGGATATATGTCTTCATAATGATTTATTATTTCACTTATTTCATTCACTAGGTACAATGATCTTTTATATAGATAGCATAGAGAAACACAGGCTTTACATGGATTAAGACAAACTAATACAACTACATCTCTAATACTCTTTCTCAAGTTGTAGCATATATGTCATACATGTCCAACTTGTCATTGATAAACTATATTCTGGCTCTCGCAAGGGGTTTTGTGAGAGCATCAATCAGTTGATGGTCAATGCTAATATGTTCAGTCTATATGAGAAAACTCATACGAAGTGTCATTGATCTTCTTGTTAACCATATGGCAATTAACCTCAATATATTTGGTTCATTCATGAAACACAATATTAGTGGCTATATAAATGGCAGACTGGCTTTCGCAATACATACACATCAACCCTCGTTGGAGAACCCCCAACTCAATAAGTTACCGTGTGACCCAACATTTCACATGTGAGATCATCCATAGCAAGATATTCAGACTCTACACTCGAACGAGAAACTACATTTTGTTTCATGCTCTTCCATGAAATTAAGTTCTTTCCAACAAATACACAATACCCAGTAGTAAATCTCCTACTAGTCCGGCAACCAGCCCAATTGGCATATGAGAAGCTATTAATTCGACAATATCCGCCATCAGTATACATCAATCCTCTACTTGAAGAGTTTTTTAAATACTAAAGATTCTCATAACTGCTTTCCAATGGCTCGTAAAGAGGGAAAAGTCATAAATTGACTTACTATTCTGACTTAAAATGCAATGTCTGGACAAATCACTGTGAGATAATTCAGTTTTCCCACAAGTCTCCTATGTCCCTTTGGATCCTCCAACATGACTCAATGATCTGGCAACAACTTGGAGTTTAGGTTTATAAGAGTGTGTGATGGCCTGCATCCCACCAAACCGCTCTCAGTAAGTATGTCAAATACATATTTCCTCTGTGATAAAGAAATTTCCTGCTTAGATCGAGCAACTTCGATCCCCAAGGAGTACTTTAGTCGTCTAGGATCCTTAGTTTGAAACTTCTGTTGAATATATGACTTCAAATATTGAAAATCATTCTGATCATCTCCTGTAATTACAATGTCATCCATATACACAACTAAAATGATCATTTTTTTCCTGATGATGTCGATAAAACACAGAATGATCATTATCACTCCTCCCCAATCCAAAACTCATGACATCCTCAGTGAAATGACCAAACTAAGTACGGGGAGACTATTTGAGTCCATACAAAACCGTTTCATGCAACAAACTTTTGTAGGCTCAACTTTACAAACAAAATCGAGGGCTGTTCCATATTCACCTCTTCCTCAAGAATGTCATTGAGAAAGACATTCTTGACATCAAGTTGGAGGAGCGGCCAATGAAATCGAGCAACCAAGTCAAAAATGATCCGAATAAAAAAAAATTGGCTACAGGAGAGAATGTATCATCATAATTAATGTCATAGGTGTGTAAATAACCTTTAGGAACCAATCGAGCTTTTAGGTGAGCCAGAGAATCATCTAGGTTTACTTTAACAGTATACACCTATTTAAAACTAACACAATGTTTGCCAGATAAAAGGGGAACATGATCCCAAGTACCATTTTTCTCAATAGAAGACATCTCTTCTCGCATAGTCTGCCTTCAATTAGGGTGTGACAGTACTTCTGATAATGACTTGGGATCATGGTAAGCGTCCAAAGTAGAGATGAAGGCAAGATGAGCAGACGACAAGTGAGCATATGAAAGACAACTATATAAGGGATGCACAGTTGGATGGTTCACTTTACGTATAGGAATGGGAAGATCAAGATCAGAAGACTCACTAGTGGGGGGAATCATATGTGTCGGTTCGGTGGATGTCACAAGAGTGGTTGATGCAAACTCAATAATAGGGTCCAAAATAGGCTCTGATACCGTGTAATGATTTATTATTTCACTTATAAATTGTATACAATGATCTCTTACATAGGTAGCATAGACAAGTATGGACTTTACCTAGAATAAAACAAACTAATATATCTACATCTCTAATAGTCTTTATTTAAATGGAAGAGGTTGGCTTCACATACAATAAAATGATGGGCCTACTTCACAACTTCATTTTGGAGTTATGCAACTTGTGAATTTGTCACTAATATTTAGCCATGAATCATTTAATGATGTTCACTAATTTCATTATGTGATATAGAAGAATAAAGAACATGTGTTGGATACACATGACATATGTATATGATTTTAATAGGAGGGAAGAGATTACCTTCATACAAATAAAACGATGGACCCTAGTTCACATACTCTTTTTTTGAGATATTCTATATAGAAAATTTGTCACTATTATATATTTTTGAAATATTTATGGTGTTTACTAATTTCATTGTATGATTTCAAAAAAAAAGAACATTTATTGGGCACATGTTTATATAAATTTAATAGTATGGAAAATACTGGATTCGCACACACAAAATGATGGAGCCTAGTTCAGATACTACTTTTGTGATATATTCAAACAAAAGAATTTAGGATGTTCACTACATTCATTGTGTTTGAGAAGAAAAAAAATGTATGTACTTAATGATTATGCTTATAAATTTAATAGCATGGACGATACTGACTTTACAGCTTACACATTAAAAGAGGGGCTTTGCACACTCCTTTTTTAATTTATGCATAATGGGAAGAAAAAAAATGGTACTATTAATTACTCATGAAACGTTTATGATATTCACTAACGTTAGTGTATGTTTAAGAATGAAGAAAACATTTGTAGGAGATAGAAATGCATGTAAATTTAGTAGTTTGGATGAGGTGGGCTTCACGCATAAAAAAAAAGGGTAGTTCACATACTTTTTTGGAGTTATAAGTTATATATATATATGTAAATTATATGGGAGATGTTCCATTGCAAAATCCCACAACTCCTAACTATCTATTATTAAGTGCTTGTTTGGTTGGAAGTATAGAATAGATTTAGGACTGAGATATACTTTTTCATAAGCCACCTCATGGTGAGATTTCTTCATTAGTAAGAGGTGGGATTTCTTCATTACTTTCATAATGACACTTCAGAAAAGCTGAGTGTGGAATTGGTTATTCACATCAGATTCTTGGTAAAAGCAAATTTAGCTCTAGTTGGCCTGAATTAGCTAGGAATAGATATGGTGAACCCACTAGGCTTTATAGAGAAAGGTGAGTTACCTCTTTCACCTGTTCTTTAATTTAATGGACTTCAATTCTTAGTAAACAAACAATAAAATTGCGATTCCTTATCTTTACTACCAACCAAACACAAGAATTGAAGGATTGGTTTTAATCTTTTTTTTATGGAAAAGTCTTGGCTCGAACCAGGAAGGGACACTAGATTCAAACTGCCACTCAATTACCCACCCCATCCAATACCAATCAGGACATTGCATGTTGGTGGATTAGTTTTAATCTAGAGTGTTTGATACCAAAACATAAAATTTGCGTATTGAGGTAAGAAAAGAAAAGGTTGATTCCTTAACGAGTTTTTGGTTACTTGGAACCAAATGCACCCTAAAACGATAAAAAAGAATAAACCTGATCTCCTAGAAGTAACTTGAGATAGTTAGTCTTATAACACAATATTTCCATAACATGTGTTTAAAATCCATGCTGTCTCTATTCAGTTACTTAGCAACTTCCTGGTCAGAACCTATTTTTGAGCTATTGCTAATGGTGCTTTTGGCTCTCTCAGGTTCTTCTTTTATGGTGATACAAACTGCCAGAAAAATACAACAGTGTATCTGAACAATATCCTCAGCCTCTCTGACTACTTCCACAAAGAGCATTACCAACATAGTAAGACTGGGAAACTTGAGGAAAGCATGGTGCCTCTTGTGGTTAATACATCTGGATGGGTGAAAGGTATGCTTTATGTTTTCGATGTTTCTTAGATTTAAAAAAGATTATCGTTTCACCTGATTTTTCCTTTGGGGTTGTAGGTACTGGTTATGATATGTTAGTGAAAATGATAAGGCACATTTCTCCCACTCATGTAGTTCAAATTCGCATCTATCCTGACAGTAAAAACCTTCCTAAAGGGAAATTCTGGATGGATGAGAATGAGGAGGCATCAGCAAATATGATTGAAATCAATGCAGCAGAAAGAGAGTCTTACAGTCAACAGTAAGTAGTTTCAATTAGATTTTTCTTCATATGAATATCAAAATTTGTAGTTTTCATTAGAATTTTTCGATTTTCTTTTTAACTTTGAGTTGATGGATAGACTTGGAAGTAATTGATTGGTTTTGTGGACAGGGTTGAGTCCCAATTCTACAAATCTAAAAAGAATTATGCAAATACGTTAGAGTCAGTTTGATCTATTCACTATTAAACAATATGAATTTGATGGTAGTAATATTTCTTATATGTTAAATATATTTTTATAAAGAAACATGACTATCTGATCCATGTTCTTTATAGGTTAACGGCACGAAAGGATGCACGTGCTTCACGTGACCTTCGGATGATCGCATACTTCAGGCAGTGCCTTCCAAGAGAGTTGGAATTCTCATCCTACATGCATCTTGCTCAGAACTTGGCTTCCATCCCTCCTCATGAATTACCTCTTTCAAGCATCAAATTTATCCGATTCTGTAATCAGGTTAGCCGTGAAAACTCAGATGCAATTTTTTAAATAAAAAAATTAGCTTTATCGTATTTGATTATTATTTTATTCTTTTAGTGGTAAATAGAAAGATATTGTTGTTTCCAGGACTCAGATGCTGTGGATTTTCATCACCTGATTGCTTCCACTGTTGGATTGGCAGTTAGTTCTTGCACTCCTAACTCACCTGAAGATTGTAAGCCATGGTGTGCCGGACTTGGTAAGTTCGTATGGATGTCTGTTCTTCTTAGAAATTCTACTGATGTTGATACTGATACTGACACCAAAACTAATGCATACTGATACCTAAACTAATGTAATATAATGTATATATTTTTTATGAAAACATTAATGTAATCCTTGAACTATATATGGATATTATAAACAGGAATTGTAAGAGGCGTAGACGAATCGAAAGGTGTATTGCGTGTAATCTCACCAATACCACGCCGTATTCTGGAAAAAATTGATTGCATTTTATTGGGATCCATTGAAATCCCAGGTTGTTTGTTACAGGTAAATTGGTAAAATCCCCCTTTTCAAATTTACCATATTGCTTATATCCTCTGTCCATTGTTTAATTAAATTCGACTAATATCAACAAATGGTCATAAAATTTTGTCCTTTTGAGCCTTATGCTCTGCAGCCTATCCCAATTTGATTGAAATATACTCAGATATCATTTTCTTTTTATTTACTTCAAATACTTTGCTGCTGACCCGAAGTTTTCTTTTCTGGAACAGGGTTATGCAAATTAGAGCGTTTTACTGGGTTTCTTTCGATGTGGTCAGCTTGTCTCTGGGAAATCATCACTGCATCTTTGCTGGGGAATTAGCCATCTCAATACATTAGCTATGTTTTAACACCTACTGACCTTTTTTACTTTGAGCTCTTCTGCTATAGATAGATTTTATAAGAACTTGCATTTTCAGACAGTAAATTCTTATTTGTTTTCTGTTGAGGATGAATTCTTCAATTCAATCCAAAACCAGTACTTTTTGTCATCTATAAATGTTATTATTGCTCGACACAACCGGAGCTTTGAAAGTAATGTTGATATATTGTATTATTCCCTCCTAGTTTTCTCTCTTCTAATAAACATATCCCTTTCAGTTTGGGCGTGAGGAGGTTTCGAGCAATACTCCACAACTCCCACAATCCTCATAAGCTAGAATCATTCAGTACCAATGACATACAAGAGTGCACCTTTTTACGCGGAGTGGATTTTGATGTCTCTATTTCACGTTGGGACGCTTCTTTTTTTTCCTATAAAACACCTGTTTTCCTCCAGCTTTGGCCGTGTTGGTACCACCAATTTCTAGACTTCATAATTCCATTGAATCACACATTTTTTTTTCTCTCTTACAGATTCTCAGTTGGCCCTCATTCATGTCCTTACACTAGAAACCGCAAGACTTCCAAACTCTGATACCAATCAAGTATGTAACCAAGGTTAGCACATTCTTATACTCATTGTTTCCAATCCTGTATGAATTGCCTTTGTACCTTTGAGAACATCGAGAAATATATATAGTTATGAGAAGAACATGAACATTGTGAAATAAAGTAGGAGAAGATAATAGAGGACGAAGAAGGAAAGGTTAATGATAAATTCAATTAAATTTAATACATCATATGCTAGCTTAACACAAATTATCACTAGCACTGATTATTCCAACTTTTCATGAATAATCTTTCAAACACGACTACAATCAATTCAAGTCTCACACATAGGGTTGTTGGACTTGGTCAATTGTTTTATACTACGAAACCAGAGATCATTATAACTGCGCAAAGACTGTAATCCATGGAAACCGCATTCATCGCTTTCCTGAGCAGCAACCCAATCTCAACAACCTTACTAATGTCGTTAGTCCAACATTTCTCTCCTTCCACACCTTTATTACTACCCTCGCAGTGTTCAGGATTCACCAAAGCACTCCCAAAAACAATGGCTGCATCAGTCACGAACAAGAGCACAAGTGGCCTGAAAAAGATATCTCCGAAGATTTTACCAGAAAGGAAATATCCTTGGTGTGACAGAACTGCGAGAAAGGCTATAACGACAGCACAAACTAATCGAATGTTCTCTGAAGCTGAGATGGCACGACTGATCCGGCTGGGTGTTGGAATCAACGGGCTCAACTGCAATGTACTGCTATGCTTAATCTGATTGTCTACTGTACTGTTGTAGTTGTTTACTTCTTTTTTCGTGTATTCATCGACAGTCTCGTACCTAAAGATTTCTTTGCCTTTGATTTTTGGGGGACTGCTGATTGGTAGCGGATCTGTGCTCGCCACTCTAACGTGGGCAATTTGAAAGCTTGCCGGAGTTTCTTTTGTAACAGAGCCCGTGATATCTACAACAGGACGTGGAGAAGCTGCAGTGTACCGAAAATGTTCAAATTAGAAATTTAGCAAGCATGCTAAAGCAATGTAAGGGTAAGCGATTTCACATGTCAAAGCCATCTTGAACGCTTGATTGTGTAATTTCCTAAATCAAATCAGTCGTTTCTTCATCTAGACGAATCAATAGTAGGCCATAATGTCTTTAACACGCCCCACCTTTTTGCAGGCCGAATCATGGGCTATGCACATTGGCATCTTTTGTGCAAAATGCATGCCCGGTGTGATTTGAATCTGAGTTGCCCTGAGACCATGTGAAATGCCTCTACCATTACACCAAAACTCCGAAGCTGTAACGGTTGAGGAATCTATATTTGAATCTTCTTAATATTGTGCTCCATAATTATCCCAATTTGATGGGTACGTAAAAGGTTTGGATGATGATGATGATGGCAAGGACGATTTCTCTTTTACTCGAAATACATCAAGAGAAGTGATGCAAATGCAAATGCATGTATTTGAGGTATTTATCTAAGATGAACAAATATGAAAGGACGTAAACCATGAGATTATTTATTTAAAATTAATAAAAAGCAGCAATTAATTGGAGAAGAGAAGGGAAGGGAAAGAGAGATATGTTACCGGCAGGTGACAGTGGATAGGAAGGGGGGTGAGGGAGGGAATTGGTTTGGCCGGTGATGAAAGCAAGACGGTCGGTTCCACGGTTCACCAGCCTCTGTCGCCGAGCCTCACGAGCTTCCTCCATTCTCCACGATCTCTCTCTCTCTCTCTCTCTCTCTCTCTCTCTCTTCCTTCTTGATTTAAGGGAATTAAATTAGATTTACAATTTGGACAATCGAAAAAAAAGGGTGCAACTCAAATTTTATTTTACCCTTTTGTAGGGTAAATTGCCATGGGAAAAAAAAGCGGACCAATGGTTTATTAGACAATTATTTTCGTCAACATTAAAAATAGGAACAACTAATCTTTCTCTCCCATGCCTTCAGAGATCGAACTCAGTGGGTGCAGGCCTAATGAGAGGGCCCGTCACCCACCCGCACCAACACCAACTGAAACAACAACCCTGTCACCACCGCAGCAGCTCCCTCCACCACCCTCATCCATCAATACATTGCTCAACCCCTCTCCTATTCCCACTGCATTGGCTCCCCCCACAGCACCACCGTTACCCTCTCTACACCTGATCCCCTCCCCTGAAAAGAGAGTAGCTCAGGGACTCAGACGAACTCACTCTTCGACGCGTGCACACCAAAGTGCGCATCAGCGCCATGAGGGAAGGAGCTATAGTCATCATCGCCATGGAGAAGAGTCTCAAAGGGGCTGTAGACATCATCGTCGAGAAGAGGAGACCTACGGGGCACGGGTCCAAAGATGGGGTCCTCCTACCGGCCACAATGGGAGTAAGAAACCCCCCCCCCTCAGGCCAGCGTCACCACAGGGGTTACGACCATGATCAACGTCGCCAGTACCACCCACCAACCCAGCACAAACCTCAGTACCAACACAAACATTCAGAGCCACATCCCAAGGGTGCAGAATCTTCCCACCACCACAACAACTACAGAGCTCACCAAGAGCCTCTACATATCTCTTTTCGACCAAGGCCCCCCACCCCAGCACCTACCACCACTCCAATCCACCACCCCAGAAGGACTCTAGGCTTAAATCTTGCGTCGAGCGAGCCCACGAGGGGGCTCCGCAAGATGGGATTACAGCGGCGGAGGACTCTAGAGGTGGGGAACGGGGGGAACAGTGGGTGCAAGTGCTTGGAAAAAGAAACAAGAGACAGAGCATTTCACCCAACCCTCAAATCGAACACCTCCAACACAAAAAGAAACAAAGGAAGGGGAGACGTAAGCCTGTACTGTGCTTCAACTGTGGCGACTTAGGTCATTACAGGAGCGAATGCACAAAAGAAGTTCGTTGTCTCAAATGTATGAAGTTGGGACACCTCTCATACGTTTGTACCAATGTTGTTGAGACTTACAATGACGACGAACGGCCGGTGAGCCGAGGCAGGTCTCCGAATAACCCCACATTGATTCGACTTGCAAAGAGTTTATATACGATCAAGAACGAAGAGAGATGGCTTAGCCAATGGTGTGCAATCACCAGAGTTAGATCGGGGAGCCCCTCGGAGGTGCATCTCCTTCAAGCTTTCAACGAAAAATGGCCAATGAGAGCCCATAGAGACTAGGTCGCAAAGAAAATGTGTCACTTATAGTTCCTGGTTTCATTCTCGTCGCCGGAAAAGGTGATTGAAGTTATTGGTATGGGGATTGTCGACTTTGGTCACCTTAGAGTGGAATTCTTTGCATGGACGCCTAGTTTCGGAGCGGAGCTCCCTCAATGAGACAAGTACTGGATATGGATCCACAATGTCCGGCTTCACTTTTGGAAGAGGGAGGCACTCCAAGAAATTGTCGCTGAGTTTGGATCCATTGAAGAGATAGACGAGAAGATGGTGCGACGCTCAGAGATTGTCTCGGCTAGAATCCTCATAAGGAGTGCCGATATATCATTCATGCCCCATTTTGCCAAAGTCTTCTCATTCGAAGAATCACACCTCGTCCGGTTCGTGCTCGAAAAGCGAACGGAACCAGAGATAGAGCAGTCGGCCATCATCTCCCCTACTCCTGCATTGTCGCTCAGAGACAACAGATCATACAAGCAAGTGGTGTCGCCACAGTGGGACCTGACCATTGATGGGGCACACGAAGTGGAAAGGGCTCACCGGGAGCTCATCAAAGCGGCGAGAAGGCAGGAGCAACGCCAAGGACACACGGCGGAGGGATCAGAACCGGGGAGAGGTTCTACTTTCAAAGATGGTCGAGGAAGAGGCTTGACCATCAGATCCAACGACCCAAAACCTTCAGGGACAACTAGCTCAACAGATCCAACGGTGGATCTACTCAAGATACCAGATATGGAAGGTCTCGCTGTTCAGAAAAGAAATCCGCGAAGGGAGGACCGAAGCGAAGCTCAAAGTGGCAGTTAACACATGGGAGTTGGTGGTGGAAAGGCCAGAGAGGACCAGAGAGTGGAGGCAGGCCACGCTAAAGGGGCAAAGGGCAAAAGCGCCCTAGAAAACGACACGCAAGACCTGTAGAGCAGTTTCCAAAAGGGGCGAAAGTTGGTAGCTTTGGGTCGAGAGTCGACAGGGAAGACTCCCATTTTGGGGAAGAAGACGAAGATAGGAAGACCCTTTGACAGAGTACCCACCCAAAAGGAGAGAGACCCTATGGTTGGGGCTTTAGCTCTGGGAAAGGGGAAAGCTCATAGTGGTAAGAGAGTAGGTAATGGCAGCGAAGAAGAAGATAGCTCAAAGAGGAAGAATCTGAAAGTTAAAAAAGTAGGTGAAGACAGCAACGAGAAGAGGGGAAGTAATGCCTTAAACTTGCCGCCCTCGTATGTGATGCCCCCACTCAGAGTGAGACACATGGCGAAGGCGACCGAACCAAAGCATCGCACAACACACGTGTCCCACTGAAGACAGCGGAAGCATCGTTTAGCGAGAAAGGTGTTCTACTCCATCGCGAAGGAGAGGAGAGCTTAAAAGCTTCTGGCAGTAAGGAAGAGGAGGTAAGGGGGGGTATATATAAGAGTTCTAGTGGGCCCAAAGAGGGGCCCAAACACAATCAGGTACAACTATCGACGAGTAGTGAGCCCATTGAGGGGTCCGCGACAGGAAGCCCCGCTATTCTGGTAGAATCGTCATCAATTTGTGAGCTCAATGAGGAGTCCGCGACAAGAGAGCCTACTCTACAACTGGAAATTCAGTATGCAGATAGTGATGAGGACTTGGAAGGGTCTTATCCACCCTTCCAGAATCAGTGCATGGCTATAGTACTGGAACGTCAAGCAGGGCAGTTGGGTTCAGGGTACAGCGGTTGCCTAAGAGAGTTCATGTGGAGTCCCTGGATGACTATCTCGAGGTGGCTGCAGTGGCCAAAGCTACAAAATTCGATGACGGAGGTACTAGAAGTTTTTTAGCTTCTATACTAAATTTCATGTCAGATTCTGATATTTTTATCCTAGCTCAAACCTGTGGCTTAGAGGTGTGTGACATAGAATGTAATGCCCTACTGCTCAATAAAATTAGGGGTTGGGAAACTGAACGGGTTAAGGCTAGATATCAGAAAGACCTGGGATCCAGCTCTGGGTTAACGGAGGTCTTCGAGGAAGAAGCCCATCCCACACCCACACCCACACCCACACCCACGGTCAACCTAGACATGGTCCCCCAATGAATACACTATTCTAGAACGTTAGGGGGTTGGGGGATAAGGGGAAGAGAGATATGGTTAGGGACGTCATTATGAACTCCAAGGCAGAAGTGGTAGGGTTACAGGAGACCAAGCTCGCGCACGGATTTAAACTCAAAAGAGTAGGGGCAACAGAATTAAGGAATGGGTGCTACGCCCATCCTCAGGAGCTTCGAGGGGGATTGCTATTGGGTTCAACCCAGATATTTTCACTTATTTCGAGGAATACAGTGGAACATTCTTCCTGACTATCCGACTGAGGCGACGGTCTGATAATTGGGTGCAGACGATCACTGTCGTTTATGGCCGAACGTAGCTATTGATCGAGACGCTTTTTGGTAAGAGCTGATCGATATTCGACAACGATGGTCGGGAGCTTGGATTGTTGGGAGGGGATTTCAATAGTACTAGATTTGCTTTCGAGCACAAGGGAAGAGGCTCCAGCGACAGACACAGAGAAGAGTTCAATAGGGTGATCACGGAACTAGAGCTGATCGATATCCCAATCAATGACAAACTATTTACATGGTCAAACATGCAAGCATCCCTGACTATGGCCAAATTGGACAGGATACTAGTATCGATGGATTGGGAGACTAAATTCCCATTGACAACTGCTAAATTTATTCCTAGGCGTACGTCAGATCATACCCTGGTCCTACTTGATGCTGGGGTACATGGATCTCAAAGGCCAAGGAAGTTCATATTTAAGAAGGCATGGCTAGAAATCCAGGGATTTCACCACATAGTGATGGAAAACTGGGCGCTTCCAACTACTGGTATGGATGCTGCAACCCTATGGTATGAAAAAATCCGCAGATTGCAAAAGAGGCTGCATAGATAGAATCGGTTTAGATTCTCGACCATCTGGCGTGCAAAAGATTCCTTTTTGGAAGGAATTGATGAGCTAGAGAGATTGGAAGAAACGAGAGTCCTGTCACAAGATGAAAGAAACAGGCTACTAGAGCTCCGAGAAAATATTGCCAATCTTTATAAGCTAGAGGATATCAAATGGTAACAAAGGTCGAGGATTTCGTGGCTCAAAGAGGGAGACGCAAATCTACGGCCTACTTCCACTGAGTGGCAAGAGAAAAACATAGATCCAATCTAGTCCTGTCAATACAGACAGAAACGGGAACATCGCAAGACGAAAATGTGATTTCCAAAACCTTTCACGATTACTACAAAGACCTCTTTGGAAAAAAGAATGACTTCAGGATCCCACTTAGGGATGATTTCTAGCAGGCCTGCCAGAACGAGTCAGCGCATTCGTTGTCCACTTTGGAAGCACCTTTTTCTGAAACGGAAGTAGAAAAGGCCATCACTGAAATGGGAGCAGACAAGTCGCCTGGGCCAGACTGCTTCCCAATGATGTTCTTCCAAGTTTTCTGGGAATAAATAAAAGGGGACATTATGGCATTGATGGATGAATTCTTCCACAAAAACCTCAGATTGGGCATGTTCAACTTTGCGGAAGTAGTTTTGATACCTAAACGGGTGGAGTCTACGCGGGTGGGGGATTTTAGACCGATTAACCTCATAAACTGCTCGGTTAAGATCATCACAAAGGTCCTAGCCATCCGCCTGGGAAGCATAATGGACAGTTTAATTTGCAACACCCAGACTGGTTTTATCAAGGGCAGATGTATCCTCGACCGTGTGGTCACCGCAGAACAAGTTATCCACCACTGCCATACGGGCCAGTCTAAGAATTTCCTCCTTAAACTGGACTTTGAGAATATGACTCCGTCGACTGGGATTGCTTGCTAGAGGCTCTCAGAGGGAGAGGATTCGGGGCTAAATGGATCAGGTGGATCAAACAATGTTTATACACTAGTAAAACGGCAATCTCGGTTAATGGGCGGTCGGGTCTACCATTTTCGTGCAAGAAGGAACTCCGGCAAGGGGATCCACTGTCACCTCTTTTATTCACTATCATAGCGGATGTTCTGAGGGGCATGCTAGATAACTGTCGGAGAAAAGGTTGGATAAAGCTCGTGGCTAGCAGCACCTCTAACCAAGGGTGCACGATTCTTTAGTATGCTGATGACACCCTACTCTTTGGTAACGGGAACAGGTCAGAAACTGTCTGCTTTAAAGGGGTCCTCTACTATTTTGAAGTCTGGTCAAGTCTCAGGATTAATTTCCACAAGAGTGCTTTGATTCCAATTGCACTTTCCGATGTAGAAGCACATGACCATGCTACCATATTAAACTGTTTGATAGACGAGTTTCCAATCAAATATTTAGGGCTCCCGCTTAGATCAGGGAAGCTTACCAAGACGGACTGGCTACCTATCATAGACAAGGTGGAGGACAGATTGTCTGGATGGAAAGGAAAGTCGCTTTCCCTCGGGGGTAGAGTGGTACTTATCAACTTGGTGTTGTATAATCTGCCCATTTACTACATGTCGATTTTTGAGTTGCCTAAATGGGTAATCCAAAGGATTGATCGAATCCGAAAGCGATTTCTGTGGAAAGGGGAGGACTCGAATTGGGGGTACCACCTGATCAAGTGGGGTATTGCATGTATGAAGAAGAAATACGGAGGGCTAGGCATCATCGACTTAAGAGATATGAACCTTGCCCTACTGGGAAAATGGTGGTGGAATGTCTTCCACCACGGCGGGGAAGGATGGCAGGACTTCATTCAACCATACCTTGGGGGAAAGGTACGAGAAGTTTAGGCTTCCGGGTAGGGCCTAGAGTTTCTCGCTTCTGGAAAGGGATTACCAAAGCAAGCGGGTCTTTCAACTCAGCAGTTACATCGACTATTGGTAATAGACGGTCCACCAGATTCTGGTGGGACAAATGGTGTGGTGCCCATACCCTTAAGAAGACTTTTCCAGATTTGTATGAGAAGACGACTTGCCCAAACGTATCAGTGGCCAAGACATGGAAGAGGGGCAATTAGAAACCGTCTTTTCGAGGACCTCTTAGCCCAGGGTTACAACAGTGACTGAATGAACTGTAAACACACATTACACAGAACGGGGTGATGTGCGCTCAAGGCCCAGATCAAATGCACTGGGAACTAGAGACCAAAGGAGCTTTCACTGTTAGGTCTCTATATCATCACATTCACTATCGAGGATGTAGACCCAGTTGGGCACAGGTGTTATGGAAAGCCAAAACACCCCTTAAAGTCAGGGTCTTCTTCTGGCTTGTGCCCAATAATGCAATCCTCACCAGAGAGAACCTTACTAAAAGACAACTTCAGATAGCGACCAACTGTGGATTCTGTAACATACATACGGAGAATCTAAATCACCTTTTTATTCACTGCCAAAAGAGTAAGGCAACTATGATAGAGGTATTACGGGCCCTAGGGACAAGTGACTACCCCAGTGAATACGAGGATTTGTGGGTAAGCCCCAAATTTGCATCGGTGCGCCATGAAATGAAGGATGCTTGGTACATAGCAATTGCGGCAACTATTTGGGTGTTATGGCTAGACAGAAATAATTTCTATTTTCGTGCTTTATGTAATAGTATTTCTGGTAACCTTACTCATATTATATATCTTATTTTCTTTTGGGCCACAACTGCTGCTACAGGAGCAAGAGGGGGGATTGTCAGAGTCTTCCTGGTGGAGGAATTTGATGATGAGGAGGTCGAGTTTGGATCGACACTGGACTGAGGAGTAGGCGCCTCTCAGACTAATAGGGAACATGATACAAGTGGAAACAGCTAGCTCTTGTTGTATTTTGTTTCGATCTATTGTTCCTTTGGTTGTACTTCTCTTCATGTGGTTAGACCCACCCTCCAGGGTAGTATTGGGGGGTTATGTTCTATTTTCTGCACTTTACTTTTGTATTCCTCCCGGTACGCCGGGGTTGTTTTATTAATTTCTTATTAATAAAACAGGATGGCGTTATTCCACCTTTAACCTAAAAAAAACATTAAAAATAGGATAAGTATAAAAGAAGCTCATAAAGCTAGAGGAGATTTCAATATTACTAGATACCGAGACGAGCATAGAGGTAGAGGCCACAGCCGTGGTGAGCAGGAGATGTTCAATAACGTTATTGACGAACTAGAATTGATGGAGATAGAAATGAAAAATAGAAAGTACACATGGTCCAACATGCAACAAGAGCCAATCCTAGCGAAACTAGACAGAATCCTGGTGTCAAACAACTGGGAGGATAGGTTTCCACTAGCAAAAGTGAGATCCACCGTTCGCTACACGTCAGACCACCTTCCGTTAATCATAGATTGCGAGGGGGAAAGCAGGAGCAAGTTCTTTCCGTTTAAATTCGAGAAGTCTTGGACTACAATGGATGACACACGTCAGCTGATTCGAGAGTCCTAGCAACACTCGACATCGCAAAGCACGGCCGTGGGAATATGGGTGGAAAAGACTAGAAGGCTTCGAAGGGAGCTAAAAGGGTGGGCTAGAATAAAACTTCAGAGGGTCAATGCAAGAAGGGAGATGCTAGGCAGCATAATTCACAACTTGGAAGCGCTACAAGAGGTTAGAGATTTGACAAGCTCAGAGAAGGAAGAGCTAGAAAATGGGAGATTGGAAGTACAACACATACAGATAATGGAAGAAATGCATTGGAAACAAAGGTCGAGAATTCCGTGGCTAAAAGAAGGGGATGCAAACACAAGTTTCTTCCACAAGGTGGCAAATGGAAGAAGAAGACAGAACCATATAGCAGGGCTCATCATCGACGGAATCTGGACGGAGAATGAGGAGCTCGTCAGAGGAAAACTAGACAATAAATATCGCGAGCTGCTAGGCAGAAGGAATAACGCCAGATGTGAGCTAATGAACGATATGTGGAGCTTGTTTAGGATTGACGAGAGCGAAGGAACTGAGAATATCTTCACGAAGGAAGAAGTGTACGAGGCAATCAAAAATCTGGGACAGGATAAGGCATCGGGATCGGATGGGCTACCGATATTTTTTTACAAGATATATTGGTAGATCGTTAAGGAGGATCTGATGAACATCTTCAAAGATGTCTATGATGGAAGTGCACGTCGCGACAGGATCAATTACGCTTCAATCATACTGATCCCGAAGAAACAGGAAGCTCGGACGGCAGAGGACTTCAAACCAATCAGTCTTATAAACGGATCTTTCAAAATTATCACGAAAGTCCTCGCCAAAAGATTGGCCCGTGTATGGAGGAGGTAGTGGTGCCATCACAAGGTGGTTTCATCCGCGGAAGAGACATCATGGATAGTATAGCTGCAGCCCACAAAATTGTCTTCGAGGGTAACAAGGAGAAAGCAGATGGATTCCTCCTCAAATTAGATTTCGAAAAAGCATATGACTCAGTTCATTGGGATTGTCTGGATGAAGCTCTCGAACTTAAAGGATTTGGAGCGAAATGGAGGTCATGGATCCAACTATGCATACAAGGGGGAAATCATCTGTTCAGGTAAACAGATCGCAAAGCAAGGAAATCCGATGCAAAAAAGGCCTTAGACAGGGGGACCCACTTTCATCACTATTGTTCACCATAGTAGCGGATGGATTAGCCGAGATGATCAAAAGAGCACAGGAAAACAATATCATTAAGGGGATCAAGATTAGGGGATTGACAAGGCCATGACTACCCTGCAATACGTCGACGACACTCTACTATTTGGAAAGGCAGACGTCGAAGAGGTAGTAGCGATCAAGACGGCGTTGGATTGCTTCCAAGGATGGTCAGGACTGAAAGTAAACTTGAGGTAGAGTTGCGTTATCCCTATTAGTGACAACATATCAATCCTGACTAACAATATCACGTCTATTTTAGGGTGTGAAAGGGACAAATTCCCACTCAAATATCTAGGGACACCGATCAGGCCGGGCCCATTGTTAAGAGATGATTGGACACCACTCATTGATAAAATAGCTAAGATTCTGAGCAGATGGAAGAGTAGATTCCTTTCTTTAGGCGGTAGGATTACCTTACTTAACTCGGTTATAAATGCAATTCCCCTATATCTGATGTCAATATACGAACTACCAAAGTGGGTAATCAACAAGATAGATAAGATGAGAAGATGTTTCTTATGGAAAGGAACCGATGAGGGTAACAGAGGGTTCCACCTAGTTAAGTGGGGCAGAGTATGCAAGAGAAGGGAATTTGGAGGATTAGGAATTCTAAACCTTCACGACATGAATCATGGTCTCTTAAGTAAGTGGTGGTGGAAGATTAACAAGTGACAAAGAAGTTGGTGGTCACAATCTTTTGATCTATTTCGGAGGAGGAAGAAGTACCGATTCAGTGGGCGTAGTCCGTACGGAAGGGTATCATCTCTATGGAAAGGGGTAGCCAAGCAAGGGGATATCTTTAACACGAATACCAAGTGCAAAATTGGGAACAGCAAGAACACTAGATTTTGGAAGGATAAATGGTGTAGTAGCAGAACACTACAGAACCTATTCCCCTAAGCTGCAATAGCGACAGTCAACACAGACACTTTGGTGGCGGACGTCTGGAAAATAGGAAAGCTCACACTGGCGGTCTCAAATTGCTTGTCCCAAGAGAGCACCAGACAGTTTGAAGAACTTAATAGGTTCATACAGGCTGAAGGTGGACAATTGGACAACGAGAATGATGAAAGATGGTGGAACAATGAAGAGTCACAAACCTTCTCAGTAGCTTCAATGTACAAGTGGCTAAATGATGAAGGGTTAAGAGGCAAAGAGGAGATGATCATTTGGAGTTTACAGGCTCCTCTAAAAGTCAAAGTCTTTAGCTGGTTGGTGCATAACGACGCCACTCTAACTAAAAGAAATCTTAGAAAAAGAAATATGCAAATTGATACCAGATGCAATACGTGCTTAAGTGAGGACGAAGGCACATCACATTTATTTTTCATTTGTCCTAAGGCAGCATTCACGTGGGAAATAGTATGTAGGGGCTTCGGGTGTACACAGTGTCCAACTTCCTCTTTAGATGTGTGGGGTAGGTGGAGAGAAAGGTTCATTAGGAGAGGACACACGTACTTGGGAGATAGCAGTAGCAGCAACCCTATGGAGTCTATGGCTAGACCGTAACGACTTGTGCTTTCGTAACATAAGTTATAGATTCGCAACTTCTATGCATAAATTTTTTCTTCTTATCCATGATTGGGCAGGGTTCGTGGGAGCAAGGATGAAATTTAGGTTGACCAAGGACGAGTAGAGGAGGCAGTTTTTGGATGGAGAACGCGTTGATCAGGACAGTACAGGACGCGGCCGGTTGATGAGGGATATGTACTTTGTTATTTGGTTACTTTTGATGTATTTTGTGTTTTAGATGTTATTTGGCTGCTTCTTTAGGTTATCTACTCCGACACTTTGAGGAGTTTGTATTTCGGGGCTTGGTAGGACCGTGGTTCGTATGGCTTTATGTATTACTTTGTTTCGTTATTTTTTATTAATAAAGCGATGGCGATGGTCATCTTTTTATATAAAAAAAATAAAAGAAGCTCATATAATAAAAAATTATGCAAGAAACCGTTGAAAATTAAGAGATTCTGCATATTACCTTCTTATGTAGTGTACACTACACTATATACAATGTACACAATGTTTAATTTCTGTGATCACATAATACCTTTTTGTCACAACTGACAGAAATACCCATATTTCGGCCTCATTCAACGGCTATAACTGCTAACAAAGAAATGATATGTTCTTTTTGCAATATCGACACACAACAGGGGGCTTTCTACAATTTCACTCTATTCAAATGAGAGTTTTTTGCCTACATAGGCCACTTTTTTAAAATATTTGCGTTTTTGGGCCAGTTACCCAACTATTAGCGTTTTTGAGCTACTTTGTGCCACATCAGTAGTGGCCGCTATTCTCATTAGCGGCATCTTCATTTCGAGGTCACTAATGAAAATAGTGACCCATGTTTTAAATTTTTTTGAATTTTTTGGTTGCCGTCGTTATTCCCACTAGCGACGTTAGTATAATGAGGTCGCTGAGAAGATTGTGTATTATACTGAGGTCGCTATTGGGAATAGCGACTTTAGTATACTAAGGTCGCTATTGGGACTAAGGTCGCTATTCCCAATAGCAACCTCAGTTTTAAATTTTTGGGGAAAACTCTCTAGGAATCGCTAAGTGTCTCAATACATTCATTCGAGTTCACTAACCTCATTATTCTAAGGTCGCTAGTGGGAATAGCGACGATAAACAAAAAATTTAAAAAAATTTAAAACATAGGTCGTTATTCCCATTAGCGACCTCGAAATGAAGATGCCACTATTGGGAATAGCGGTCACTGCTGACGTGACACATAGTAGCCAAAAGCGCTAATAGTTAGAGAACTGGCCCAAAAATGCAAATATTTTCAAAAAGTGGCCTATGACATCAAAAAATTCCTGAAATGAATGCCTCGAATTTTTTGACGTGCTAGGTATTTTTTTTAAAAAAAAATTTGCATTTTTGAGCCACTTTCTAAACTATTAGCACTCGTAAGCTACTTGGTGCCACGTCATTAGCGGCCTCTTAATTTTGAAGGTCGCTAATGGAAATAGCTGCATCTATTTTAAAATATTCGAAATTTTTTTGTTTGCTGTCGGTATTCCCACTAGCGATCAAAATATATATGATGTCGTTAAGAGCATCTGTAGTCGTCGAGAGCCAAATTTTGGGTATTTGGCAAATGGAAATGGAAAAAATGGCTTTGGCTGCAGTCATCGAAAGCCAAAATTTGGGTATTTCACTATTTAAAATTCCAGACGAAAGATTATTTTTTATTCTACGCAAAAAAAAAGAAAAAATTCGAATGGACAAAAAATGATTTCCCGTCCATTTTATTTTAAAAAAAAACTTAAATCATAATTAATTCCTTAATAACTATTAAGTTAATCATAATTATTTCTTAATTATTAATTGGTTAACATTTAAACCTAAGTTTAACCCATAGAAATCATTATAGGGTCGTTCTATAAATTTTTTTTAAAAAGAAATGTATGGGACGGGGCATCATCTCCCGTCCCACTTTCAATTCTGATTTTTTTTATAAATGGAACGGACGGGATTTCATCTCCCGTCGGACCATTTTTAATTTTAAAAAAATAATAAAAATTCAAGGACGAGAAATAATTCCTTAGCCGAGAAATCCGCAAATTTTTGTGACGGTGTTTCATTTACCGTCCGATGGGGGAAAAAGTGCGAAAGATAATTTTTCGTCCAATCAAACAGACAGTAAATCATCTTTCGTTAGCTATATTTTGGCAATTGTCATTTTGTCTTTCAAATAAGTCGGCCACTGTTCATACGAAACCCAAATTTTGGGTAAATGACCAACGACTGTAGCACTATTTTTGCCAAAGTTTGAAAATTTTGGCAAAATAGCCAACGACTACAGATGCTCTAATGAGATTAGCGATCTCAAATGAATGTATTGAGACACTTAGCGATTTCTAGAGAGCTTTTGCTCTCTTTGGGATTTTTTTTTAAAAAATTTAGGTCGCTAGTCCGAATAGTAACCTTAGTAGAAAACTAAATCTCCTTGTTTTTTGTAAGATTTGCAAAATAATCACCCAGCTAAGGACGCTATTAGGAATAACGACCTTAGTATACTTCGGTCACTATTCGCAATAGTGGCCTCAGTTGGAAACTTAATATCCTTGTTTTTTGTAAAATTTGCAAAATAGTAACACAACTAAGGTCTCTATTCGGAATAGTGACCTTAGTACAACTAAGATATCTATTCTGAATAGTGACCTTGGTAGGGGCTAAATCTCCTTGCGCTCTTTATGATTTGCAAAATAATCACATGACTAAGGTCGCTATTCCAAATAGCGACCTTTCGTTTAAAAAAAATGATTATTATTTTTCTAGAGAAATATCGCTAAGTGTTGTAATACAGTTTATTGAAGGTCGTCAATCCCATTAGCGACTTCATATGTACTTTGATCGCTAATAGAAATAGCGACAATAAACAAAACACTATTCCGATTAACGGTCTCCAAAAGGAATATGCCGCTAATCGGAATAGCGGCCTTAACTAACGTGACAACTACTAACCCACCAGTACTTAATAGTTTAGAATGTAACCCATAATTGTAAATATTTTAAAAAAGTGGCTTAGTACGGTAAACAGTTCAAATGCCACCGCTCTCTTCCCTGACCCTACTCTTCTTTTTCACCAACCTCCAATTATTGTTCCAAGATCACTACTTAAAAAAATGCGGACCTTTTCCCCCAATTTTTTTGAAGGCGATTATGAGGAGGCTTTGATTCCGTCGGGATTCGAGTCTGCAATTGATCGATTCAATTTCTGATGTTGTCAACAAAGGTGGCATCTTTTTCCCTCTTTTTTTTTCCTCTTCATTTTTAATGCATTTTTCTGAATAATTGGTTGAGATATTGATAGTAATGCAGTTTCCTACCAAGATTTTTTTCAATCTTTAGTCTTTATCATGGAGTAGAACTACTGTGATGTTAATGTTTAGGCGATGAATTCGTACATTCTGAAGTTGAGTCATGAGTGAGCGGTGTTTGAATAATTGTTTTCAATCAAGAAACCGCATTGCGGTCAAACCAAGACATGGAATTTGTACTGGGCATTAAATAGTGCATCTAGTTTAGATGGAATCAAACGAGAAGTTTGAGATGAATGGATAGATATGAAGGGTTTTGACTGGTAAGCCAAAAATTGAACTATAGACAAATCGTCTATATTGACAAGGCTTTCAAAATACTCCAACCAAACAACCAGTTTTTTTGAGATGGATTATTGTCGATGCCACAAAAGAGAAATTTGTCGAACACATTACAAGTGCACACAGACATGTTTGAAATTTGGCGATGCCTCCCTTTGAAACACACCCTACCAAGTTATTTGTATGCTAAATAACTAATCTTTTAGCTTGGTTTTATAGTATCTGTCTGGATATAGAAGTAGGAATGTGATAACTTGAGTAATATGGAATCACCCAAAAATTAATTTCTGTATTGAATTTCTCCTTGTAGTTTCAAAATACATGAGTGCTACTAAGATAACAAACAAAATACTGAATAGCCTTTTCAGTAGCAGTGTGCTTCATTATTTACTTCATATCAATGGCTTCGTACATAATATTTGCAGATATAATTTCCACTTATTATATTATATTTGCTTTGCTGTTTTCTCCTTTTATTTCTCGGGGAAAACATCCCTGACATTGTGCTGTTCTGTAACAATGTCACCCATCTTTGGTCGTTTATTTGGTACTTGATTTGAATTAAGATGCTGATTCCGAACACGGAAGCTGTGCCCTCTACAATTCTTGCGTCATCTTCTTGTTGGAGTAAGCGCAAATCGATGACATCGCCTACACTTCTGGGAAAGGCCATTACCACAAACTTTAGAAGAGTTAAACCTTCCGTGAAAAGTTCATCAGTAGGTCTCTTTGCTTTGCAGTCAGGGGCGGAGCCCCCCCCCCACCTCCCTCCCTCTATATATATCCCCAATCTGAAATCCAAACAATTTCCCCCAAGTCTGAAATCCATCCGCCCTCGACCACCACATCGCCATCCCCGATCGCGGATCACCTTCCTCGCCATCCCCGCTCATCCCTAAGTGCTCGAGCACATGATAATCAACCAGTTCGATTATGTCGCTGGAGTAAGGGTTCATAGTCTGTGGTTATATGATTCAGGCTTTTTGCGATACAGATGAGCATACTTGTAGGGAATGGAATAGGGGGCATGTGGAGAAATTAAGGTGAATCAGCATATGATGATAAGATATGAGTCAAATATACTTTTTGGGCTACACTTGTTCTTTTAGTGAGTCAAAAGAACGCAGATCACAGTTCTTTTAAGCTACACTTGTTTTTGTTTATTGGAATGAGGCAAATATACTTTTTGGGATTTTGTAAGAAATGAAGACAATTTGACTTTTTTGTTTATTTTTGTTTAAAAGTATGATAGGTGATCTATCTTTTGAAGACTAGATCTCCATGCAAAAAAATTATATTTACTTTATAAATTGTTGTTTCTTCTTAATTTTATTTATTACCTGCCCCCCCCCCCCCCCCCCCCCCCCCCCCCCCCCCCCCCCCCCCCCCGGGCAAAATTGTCCTAGCTTCGCCCCTGCTTGCAGTAAATATTTCTAAAAAGAAGAATTCCATAGCTATACACATCTCCACAAGTAGAAACTTTGTTCACCATACCATACTTTGTCATAGTTGAATTTTCCAGTTCTAGTTAGGATGCTTTAGCTAAGGTATAACATATTATATATATAGTTGATCTAAAAAATGTAATTGTATGTTTATGTAACTGAAAACTTAAACATGAGTCTGTTTAAAGTAGTGATGTTCTAAGTTGGCATAAGAGATGGCAGAAAAATGGTAATAAAGTAAAATTGTTATTTTCTATTACATTTTACAGTTTCCTGTTTTGCATTTTTGTAATTACAACAACAACAACAAAGCCTTTTTCCCAACTAGTTCGAATCGGCTACATGAATCCTGGTTTTTCATTCTACTCGGTTTATCGCAATATATTCTCGTAAGGTCATAAGCTATCATATCTGATGAGGACATCTATTCTGTTTAGATTTTATTTCAGTACCATATTTGTTTTTGGCAATTATAGCCATATGTAATCTTTTTTATGTATTTGAGATTCTGAGAATATTTTGAGATTTGTATCAAGATGTAATTTGAGCCTATTTATAGGCCTTGAGATTAATGAGAAAGTATGTCATTCTTAATTTAAAAAATTGTGTTGAGTTTTTGCTCTTCCTCTCTCTCTTTGTGTGATATAAGTGAGATCCAAATTATTAGAGTTTGTGATAAATCCTAGTACAATTTTAGGATTTGTGATAAACTCTAAAATCTACTCCAAATTAAAAAAAATCCCCTAAACAAAATTACCCAAACCTTAATTTCTCAAATCCCCAAAATCAAAACCCTAATCTCACCTTCTTCCTCCTACCCTACACTCTGACCAAACCCATCACCCCTACTCATCCTCGAATCCCCATCATCCCCTTCCTTCAACGTCGACACCCCAACACGCCCTGCTCTCACCCTCGTCTCCCTCACCCGACCAACAACCCGATCGACCACGCCGTCGCCCTCACCCTTCCCTCTCCTCGTCGCCTTCATCCCCGAACCCCTCCCCTCCTTCGACCGAAACCCTAGCCCCTACGTCGTCATCCTACAACCACCACAGCCACCCCCTTCGCCATCGACCTCATCATTGAACCCATCTCCAACCGCCGACCTCCTCGCCCCTGTGCTCCTCCCGAGTGCCCACGTCGGCCAGATCCCGAGGCCCCTATCATTGTTGTTGCCGCCATTGCTCGTGAGGTTCTTGCTGTCTCTTTGATTGCTGTGCTTTTCGCTGCTGTTCAACCCAAGATCTACACAGAGTTCTTCGAACCCTTGGTATACTCTTTCCACTTTTGAATATTTATGTTCTACTGCTCTGTTATCTATTATATTATCTGATTTGTCTGTCGTCCACAAAACAATTGAGATTGAGTGTTCCACTTGCTTGATTAGAGTACGAATCAAAATTGAATCTTTTACTTGCTAAAACACTTAGGGATTTAATTATTGATTGTAGAGTTTAATTATTAATTGGGATTGTTAAACATGATTCAGTTCTTGAAAATCCATCAAACCAATTAATTGTTTAAAATTTCTAACTTTGATCCGCACTACATGTTGGTAAAATTAAGGCAAAATTTAAAAAAACGTCACAATAGTTCGGCGCTGTTTAAAAAAACGTCACAAAACTTTGACTTTTTAAAAAAACCGCACAAAGTTTAACTCTCAACTCACGGAGTTATCCAACTGTTAACTGGGTTATACGTAATGTTTAAAAAAACATCACAAAACTATTGTTTTGTTTAAAAAAACAACAGAACTATTATTCTGTGTAAAAAAACATCACAAAAGTCCCCATTTGTTTTAAAAAAACATCATATAACTATCATCCTAGTTAACGGTTGGATAACTCCGTGAGTTGAGAGTTAAACTTTGTGCGGTTTTTTTAAAAAGTCAAAGTTTTGTGATGTTTTTTTAAACAACGCCAAACTATTGTGACGTTTTTTAAAATTTTGCCTAAAATTAACCCGTTAAGAATCTTGGAAATTTATATTTAGGATTAGTTTTACATCAATATCTTTTCTCATCGTTCCCACCAAAGTTAGTTTAGGTCTTACTCTACTCCTAACTCTACCCTCAATACTTACCAAATTACTCTTTCTAACGGGAATACTACTAGGTCTATGTGTGACATGTCCAAACCACCTGAGGTGATTCTCTCTTAACTTATCTTCGATTGGATCTACCTTTAGCATGTCTCGTATATGCTCGTTTCTAATTTTATCCTTGTTTTACCATATATCCATCTTAGCATCATCATCTCCACTAAACTCAATTTTTGGACATTTTGTTTCTTTGTTGCCTAACACTGCTCCATACATCATTGTTGGTCTGATAGCTATTCTATAAAAATTTTCTTTCAACTTCAAAGGTATACATTTGTCACACAAAATATCACTGTCATTTTTCCACTTAAGCCACCCTACTTTCTCAGTTGTGTTATGAATATCACTAAAATTACACTCCATATACTCCAAAGTTTCTCTCCACAATTCTAATTTAGCATGGACTCCTGCTTTAGTCTCGTCCATTAAGACGATGTCAGCGACAAAAAGCATACACCAAGGCACCTCATCTTGTATTCCTCGCGTCAATTCATCCATAACCAAAGTAAAGAGGTAGGGGATTAAAACCGAATCTTGGTGTAAACCTACTGTAATAGGAAAATCACTGGTCTCTCCTGTGGTTGTTCTAATTATGGTCGTTTGCCCTTCATACATATCGTTAATTAGCTTAATTTACCGAATAGTTACTCTTTTATTATTTAACACCCACCATACTATGTCTCTAGGGACTTTATCATATGCTTTTTCTAGATCTATAAAAACCATATGTAGATCTTTCTTATTTTCTCTATATTTTTTCATAAGACTCCTCAGTACATAAATTGCTTCCATTGTTGACCTCCCAGGCATAAATCCAAACTGATTCTCGGACACTGTAGTTTCTAGTCTCAGTCTATGTTCGATCACTCTCTCCTAAATTTTCATCGTATGACTCATTAATTTAATCCCTCGATAGTTGGAGCGACTTTGTATTTCTCCTTTATTTTTATATATAGGTATTAAAATACTCTTTCTCCATTCATCGGGCATCTTCTTAGTCCTCCAAATCCCATTAAATAATTTTGTTAGCCAACCCACTCCTACATCCCCAAGACACTTTCAAACTTCAATGGATATATCATCTGGATATAACATCTGGTCCTAAAGCTTTTTCTATTTTCATCCTTTCTAGAGCATTTCGAACCTCAGAGGTCATAATTCTACGGAAAAACATATGCTCTCGACTCTCCCTCGAGTCCTCTATATTTAAGTTGCCCACAACCTTTTCATTTAATAACTTCTCAAAGTAATTTCCCCATCTTTCTTTAATTTTCTCATCTTTTACTAAGTCTCTTGAGTCATCGCTCTTAATACACCTAATTGTATCTAGATCTTTTTTTTCTTCTATCCATTTGTTTAGCAAACGTATACATGTTATTTTCTCCTTCTTTTGTTCTTAATTTTGTGTATAAATCATCATAAGCTTTTTCTTTTGCATTTCTTACCGTTTTCTTAACTTCTTTTTTAACGGTCTTATATCTCTCCAAATCATCTTCATTTCTACTCTTTTGCCATATTTTAAAGGTTGATCTTTTCTCTCACAATATTTTAGACTTCTTCTTGCCATCACCATGTTTCTTTATTTAGCAACCCTCTACCCTTAGATTCTCCAAGTATCTTCTTTGAAATTTCTCTTATGTACGTAACCATTTTAGTCCACTTCATTTTTGTCTCCCCTTCCCAATTTCATGATGCTTCTTTAAGCACTTTATCTCAAAAAACTTTTAGTTTATCTCCCTTCAAGTTTCACTACCTAATTCTTAGGTTTCTAGTCTCCTTTCTTGAACACATGTGTTTCTCAATCTTAACATCAAATACCAATTTTGTAATTAATAGAAAAAAAATGCTTTAGTAGTTTCATGAACATCGTTTTTTAAGCTAAGCCGAATATAAAGTGGGAATATAATCAGAATTTTGAGATACTATTGTTATAAAGAAAATTAAATAGTGATCAGTGTTCTAAAAATCGGCCTAGGCGCTAGGCGCCCTCCCAACGACTCGCCTAGGGCCTAGGCATTTTAGAAAATCGGATTATGGGTCTTGGCGGGTATAGGCGGTCTAGATTGCTTAGGACCCAAACCACATTTTTAACTAATTGTTTTTTGAGTTTTCTCTTACTGTATATCCATGATATGCTAAGCAGAGTAGCAGACTATCCATTATTCTGAGGATTTTAAAGTGATTATATTTAAATTACAAATGATAATCACATTTTTTGTGAGTTTTTCTCTTATTGTATATATCAGATTTGTTAAGCAGAATAGCACACTATCTATTGAGGATTTTAAAGTGGTTATGTTTAAATTACAATTGGTGATCACCTTTTTGTGTGTATGTTTTCTCGTATCGTATATATTGGACACTATTCATTATTCTGAGGATGTTAAAGTCATTGTGTTTAAATTATAAGTGTACCTTCTACCATAAGTGCACATCTTTATAAATTTTCTTTAAACTAATATATTTTCATAATGACAAAGAATGCTCGTAAACAATGCATTTTTTTTCAATTCAGACATACAATGTCAATAACACTAACTCAATTGTACATTTATACTTATATTATATGCTATCTTTATAAATTTTGGCCATCAAACATTCAAACCATAGTTTGATGAAGCTGACAGAGACTAATATTCTTATATTCCTATTCCCATGTGAGCAATGTTGATGCATTAGCAGTCCTTAAGAGGAGCTGTAATCTTGGATGAATATTTTTCATGTTCGTTGATACAATAATACACTGATTCGACTTTGTAAAGCTCTCCTGCAATTGTAAGGAAAAAATTCAAGAGTAGGAATGGATAGCAATAATGTGTAAGAATTGGCAACAATGAAACAAAACCAAAAGATCGATAAATTAATAAATATTCAAATAAATAAATAAATAAATAAATCCTCCTAGTGCCTAGCCGCTTAATCCCCGCTTACAAGGTCTTGGCGTTAGGCTTCCATCGGCCGCCCGACTACCGCCTAGCGACCTTTAGAACATTGTGAGTGATAAGTTTCTTTCATCTGGAGCAACATAACCAATACTGCCTTTCAAACCAGTCGAGCTTACTGAATTTCAAGAGGATTCACCGACACTTTGTCAACAGACCTGGCCAGCCCGAAGTCACCAACATGAGCAGTCATGTCATTGTCAAACAGGATATTACTTGGCTTCAGATCACAATGAATAATAGTTGCCTCACAATGATGATGGAGATGGTCTAATGCAGAAGCCACATTGATGACTATGTTCAACTTTTGCATACAGTTCAGTTTCTTTGGTTCAAGTTGCTTATTTGCTTTTGGGGTGCAACCAATCGTCTAAACTGCCATTTTCCATTAATTAAAAAATCACAGCTTTGAAGTCATTGCCACTAAAATATGTACTTGGGCATGTTGTAAGGATCTTGACCAAATTCCGATAGTATTTTGCAAGGCTTCACATTCTGCCAGAAAGCTCTTTGTTGCCCCCATTATTTGAAGGTTTAGTACTTTCACAGCTACGCACTTTTGGTCATCATGATAAGCATCAAGTATCCTTTATATACAGCACCAAAACTTCCTGCCCCAACTAAATTTTCTTCTGAAAATCTATTTGTTGCTTGTACAAGTTCATCAAATGTTATTCTCACATGTTGCTCTTCTGTTGGCATTGATTGTCGAGGTTTCTTTCTTGACTTACTTACGAAGAGATGCGTAACAAGTAATCATCAGAAGAGGGCAAATAAGATTAAAGAAGAAACAACAATCGGAAGAATGACAGCCAATGAACGAATGTATGCTTTTTGGGTAAAAGTTCAGTGGGGCAAATTGGAAGGTGCATATCTGGGTTCCCCCTTCAAAGCTTGTTGTTACCAATAAGGCAATAAGTGAAATTGCACTCGCATTTGCAAATATCCCAAGTCGTGGCATCTCACCTTCAAAGTTACTGAAAAACAAATCTAAATAGGATAGCTCATTGAAGTTTTAAAATAAATTTGGTATTTTCCTGGGCAGGTTATGTGAAAAGTCTATCACCTCAATACCTCTCAGTGATCCCAAAGAAGATGGAATACTTCCTTGAAAGGAATTTTTATTCAGTATAAGTTGTTGCAGCACTTGACAATTACCGAGAGTATTCGGTATTTCTCCTGACAGCCTATTCTTTCTTGAATCAATTGCTTGTGTACTTATCAAGCTTCCCACTTCCATGGGTATGCACCCTGTTAACATATTGAACGCCAAGCTCAGACCTCTGTTCATAGAAGATATGGTAAGAATTTGTCTCGGAATACCACCCATAAGTAAGTTCGATCTGTGGTTTAATACATTTAATTGTTGGCAGTTCCCGAGCTCTGTTGGTATAGAACCTTTGATGCTCTAAAGCCCGGATACTTCACGGAAGGTGTCGTCCATGTATCCGATACTCGTGTCCCCGTATCCTGTACATTCCGGTATCTTGCATTTTTTTTATTATCCAACTATTTGATATGGCTGAAACTTGTCCCACTATTTGATTTGTCTGCTTATGTTATATTGCTTGTGAACTTGCTTTGTTTACTTATGTTATTGCTTATGCTTATGAACAATTATTGTAGCTTTTATGGATTATCTTATTTATATTTAATGAAATATATTTACCATTTCCTTATTAACAAGATATATTATTTAGTTATGTGTAATTATTCATATTTTTGAGATATATATATATATATATATATATATATATATATATATATATATATATATATACACACACACACAGCCGTATCCCCGTCGTATGCCGTATCATACTTTATTGAAAATTGTCGTATTGCCCATACCCGTGTCTCCGTACGTGTATCGCCGTATCCGTATTGGTGCTTCATAGCTCTGATGTTATTAATTTCGAGGAACATATAATTCAGTTGAGGAAGGTTTCCGAGGGTGGATGGGATCTCTCCATATAGTTTGTTACTATGCAAATCTAATGAATACAAGTTTTGAAGCATTCCTATAGAATTAGGAACTGAACTTTCAAGCAAGTTTGCAGCTGAGCAGCGTCAAGTTTACAAGGTCCCCAATATGTAGAGAGATGTTTCCAAAGATCCTGTTGTTTGCCATACTGAGATATTGAAGACTGGTAGAAAGGTTATCAATGGAGTTTGGCAGCATACCACTTAGTTATTGTCATCCAATGACAAAAAATATAAGTTGGTACAATTGGCCAAATTTGAAAGAAATCTTCATTCATTAGGTTCTCTACTTTCCAATTGATTTTGATCTAAAGTCAGCCATTGTAAGTTATTAAGCTTCCAAGGTTCGCGGGGATTCCACCGTTAACCTATTCCCACCAAGTTCAATATATGCCAGAAGTGATGCATTTGACAATGATATTGGGATTGGTCGGTGGAAATTGTTGCTAAAGAGACTGATTTTTTCAAGTAGAGGAAGAGCCTGACATGCATTTTGCAGAATTAACCCTGAAAGGTGGTTCTCTCCAAGATAGAGATAAGAAAGGAGAGATTCCAGATCGAAGGGGGGATGACTCCAGAAAGGTTGTTCAGTGAGAAGGAAAGTATTTCCAGTTTGGGAAGTCTTCCCAACGAAGGCGGGATGCCTCCTGATTGATTTCCACCTAGATCAAGCTTAGTAAGAGAGTCGAGGTTTCCCAGATCCAGTGTGATACCCCTACTAATTTTGTTTTGGTACAAGTCTAGATGAAAAGAGAGGAGGGGTTTGTTAGCGAAGGTGGTATCTGCCCTGTAAAACTATTATTTCTCAAGGATATGAGTTAAAGGTCTAAGTAGCCATTGCCGAGGCTAAATGGGATTGCTCCAGTGAGTATGTTATAACGCATACTGAGAATTTGTAACTGCGTACAACTAAAAAGTGTGGCAGGAATACCTCATTGAAGAGAATTCACACTTAAGTTGAGATGTTGTAGGCAGAAGGGGCCACTAATCTCTTCCGCGAGAGACCCCGAAAATTATTGGACAAGTACATCCACTTGAGGAATGTGAGGTAGGCTATAGCAGGTGATATGACCCGATTCAAAGCGAGTGAGCTGAGGTACAGGGATATGACACTTTGAGTTTGCCGACTTTTACAAGTAACACTTGTCCATTGGCAGAAATGGATGGAGTTGTTACATGAGGCTAACGATCTCCTAGGATCACTGGATATCATGGACATTAAGGAGAGAAGTGCACTCTTATCAGTTGCATTGTTGAGTTCTAAGTGGGTGGTGATGGCGTTTGCAGAAGAATTTGGAGACGGTGAGAAGCTCTCTTGGATGATGGAGAAGAGAAAGAACAAAGTTGTCAACTCTAGGGAAATTGAAAATTTCTGAGCCATTCAGAATAATGTTATTCTTTAGATGATCCAAGTTGGTTAGTAATGCTATTCTATTTAATACTTAGAAGATGATAAAATTGAGACTTTTCCCTGCTAATATAGCACGTGTCTGATACGTGCCTATCCTATCTTGTATGTGTTAGTATATATAGTTGGCTTGTGTGCCCTAATACATTGATTGATTTCATTTCCTCGATCTTCCATCATGGTATGAGCCATATTTCTCTTGAACTTAAAATCCAAAATGGAGGAATCCAAATCTAAATCAATCCCGTATACAAAATCCCCAAATCCTAAATCCCAGTGTTTTAAAATCCCCTAAGGCGCTAGCTTGCCTCCAACCTGTAGGTCCCGCCACAAAAGTGCATGCACTCATGCATGCAACGTTTGGTGCATGCTGATGCATGACAACGTTTGGTGCAAGCATGATGTCTCTTCCGAAGCATGGTGTCTTTTCCGAAGCATGGTGTCTCTTCCGAAGCATGGTGTCTTTTCCGAAGCATGGTGTCTCTTCGAAAGCATGGTGTCTCTTCCCCTCCTATAAATTCTCACTATTTTCTTCATTTGAAGACACTCAACTGAAGAGAAAAATAGAGATTGATAGCCACAGAGTTTTTGTAAATCTTTTGAGATTGAGAAATAATATTTGTGTTGTTTTCTTCTCAAATTTATCTCTGTTGTTTTTCTCACGATCCTAACAAGTGGTATCAGAGCCAAGTTGAGTTGTTGAGTGCCAAAAGCCTTTGCAGATCAAGATGTCGATGGAGGAATCAATATCATCATCATCATTTGGAGCCATGATCAAGCTTACTGCCACCAACTATACACTTTGGAGACCTCGGATGGAAGATCTCCTAAGTTGTAAAGATCTCTTTGATCCTATTGAGGAGAAGGGAGAAAGACCTGAAGCTACCAATGAGGCGGACTGGAAGAAGATGAACAGGAAAACGATCGGTCAGATTCGACAGTGGATCGATCACAGTGGCTTCCATCATGTTGCCCAGGAAACGGATGCTTTTGCCCTTTGGAAGAAGCTGGCGGATATGTACCGGGCCAAGACAGCTCGAAATAAGGCCCTGCTGATGAGACGGTTGGTGAACCTGAAGCTACAGGGAGGAACTTTTGTAGCAGAACACACCAGCGAGTTTCAGAGCCTGGTGAATCAGCTATCTTCAGTGGAGTTACCACTTGAAGATGAGTTACAGGCACTTCTACTTCTCAGCTCTCTTCCAGACAGTTGGGAGACATTGGTGGTCTCCCTCAGCAACTCGGCTTCGACTGGCAATCTTACCATGTCTATGGTTAAGGATGCCCTATTAAATGAGGAAGCTCGGAGAAAGGACGTTGGCACAGAAGCACAAGCCTGCGTCACAGAAGTCCGTGGGAGACAGCGAGAGGAAGATCGAGGCAGGTGGAGAGGCAGGAGCCAAAGCAGAGGCAGATCGAGAGGCAAATCAAGTGATGGGAGGAGGCCTGCATACAACTGCCATCACTGTGGCAAACCAGGCCACATGAAAAGAAATTGTTGGAAGTTACAAAAACAAGGCGGTCAGGGAAGGTCACAACCAAAGAAGGAAGGAGATGCACAAGTCACAGTACTAGAAGATGTGGCTCTTTGCTCTCATGAGGATGAGACATGCCTCCATGTGTCGAATCAGGGCGTAGAATGGGTGGTAGATACTGCGGCATCTTGCCATGCCACTCCTCGAAAGGACATCTTCACGACGTACAAAGCTGGAGACTTTGGCTCGGTGAGGATGGGCAATTCTAGCTTTGCTAAGATTGTCGGAATTGGTGACGTTCGGATGCAGACTGATGCCGGATGCACAATCACACTGCAGGATGTTCGCCATGTACCTGAACTTCGACAAAATCTTCTTTCGGTGAGAGCCCTAGATGAAAAGGGCTATGATAACCGTTTTTGCAATGGCTCGTGGAGGATGCTGAAAGGTGTAATGGTGATCGCTCGTGGACATCTCTGCAGCACTTTGTACAAGACTCATGTGAAGATCAATGTGGAGTCTCAATATTGTTGAACATGAAGCTTCGCAGAAACTGTGGCACCAGAGACTCGGTCACATGAGTGAGAAAGGTTTATCAACCTTGATGAAGAAAAATCTTATCTCCATTACCAAGAATGCAGAGCTTCAACCTTGCAGCAGCTGTTTATTTGGCAAGCAGCGAAGAGTCTCTTTTAGTTCCTCTTCGACAAGGAGATCAGAGTTGCTCAGTCTGATACATTCTGATGTTTGCGGTCCCATGGAGGTGGAGTCGCTAGGCGGTAACAAATACTTTCTGACATTTATTGATGATGCTTCTCGGAAGGTGTGGGTGTATTTTCTGAAGACAAAAGATCAGGTCTTGGAAATCTTCAAATCATTTCATGCCATGGTAGAGCGTGAAACGGGGAAGAAGCTGAAGTGCCTTCGCTCAGATAACGGAGGCGAGTATACAACCAGGAGTTTTGATGCCTATTGCAAGAGTCAGGGCATTCGGCACGAGAAGACGGTTCCACGTACCCCGCAACACAATGGGGTAGCAGAAAGAATGAACCGAACAATCATGGAAAGAGTCAGAAGTATGCTCAGCACAGCAAAGCTGCCAAAGCCATTTTGGGGAGAAGCTGTTCGCACCGCCTGCTACTTGATCAATCGTTCTCCATTAGTCCCGCTGAATTTCAACATCCCGGAGAAGAAATGGACTGGCAAAAACCCCTCCTACTCTCACCTGAGGACATTTGGATGTCTGGCTTATGCACATGTCTCAAAGGAGCTCAGGCAGAAGCTCGATGCGAGAACCACTCCATGCATTTTCATAGGCTATGGAGACGAGGAGTTTGGATACAGGCTATGGGATCTAAAGACGAAGAAGCCCATCAGAAGTAGAGACGTGGTGTTCCATGAAAATCAGACATATGGGGACACTGAAAAGCCAACAATTGTTGAAAGTCCTGTCAGTACTCAGGACTTTGTTCCAGATACAGTACCAGTACAAGCTGCCGCAGATGATGATGTGTCTGATCAAGAACTAGAAGCAGAACCAGAGGAGGAGGAAGAAGGGATTGATGAGCCTGGGGAGCCGCAACCTTTCACAGCTGCAGAACCAGTACAAGATAATGATACACCGCCTGAGACGAGTGAGCCTCAGCTACGTAGATCTGAAAGAGGCCATGTTCCGTCTACTAAATATCCAGAATCAGAGTACATTCTTCTTACTGATGAAGGGGAGCCAGAGAATTTCCAGGAAGCATTGTCTCATCCAGACAGACAACTGGCTGCACGCTATGCGGGATGAGATGGACTCTTTAGAGAAAAACCAAACCTACGATTTGGTTAAGCTTCCAGGAGGGAAGAAGGCACTAAAGAACAAGTGGGTATTCAAGCTCAAGAAAGATGGCAGCGGAAAGGTGGTGAAGCACAAAGCTCGGCTAGTGGTCAAAGGATTCCTTCAGAAGAAAGGCATCGATTTTGGTGAGATTTTTTCTCCAGTTGTGAAGATGACTTCAATCCGAGTCATGCTCGGATTAGCAGCTAGCCTAGACTTGGAGCTTGAACAAATGGATGTGAAGACTGCATTTCTTCACGGTGATCTGCATGAAGAAATTTACATGGAGCAGCCAGAGGGATACGAGATTCCAGGGAAAGAGAATCTCGTATGTAAGCTGAAGAAGAGTTTGTATGGCCTCAAGCAAGCACCAAGGCAATGGTACAAGAAGTTTGATTCATTCATGGTGAGTCAAGGCTACAAGAGGACTGCTGCAGATCAATGCGTCTACATTCAAAGGTCCCCTGATGGAAATTTCATTGCACTGTTACTATATGTCGATGACATGTTAGTCGTCGGACAAGATGCAGTGAAGATCAGACAGCTGAAGATAGAACTCTCTAAGGTCTTTGATATGAAGGACCTTGGGCCAGCTCAGCAGATTTTAGGTATGAACATCTCTCGAGACAGAAAGGCCCGAAGATTGTGGTTATCTCAAGAGAAATATGTTGAACGGGTGATCAAGCGATTCAACATGGAGGGTGCCAAGCCAGTTAGCATCCCACTGGCTAATCATTTCAAGTTGAGCAAGAGTTCGTGTCCCTCATCCAGGAAAGAGATCGAGGAAATGGAAGTTGTGCCTTATTCTTCAGCGGTTGGAAGTCTGATGTATGCAATGGTGTGTACGAGGCCGGATATTGCACATGCAGTGGGTGTGGCAAGCAGATTTCTCTCCAATCCAGGAAATGAGCATTGGGAGGCTGTTAAGTGGATTCTCAGGTATCTTAAGGGTACTTCAAAGATATGTTTGTGTTACGGGGGAGCTGATCCGGTTTTGGAAGGCTATACAGATGCAGATATGGCCGGAGATCTTGATGGTAGAAAATCGACTTCTGGTTTTATCTACACTTTTGCAGGGGGAGCTGTGTCATGGTAGTCAAGGTTGCAGAAGTGCGTTGCACTATCTACGACAGAAGTAGAGTACATTGCTGCCGCTGAAGCTGGCAAGGAGATGTTGTGGTTAAAGCGATTTCTACAAGAACTCGGGATCAAGCAGAATGACTACAAGGTACATTGTGACAGTCAGAGTGCTCTGGATTTGAGCAAGAATTCAATGTACCATTCCCGAACAAAACATATTGATATTCGCTATCACTGGATACGCGAGGTGATGGATCAACAATTGTTGAAACTGATGAAGATCCACACGAAGGAGAATCCAGCAGACATGTTGACAAAGATTGTGTCTCGGGATAAACTAGAGTTATGCAGAGACATAACTGGAATGGATGAGAGATGACGATTGGTGCAGATGTGGCGTGAGGGGGAGAATTGTAGGTCCCGCCACAAAAGTGCATGCACTCATGCATGCAACGTTTGGTGCATGCTGATGCATGACAACGTTTGGTGCAAGCATGGTGTCTCTTCCGAAGCATGGTGTCTTTTCCGAAGCATGGTGTCTCTTCCGAAGCATGGTGTCTTTTCCGAAGCATGGTGTCTCTTCGAAAGCATGGTGTCTCTTCCCCTCCTATAAATTCTCACTATTTTCTTCATTTGAAGACACACTCAACTGAAGAGAAAAATAGAGATTAATAGCCACAGAGAGCTTATAAAGTATTGAGAGTTTTCGTAAATCTTTTGAGATTGAGAAATAATATTTGTGGTTTTCTTCTCAAATTTATCTCTGTTGTTTTTCTCACGATCCTAACACAACCGACTCACCTAGGGCCTGGGCCTTTTAAGAAATCGGTTTGGCTGCTTAGGCGGGTCTGGGCCGGTTTTTTGTTGTTGTTAAATGAATCGGTTCACTTAAATCCCAACATTCTCAAAACTCCTAATCCCCGTGCTTCTCACCCTCTCTTCCCAAAAAATCCAAATCCCTAAATCAGAAATTCTTCAAATCGCCCATGCTTTCCCCAAATCCTTGAAATCTTAAATCGTCAAAATCTCAAATCGATCGCCCCTCTCTTATTGGAATCTTGATAATTGGTAATATGCAAAACGAGCGCTCTACCATTGAGCTAATTCTCATTTATAATTTTTTGAGTTATTTTTTTAGTATTATATATGTTTTGTATTTCATGCAATATTATATTTTCTTATAAATATATTAAAAAATATTTTTTAAAAAAGCTTAGCGCCTAGCTGCCTAGGCTCTGCTAATAAGGTTTAGGCGCTAGGCTCCCATCGACCGCTCGACTACCGCCTAGCGGCTTTTAGAACACTACTAAATCCTAAATCCAAATCTAAATCGAGTCTCAAATCCACAATCCAAAATCCCCAAATCAATCCAAAATCCTAAACCCAAATTCAAATCGGGTCTCAAAACCACAATCCAAACTCATGCCGTCGTTGTCATTGTCATCGCCTTGCTGTCATTGCCATCGCCTTGCCATTGTTGCTACGTCGCCGTCACTGCCTCCTTCACCAATCACAGTCTCCTTCTCCAATTGTTGCCTCCTTCCTGCACCGCAGCCTCCTCCAATCGCAGCCCTGCCTCCTTCTCCAAATCGAGACTTCTAGTGTTGCAAGTGTTTGCGCTCGACTCAGAGACATCCTGTAGCTGTTCCTGTTGAGACTTCTAGTGTTTATCCCCCGGCCTAGCTCAGTCAACTCATATCTCAACAGCTCAGTCATTAACTCCATTAGATGGGCATCACTGCTCCCAGTGTCTCTTCTCCTTCTGTTGCTCCAACTCATCCGCCGCTATCCTTGAGTGACACTACTTCTCGCCTGTCCTCGTAGCCTGCATGGTTGCTTGATTTAGGTGCTTCCAATCACATGACCTCTAATGTTTCTATTCACCATAATTGTTCTTCTTTATCTTTTAATTTTGTGCGTATTGCCTTTGGAGATCTCCCTATTTCCCAACAAGGAGATTTCTCATCTCTAACTTTTTCTCGTCCCTCGGTTCTTCATGTTCCTAATTTATCTACAAACCTAATTCTTGTAGGTCAAATTGTTGATCACATTTGCACAATTACATTTGACTCTTCTTCTTGTTTCATATATGAGCGCAGGATGGGAGCACTACTTGGGGCTGGCCATAGACATGGTGGTACCTATGTCATAGATCACTTGTACATCCCAATTGCCAAAGCCTTAAGTTCTATTGTTCCTAACATGAGTGTTTGACATCAGCGTATAGGTCATCTTTGTTTTTTCCGATTATTATCTTTATTTCAGTCAGATGTCTTAAGTAGTGTGTTTAAGCATTGTACTCCCAACCTTAATGACTCTCTGGGTTGTCATCGTGGTAAACAAACTCAGTTATCTTATCCTTTAAGTAATAATTGTAGTTCCGCTTTGTTTGAGCTTGTGCATTCTGATGTTTGAGGCATTTTCTTCATGTATCCAAATCATCCTATAAATATTATGTTGTTTTCATTAATGACTACTCTCATTATACATGGATTTATTTCATGCATTCTCGTAGTAATTTTTTAGCATTTAATTTTTTTTTGTCACAATGATTGTCACACAGTACAATCTTAAGATCAAAATCTTTCGGTCTGGCTCTGGTAGAGAACATGTCTACGGAGTTTAGAAATTTCCTAGCCACTCAATGATCATTTCCTCAATTGTCTTGTCCTGGTGCTCATGCTCAAAATAGCACAACCGAAAGAAAATATAAGCATATCATTGAAACCACTAGGGCCTTGGTTCTTTCTGGCTCTATTTCTCAGATTTTGGTTGAAGCTCCTCTTACTTCTGTCTACTTAATCAATATCCAACATTCGACTGCCATTGGTGGCGATGCTCCTGATGAGGACTTCGGTTCGAGACGATTTGGACGCTTCTATCAGTGCAGACATTATTTAGGATGACTATTCTATTAGCCTAGTCATTTTAATTTTTTCCATTTTAGTTATTTTGGCATATGTTGTAGTTTTGCTATTTGCATCCTTTACTTTCTGCATATTGGGATATATTTTGGAGATTTGTTTTGAGCTTATATATAAGCCTTTAGACTAATGAGAATAAATGCTTTTGATTGATTAAAAATTTTATTGCGTATTGAGTTTTTACTCTTCATTCTTCTCTTCTATGTGTGAGACCATAAAAGATTATTAGGGTTTATGAGAAACCCTAAACTACACCCCCACCCCCTTCTTTACTTTATAGCTGCCACTCCTTCACATCCCCTTCTTCTCCCTCTTCTTCTTCATCTTCTTCAGACGCCATTAAACCGCAACCCAATCACAACCCTAACTTCCTCCTCCCTGATCCCCCATCACCTCTACCACCCCAACCCCCATCACCTCCAATACCTCGACCCCTTGCTACCTTCCCTCACCCTCCGACCAACCCCATTAGCCCATACCAGCACCCTGCCTCACTCGATCGCCACCACACCCAAAGTCGACCCCAGCGCCTCCCCTTGTTGTTCGCTGACTCGTTTCCACAACCCGAACGTCTTGCACCACCACTGCCCACAGCCCCTCCTTCCCCCTTCGCTGCGTCGCCACCGTACCACAACCGACAGATGGTTCCTCCACTGCATCACCCAACGCAACCCCCCGCTGCACTCGTCCCACTGCTGGTTGCACCCTTACCCCCTCCTTGTTCACTCGCAGCACCACCGTTGGCAACATCCTCTCCATTGCTACACTTGCTTCGAACCCCGATAATTTCTTTCCATTTCTCCATTATTTGTGGTTTGCCTATCATCTCTAGAATATTACATGAATTTATTGTCGTCCACAAATATTGAGTGCGTGTGCTTCTACTTGCCTAATAGCGTACGAATCACTATTGCATATTTTACTTGCTAAGAACACTTAAGTATACTCATCGAATCTTAGGCTTGATATTTAATTGAGATTGCTAATTTAGTTAATTTCATGAAAATCCATCAAACCAATCACTAGTTTTAATTTCTAACTTAATCGGTACTACATATTGGTAAACTTTATCTTTTAATATTCCTGGAAATTCTCTACTTAGGGTTAAGTTTACATCATTTTGGTATCAGAGAGAAGGTTTTAAAACTCTAATTTTTGCATCATTTAGCCATAATTTTTGTATTCATTTAGGATCATTTTAGGGTCATTTTAAATCATTTCAAATTTTTAAAAAATATTTTAAGTGCATTTAAGTCTCGTTTCCTTAAATTTCAGCAAGCACACGTCCCCACACCCTCATTTTCTGTCTTTGGTGAATGCGTCTTCGCAGCACCATCACGAACCATGAAGAGCCTTTTTTGTCTCTCCCAAACTACCCAATCAGAAATCATTGGAATTAGCGAGCCCCTCTTCGAACTGAAATGGACAACACTGACATTTTCATTACACTCGCTGTCATTTAAGCAACTCTCGCTAATATCAATCAAAAACTTGAGCAAGTGGAATTGAATCAAAATGTTGTCCCTGAGCTTCATCGTCAGATCCCTCAAGGGAATGATCGTGACGACCGACGTCAAGATCGTGACCCTGACGAACAATACAAGAAGAACGTTAAGGCTGACGTTCCCCACTTTGAAGGCCATATGGAACCCCAAGCTTTTCTCGATTGGATCCATACCATGGACCACTACTTCGTGTGGTTTGACATGTGCGAAGCCTTGAAGGTCAAATTTGCCACAATGAAATTGACTGGTAAAACTCAACTATACTTGACCAATCTTGAATATGCCCGCAGAGGCAGAGGCCTGGGAGGCCATGAAAGAGAAGCTCACTGAGAGATATGTGCCATTGTCGTTCCACGCCCGATTGCTAGATTCGTGGAACCAATTTTATCAAGGAAGCAAATCTACCCAAGAGTATGTGGATAAGTTCGACGACTTCCTCATTCGGTGCAATACTTTAGGTAAAAAGCGCGAAGAAAAAACCCTCTCTAAGTTCAGAGCTGGACTACGAGCCGACCTAAGAAACAAGCTAATCCATAGAAATGTGGACTCCTTAGTAGTAGCTTATGTTCTTGTCCTCGATATGGATTCCCTTAAAGTAAGTTCCCACTACAAATCCAGCAATTCGAGAGATCATTCCTCTGGAATGACTTTCACTGATCCCGCTAGATTTAAGTCATCTTCTTAGTACCCCAACAAGTCTTACTCAAGTAAGCCTACTGCAAACCCCTATCCACCTAGAAATGACAACAAGGGTAAGAACACTGATAGAGACTACTCTAAGATCGATCATCTTTCTAAATGCTATAAATGCAAGGGATACGACTATGTTGCTGGCAACTGTCCCAGCCCAGTAGGATCAACATTGTAGAAGGTACCTGTCATTGTTGATGATTCCGATAATGAGTTTTCCAATGAACCTAATGAAAGTGATGACTTCAGTGAAGAAAAGGATGATGAGTATCCCAACTGTATTCGGTCGATCCGATCAGCTCCTTGGAATGTAGTTAGATGTGCATTGTCCCAACCAAAAGTAGAAGATGATTGGAAGCGTACTGCTATATTTCACACCTTCACGACAATAGGTGACAAAAATTGTAAGGTGATTGTTGACAGTGGAAGCAGCATCAACGGTGTTTCTTCAGCAGTCCTAGCCAAGACCAGGCTTAAAGCTGAACCCCATCCATAGCCATACAAAGTATCTTGGATTAATGCGACATCCCTTCAAGTAACACAACGTTGTTTAGTCCTGTAGATTTCAAAGCCTACAAGGAACAAATTTGGTGTGATATGCTCAAAATGGATGTGGGTCAAGTAATTTTAGGGAGACCTTGGTTATATGACCTCGATGTGACAATATATGGTCAATCTAACCAATGTGTGTTCCACCACAACGGAGTAAAGATAAAGCTCATACCCGTGAAACCACAAACTAGTCCATCTGTGACAATACCAACTCCCTCGCGAAAGGGAAAGGCAGTAACTTATATGGGTGAAAAGGAACTCATGGAAGAAATTGACAAAAGGACAATTGTTCTCCTACTAACAGCGAGGGAAGCCCCTAAAAAGCCTGAGTCACCCATCCCTCCTCAAGTCACTCCTGTCCTTCAGAAATTTGCAGATGTGTTTCCTGCTAACCTCCCCAATCAGTTATCCCCACTGCGAGACATCTAACACGCTATCGATCTGGTTCTGGGAGCGAGTCTTCCTAACTTGCCATACTATCGGATGAATCCAACGAAATATGCTGAGTTGAAAAGACAAGTTGACAAGTTATTGGCAAAGGGCTTCATTAGAGAAAGCTTAAGTCCTTGTGCAGTCCCTACTCTGTTGGCCAAAGAAAGATGGAAACTGGTGTATGTGTGTGGATAGCCGTACCGTAAACAAAATTATGGTGAAGTGGCTACCACCAAATACGTGTTCGCCCTGATGATGAATGGAAGATCACCTTCAAGACGAAGGATGACATGTACAAATGGATGATCATGTTATTTGGAATGACGAATGCCCCGAGCATGTTTATGAGGATCATGACACAAGTACTCTGTCTTTTTATGGGCAAGTTCCTTGTGGTGTACTTTGATAATATTCTTATTTACAGCCGATCCGTTGGGCAACATCTTGACAATTTGAGACAGGTCTGCGGTGTTTTGAGGAAGAAACAACTTTATGCTAATCCTACCAAATGTACCTTCCTTTTTTATCAGACTATCTTTTTGGGATTTATTTTCTCCGCCAGTAAAGTATCTGCTTACCCATAAAAGATAAGGGCTATTATTGAGTGTCTTGAACCTCGCAACATACGTGATGTGCAAAGTTTTCATGGTCTTGCTACCTTCTATTATTGGTTGGTGCAAGGATTTAGCACAATCATGGCTCCGATAACTGACTGTTTGAAGAAAGGTGAGCTCTTTTGTTCGAAAGCAGCCATGAAAGCCTTCGAAGAGATCAAGAAAAGATTGACTCAGACACCTGTCATGAGGTTTCCTGATTTCACTACAGTCTTCGAAGTAATGTGCGATGCTTCTGGCATTGGTATAGATGGAGTCCTCAGTCAAGAGAGTCACCTTGTTGCCTATTTCAGCGAAAAGCTGGATGAGGCAAAACAAAAATACTCCACTTATGACAATTCTATGTGGTAATTCGGTTACTTCGCTATTAGCAACATTACCTCCTGCCGCAAGAATTTTTCATATTCTCGGACCATGAAGCCTTACGATTCCTTATTCCCAACCAAAGCTTCATCCGAGACATGCTCGATGGGTAGAGTTTCGACAAGAATATTCATATACTATTAGGCATAAGAAAGGGGTTGATAATAAGGCTGCAGATGCGCTAAGTTGCGCACCGAAGTTATTGGTTTTGAAAGATTAAAAGATGAGTATGCCTCCTGCCCAGATTTTTACGAGATCTACACATCTTTGAAGGATGACATCACTCGAGTGATGGATGATTATTTTCTAAAAGATGATTATCTCTTCTATCACTCCAAACTTTGCATCTCTAGTACATCATTACGAGAGTATCTTGTTTGGGAATCACACGCTGGTGGCTTTACTGGACACTTTGGGCATAACAAGACCATTGATGATGTTGAACATCGGTTTTACTGGCTTAAACTTAAAAGAGACGTTGTGCGACTTGTTAACAGGTGTCATACTTGTCAACTCACCAAACAACAACAACAAAACACAGGCCTGTATACTCCCTTACATGCTCCCAGTTGCCCTTGGGAAGATGTAGCATGGATTTTGTGTTAAACTTACCGAAAACACAAAAGAAATATGATTCCATTCTTGTCGTCGTGAACCGTTTTTCTAAAATGGCCCATTTCTTTCTATGTTCGAAAACTTTCGATGCATCTCGTGTAACTCAAATTTTCTTTGATAATATTGTGATGCTATATGGGTTGCCAAAAACATTGTGTCCGATAGGGTTGTGATATTCACGAGTTACTTTTGGAAGACCCTATGGCACAAGATGGGAATGAAGCTGAAATTCTCTCAGCCTTTTTTCCACAGACTGATGGACAGACTGAGGTTGTCAATCAGAGTCTTGACAATTTCTTGTGTACTCTTGTGAGAGAAAACTTAGGAACTTGGGACTTAAAATTAACTGTTGCTGAATTTGCCTACAACACATCAAAGTATAGAACCACCGACATAAGTCCATATGAAGTTGTGCATGGTTATCGTCCTAGGTAGCCCATAGATCTTGTCCCCATGTTAGAATATCATAGAGTTTCAAAGTCTGCATCTGTATTTGCATTCCGCATTCATGACTTGCATAGAGAAATTTTTAAGTAAATTAATGAGACTAATTTTAACTACAAGTTAAGGGCAAATACTAGAAGAAAATTTTAAAGTTTTGATGTTGGTGACGAGGAGATGGTTCGGATTCGTCCGGAACAGTTTCTAGCTGGGTCCGTTGAGAAATTGAATACACGTGCTGCAGGGCCATTTAAAATTTTGCATAAAATCAATGATAATGCCTATGTCATTGACCTTGTTGAAGGTTTTGGCATAAGTAAGACTTTCATTATTGAGGATCTAGTACTCTATGAAGGCCCAGAATTTAACCCTAGAAATTTTCTTATAGATGCAGCCTATTGGTGAGATTCCTACATTTTTTCCTTTACTTGCCACTACTTACCTACCGACAGACAAATTGGATAATATTTTAGATGACCAGATAATCTATACTAGAGATGGTGGTATAATAGGTATTTGGTGAGATGGAAAAATAAGCTGGAGTCGGAGGACACTTAGATTGATCGTAAGAAGCTCCAGCGCTTGGATCTAGACCTTCTGGAGCACTATAACAGGCGCACTGGTTTTGACTCGACTGGATCGGGCTCTCTCCCACCCGGAGAATGATGAAGACATCGGTTTGAGACAATTTGAACACTTCTATCAGCGCAGATATCGTCTAGAATGACTATTCTATTGGCCTAGTCATTTTTATTTCAGCCATTTTAGTTATTTTGGCATATGTGGTAGTTTTGCTATTTGCACTCTTTACTGTCACGCTCGCTTCCCTAAAATACGAAATACGAGTATATGATATTGGCCCAGCGAATGACAAATGTCACCCATAAGCTGTTTATCCGATTAACTCAACACTATAGTCAATACAGAACAATTGCGCAAGCAATAATAATAATCTCATGAAAAATAATACTTGGAATGAAGCAATATAAATATCCAAATACAATAATAATCCAACGTCTGGAAACAAATAACAATATTCGGGACATAAGTCAAATACAATGAAATAACAATAGTTCAATAATTAAGTCTTCATAACAAAGCAATAATTATCAAGCAGCGATGCAATCAATTTCTTCACCAATGTTCTCCCAATCCATCAGGTAATTCTCCATCAAGACCTGTAAACACTTCATCTAAAAAGAGGAGAAAATTTGTCCTTAGAGTAAGTCATGGACAGCAAGTAGAGAAAGCAGAGAACAATGGAATAACGGTATAACAATGAATCAATGGATCAATAGGAATCAATAAAATTGGATAATATCATGATAATCGATGCAATTGGCTATAAACAATGGTTCAATAATCAGTAACAATAATCAATGATCAATATTAATAACACTTAGCCAATATCCGATATCAATAGGAACAATGATGAACAATATGCAATGTCGGTGATGTGTCAATCCTTATGTCTATTAATTATTTTTAATCCTAACTAATGCATGTACTACTGCATCCCATACTACAGGTTCGATGCATACAATCAATTTCGTTTAGACTCAAGTGGTAGATTCTATAGTTCATGTACTCGGCAACGATATTCAATAATGACCGATGACCGAATCAATCGAGATACTGTTGTCAGTAAATACAATTAATCGATGACCGATATGACCGATAAACCGATAGACCGATAGTCCGATAGACCAATAGACCGATAAATAGGGAAACACGGGGCCCTCCTCCGAGTACAATCGCTATATAGGCCACTACTAAAAGTCAACCCTTAAATCCCGGCTTGTTAATTATTTATCAATGTAACAGTACAATATGTAATTTGAGACATGAGATGAACGATAGTATCAATAGGAGAACAATAGAACGATAAATTAGATAGGACAATTAGAATGATGACAATAACTAATTGGGATCATGCAATGCAACATACACACATTAATTCATACAATACAATGATATAGGAACAATTAATTCATTAAAAAGTGGAATCTAAAATTCTGGACAGCAAGTGCAGTCTGAACAAAAATACAGTTTCCCTCTGACTCAGAAATTGAAAGTTGAATCCGTTAGAAGATCTAGAAACTAGACTTCCATACGGTTCCAATGCATATTTAAAGTTCAAATTCCTACAACAGTAGCTAGGTCAAACACACTGTTCTTTACAGATTTTATGTTCAGGCAGAAATTCGACATCTTGTCGTTTTAATTTTAGAATCAGCAAAAACTCAATATTAAATTTATTAAAAATATTTTCTAAACTCCTAAACATGTTAAGCAACAATCTGGAAAATTTCAGAGCAAGATCTTATCATTTGATCTGCCTTTTTACTATTTAAACATGAAGGGTACGAGAATCTGAAAATCTGAAAGTAAAAACACAGTTGTAGCAAAACGGGCATAACTTTTGCTACAAAACTCGGAATTCAAAAATTCAAGATGTTCTGGAAACTAGAAAGATAATACTACAATTCATATTCAGAAAGTATTTCATTTTAAGGTCTTTTACTGGTTCTAAAATAGCGGTCAATGTTCAGGTCAGCAAGCATATGCAGGATTTTCGGGTAATTTTTCTTGAAAATATATTAATTAAACATGATAGGTATCGATTCTGTAGTCAATAAATTGTGAAATCAACATGATGGGTGCAATAACATGATGAATAAAAATAAAATCACATGCATACACTAAATTATTATCGATCAAAAACCAAACAATCAACCAAACCATGGCAACCAACCCACCAAATAGTTGTCTTTACAATAATTTATTTGTGTGACGATTAAATGAACAACCCCATTATCAATTCTATATGCACTCATGAAAGATCCAAACTTTAGAGTCAAAAGTGGCACGATGTCAAGAATATTAGGGTTAGCTCGTGTAAATCCTCAATAGACTCAACGAAGAGATGAACAAAGGATAATATGATAATAAAGAGATCTACTTGCCAGAGTTTCAACAAAACTTAAATTTGATACAATTAACAATTCAAGAGGACGGTGACTTGCCTTATAAACAGTGAATACGAATACCAAGAATAACGGAATAAGAATCCTGAAGCAATGAACCCACGAACTAACGCACGAAAACACGTGCGCTCTATGTGCACAAAGAAACAGCAATAACAGCAACTGTACAACAACACCACAGACAAGAAGACAACAACCATAGCATCAAGAGAGAGAGGGCGACGGTCGGCGTTGGACGAGGGCGTCGACGACAGGAGGTGGTTGGCGCGAAGGCGTCGACGTCGGCATCGATGAGAGAGGAACAGAGCAACAAAGGGGCGACGGGATCTGGGCTAGCTGTCGATCGAGAGCGGAAGGGAGGAGGAGCAGGGGTTCGGGGTGGTGCTTGGAGGCGGTGCTTGGAGGGAGTGGCGACGGGGGGTTGGGCGACGAGGTAGCCGGAGAAGACGACGGAAAAGGAGGAGCACAGTAGGGCATAGTTGGGAAGATGAACAGTAACAATGGGCGGGAGAACGGTCGGGGAGAGAGAACGGGAGGAGAGAGAGAGGAAGAGGAGAGAAAATAAGCGGCTAGGGTTTCAACATTGTGTAATTTTTAGGGTTTGTACTAGGGTTGTATTTATAGGGTAAAATTGGGATGTTGGTTTAGTGGTTTAGGATCCAATAAGAGTGGTTTTGGGTCAAGAACAAATGAAATTGGATTTTAGGGTTCAATTAAGAGATAGATCTAAATCAACAGGTTCAAATAAAAATAACCACAATCCAATAAAAACAAATCCACAAAATATATATAGCCCAACAAAAGATAAAATAGTTCATGAATGAAAATTTAAATCCAATTAAATAAATAATTAATACAAACGAATATAATATAAATTGGGCTTGAAAATAAATTGGAATTTGCCACGAAAATTAGATCAAATACGAAAATGAAGTAAATGAAAAATAAATTAAATAATAAGAAGTAACAATTAATAATCATAATAAAATTATATAACAAAATAGTATTCGGGTTTGACGAACTCATTAAAATAATCCAATAATAATATATTTGTTTTAGGCTCAAATATAAATGGACGATCAATAAGAAATATGAAGTACGATCAAAATACACCATTATTCGAAATGAATAAGATTTTCGATTAGAAAATACTTTAATAAAATCTGAAATGAATTTAGAACAAAATAACTTTATAAAAATCAAATTATTGAAAATACATGGAAATACTTATTATCGGGAATGGGGGTTACATTTACTTTTTGCATATTGGGATATATTTTGGAAATTTGTTTTGAGATTTGTTTTGAGATTTGTTTTGAGCCTATATATAGGTATTTATACTAATGAGAATAGATATTTTTAATTGATTAAAAAATTTATTGTGTTGAGTTTTTGCTCTTCATTCTTCTCTTGTGTGTGTGAGACCATAAGGGATTATTAGGGTTTGTGAGAAACCCTAAACTACACCCCACCCCTTCTTTACTTTACAGCCGCAACTCCTTCACAGGCCCTTCATCTTCTTCAGCCGCCATTAAACTCCAACCCAATCACAATCCTGACTTCCTCCTCCCCAATCCCCCTTCACCTCTACAACCCCAACCCCCTTCGCCTCCAATACCCCGACCCCTTGCCGCCTTTCCTCACCTTCCGACCAACCCCATCAGCCCCTACCAACACCCTGCCTCACCCGACCACCACCACACTCGAAGTTAACCCATGCGCCTCCCCTTGTTGTTCGCTGACTCGATTCCACAACCCGAACGGCCTGCACCACCACTACCCGCAGCCCCTCCTTCCCCTTTGATTGTGTCGCCACCGTACCACAACCGACAGCCGGTTCCTCCACTGCAGCACCCAACATAGCCCTTCGTTGCACTCGTCCCACTGCTGGCTGCACCTCGACCCCCTCCTTGTTCACCCGCAATACCACCATCGGCAACCTCCTCTCCATTGCTACACTTGCTTCGAACCCTAATAATTTCTTTCAATTTCTCCATTATTTGTGGTACTGCCTACTATCTCTAGAATATTATCTGAATTTACTGTCGTCCACAAATATTGAGTGTGTGCTTCTACTTTTCTAATGGTGTACGAATCACTATTGAATATTTTATTTGCTAAGAACATTTAAGTATAATCATTGAATCTTAGGCTTGATATTTAATTGGGATTGCTAATTTAGTTCATTTCTTGAAAATTCATCAAACCAGTCGCTAGTTTTAATTTCTAATTTTACCGGCACTACATGTTGGTAAACTTAATCTTTTAATATTCTTGAAAATGCTCTAGCTAAGGTTAAGTTTACATCGACTCCTTTCTCTTGACTCAAAGGCAAACCAATATCGTATCATCACCTTCGGATTTTTGGTTGTGTTTGTTATGTTTTTCTCAACCTCTTAAACGTAACAAATTATCTGAACAATTTTTTGAGTGTGTATTCCTCGGTTATGATCGTGAGCAAAAGGGCTATCGCTGCTATGATCCCAAAGTAAGACATCTTCGTGTGCCTCGTAATGTTCACTTTGTAGAAGATCGATCTACTTCGGTAAAATTGACTCTTCTACATTTGATCCTCATTCTTTGGATTTTATGTATTTTTCTTCTACCTTCCTTGATTCTTCTCCTATGATTCCAACATTGCCTCCTATCATGCTCACACCTATACAAGAATCCTCTGTGTCTCGTCCACTACCATATTCTTCAGCCACTTTCGCATCACTTTACTCGTCGTGCTCGACCCATGACACATGACCCATCAGTGCCTTCATCGGCTCCTACAATGCCTCCACTTACTGATCTACTTAAGTCTCTGTATCGCCCCAAACCCAAACACATAAATCAGGGATGCTATCCAATAATTAATAAAATATTATTCTATAATTATCTCCTCAATGTCCTTTTATTATATAAATTTTCTTAAGGTGACAAATTGTAAGCCCTGTTTTCCCAAATACATATTTTCTGAATATTTCATGTATTTTGACTAATTATAAATTCACTTTGTTTTGAAATTTGTTTCGGATATTTTATTAAAGCGTTTTCTAATCGAAAATTATATTTTATTCGAATAATGGCATATTTTAATTTCTATTTCTATTCGATCGGTTATTTGTATTTTTACTCAATTTAAATTTAAATGTGATGTTGTTGTTGTGTTATTTTGATAAATGTATATTTTGTTATATAAATCTTATTATTATTATTATTAGTATTAGTATTATTTTTGTAAAACCGAATATGCTTATTTAATTGTATTTTATTGTGTGATTTGATGTATGTTTATATGTACATTTTAAAAACTCTAATGCTAATTATTTTTTTGTTCTCTTATTGGATCTGTTAATTAAACCCCAAATCCTATTATTTATTTTATTGGATTTTAAACCCTATAGATTGTAATAACCCAAACCCATTACCCATTCACCTATTGGATTATCTACCCAAATACCCAAACCCAATAACCCACTATATAAATACCCTACTAATAACCTACCCCAAAAACCCTATTTACTGTTTTACCCCTAACCCCAGCCGCTAACCTTACTCATCCCCTACCTCCAAGACTCCCGACTTCCATTTTTTTCCTCTGCACCCATTTCCCTGATCGAATCTCTCTCCCTTCATCCCTGTCCCCTGCAGGCGCCGACCCTGCTCCCGTCTTTCCCTCCTTCCCTTCAGCCTCGCCACCTCCCCTACTCCTTGCCTGCTGCCTTATCTCTTTCCCTGTGCTTCACCCCCGCTATCACCATTGCCCTTCCCCACTTGCCTCTAATGCCAGCACCATCATCGCCGCTTGCCAGCCCTCAGCCGATCACCGCGACCCCCTAGTTCCCGTCTCCTCCTGCCTCGCGACGCAGTTGCGACGCTGCGAAGCAGCAGCCAGCTGCCCAGCAGCCATGGCACCTCCACAGCGCGCCATGCGTTGTCTCGACGTCTCCGCAGTGCCGCGACCGCCCTCCGACGCCTGCGAAGCCCCACCCCGTGCTGGCCACTCCGCAGCACAACGCAGTGGCTGTACTGTGTTCCTCGGCTGCAACCCCCTCCCGACCTGGCCACCACCGCGCCACTCTGAGCACGCTGCCACCTTGCCGTCCCGGTCCAGTGTCGCCGCCGTCCGCCAAGCCAGTCGGAGCCATTGTTGATGGGTGCCGTTTGATCGAAGTGTTGATCAAGTGATCGTGAACCGTCCGATCGACTTGATCATCATGATCTTGATCTCAATCAGAGCATTTTGGGCCGTCGATCGCCTTGATGATCTTGATCATAGCTCTTGGATCTCAACCGTCGGATCTTCATCATCTCATTTTGATCATCATCATCAAGTGATCCTGGACCGCCCGATCGTGACTTGATCTTCATCATCCTCATCAGATCTTCATTATCAACACCAGATCAGATCTCAGCCGTTCAATCCGATCGTGATCATCAGATCAGATCAAAGCAGATCCAGCCGTCCGATCATCTTGATCTTGATTGCCATCGAGATCCGCACCGATCCATCCGATCTCGATCGTCGATCAATGCCGTCATCCAATCAAAGCAGATCCAACTGTATGTATGCATGTAAGATCTCTATATATTGGAGACAAGGATGACACGAAGTCAAGACTACTACTTGGATTTGCTCGTGAAAATTCGTAGTATCCCAACGATAGATAACAATAAGCAATATACGATAATCAATTTGGATCTACTTGCGGGATTCAATAAACATTCTCGAATACGATACAATAACTATTCGAGTAGAAATTACTTGACTTTAGGACGACGTTAGATCCGATATAGGGAATAACGGGATCGGAATCCCAGCGACACGGCGACGAGCAAACGATCACGGTGATCATGATCGGGCAAGGATCTTGATGGGGATCAAGATCGGATGATCGGACTGCTGAAATTGAAGATCAAGATGATGATCACGATCGCGATGATCAAAAGAGATCCGATGGTCAAGATTAAGATCTTGATGATGATGATGACGATGATGATGATCAATGCAAATCCAACGATCAAGATTAACGGATCAAGATGATGATCATCAAGATCGTGATGATCAACGATTGGACGGCTCACAACACACTAGATCAAAACTGCACACCCACTGGCTTCGGCTTGGCTCGACGACTGTTGCAGTCGGGAGGAGCACACCACAGGGACGAAGGGGTGCAAGGTGGCATCAAGGGATCTGTTGCGTTGCGAAAGATAGGGAAGCTGTCATTGCTTCAGGCGCACAAGGAAACGAGGGCGGAGGAGAGGAGCTGTCGAGATGGAGGTCGCTGGCGCTCGGAAGAAGCAGGGGGTTGGAGCGTCGCGACTGTTGTGGAGGGGCGCTGCTCGCCTGGGTGGTCAGGGTGCTGGCGTCTTCGGGAGAGCAGCACGGCGCCGAGGGGGGGGGAGGGGGGGAAGCACCGGAGCACACTGCTGTCATCGAGGAGTCGCGATAGGGGTCGTGAGGGTGGCGCGAGCAGGCAGAGGAGAGGGGAGAGACAGGAGGGTGTGGCCTGTTGCCGAAGTGGGCTGACGAGGTGGGGGAGAGGATTGGGAGAGGGAGCAGGGGAAAAGGTAGGGGATGGATGAACAGTGATGGGGAGGGTTTAGGCGGCTAGGTTTACACAGTAGTGGGTAGGTTAGGGTTAGGGTGTAGGGTATTTATAGTATAGGGTTATTGGTTATTGGGTAATGGGTTATTGGGTAGATGATCTGATAGGAGAATGGGTAATGAGTTTTCGGTATGAAATCCAATAAGAGATAGACTTATAGGGTATTGGGTTTATTAAAAAGATCCAATTAGAAACAATTAGTATTATAGGGTTTATAAAACATGCAACATATATACATTAAGTCAAATAATGAATACATATAAAATAGAATATGTTCGGCTTAAAATAAAATAATTATAATTATAACAATAACGATTAAAATAATGATACTGCAAATAAAAACACTAACAAAAACAATACTGATAATAGTAACTATAATAATATATGTATATCAAAATGCAAATTCGAGTTTAACAGATTTATTAAAATAATCCAAACAATATATAATATAAATAGTCGATCAAATAGAAATAGAAATTAAAGTTAAAATATACAATTATTCGAAATAAGTAAAATTTCCGATTAGAAAATATTTTAATAGAGAATCCAAAACGAATTTAACACAAGGTAAATTATAATTAATCGAATTACATAAAATAGAAAATATTTATTTACGAAAACGGGGGTTACACATTTCTTTCAATGCTTCGCCATGGTTCACCATTATCATCGTCATCATCATCATAAATCCCCCCCTCTCTCTCTCTTCTCTCTTTCTATTCTTATTTTTGGCGGCCGTTCAAAGAAAAAAGAAGTGAGAGGGAGAAACCCTCTAGTTTCTCTTTTCATAGAACTTCATAAATCCAAATTTAGAATTAAATTCTCAGATTTTTAGTATTTGCACATAACCTCAAAATCATTGATATATACAAATCTATTCAAAAATCATAAATCATGGATATATACAAATCAATCCAAAGATTATAATAGAATATTCCATAATTACCAAAAAATCGCAGTATTATAGTCTCGCTATCCTTTGAGGTCCCATCATCCTCCTCTTCGGCTTTACGTAATCCAGAGTTTGTTGCTTTCCTTGCTACTATTCATTCTCAAATTGAATCTCAAAACTTCAAAGAAGCATTACATGTTCTTGTTTGGCAATAGGCTATGACAGATAAGTTGGACTTAGGCAAAACAGGCACCTGAAAATTTGTTCCATCTCCTTAAGGAGTATGACTGATTACATGCAAGTGGGTGTATAAGATCAAAATTCGGTCTGATGACACTATTGAGTGCTACAAGGTTTGTCTTGTTGCACGAGGTTTTCAACAAGAATATGAGATTGACTATTATGATACTTTTGCTATTGTTGCATACATAACCACTGTTCGGACTCTTGTTGTTGTTGATGTAGTTCGTAAATGGCCTCTGTGGCAGTTGGATGTGAAGAATGCATTTTTGCATGGTGAGCTTCGTGAAGAAGTTTATATGCTTCCTCCTCCTGGTCAATCATCCTCCAAATACTATATGTCGTTTTCGACGTGCACTCTATGGTCTCAAATAGGTTTCGCGGGCTTGGTTTGAGCATTTTAGTTCCACAGTTTGCTATGCCAGTTTTGGTCAGAGTCCTCATGATCCGACTATATTCATTCACTCCTCTGAAAAGGCTGCATAATTTTGCTATTATATGTTGATGATATATTTTTTACTGGTGACTATCCTGCCCATATTCAGACTGTGAAAACTTATCTATAGAATTAGTTTGTTATGACTAATCTTGGCCTCCTACGGTATTTTGTTGGGATTTAAGTTAACTCTAGTGACAATGGTTATCTTGTTTCTCAATGAAAATATATCGCAGATCTTCTGGCTCGTGCAAATATCTCTAAAATTCGTACTGAAGCAACTCTTATGGAACTCAACTTGAAGTTGTGGGCAACAGATGAGACTCCTCTTCCTGATCCTACTCGATATCGACATCTTGTGGGTAGTCTTATCTATCTCACCATTACCCGAACAGATATCTCTCATGCAGTCCATGTTTTGAGACAGTTTGTGTCTGCCCCTACATTTGTGCTTTATGATCATCTGCTTTGGGTACTTTGCTATCTTCGTGGAACGATCACTCTTTCCCTGTTCTTCTCTAAGTCATCTCTAGTTGCACTGAAGGCCTTTACAGATGCCACATGTGCTAGTAATTTTGATGATAGGCTATCCATCACGGGCTGTTGTGTGTTTCTTGGGACTTCTCTCATTTCCTTAATGTTCATGTAGCAAACTAAAATTTCTAGTTCTAGTTCGGAGGCTGAACTTCGTACTCTTGCCGCAACCACAATAAAAGTAGAATGGTTGCTATGTTTACTAGAGGATTTTGACATTGTTTCGAAGCTTACTCCCTTTTTTTTGTGGCAACACTAACACTATTAGAATTGCCTCAGATTTGGTCAAGCATGAGCTCACAACATATTGGTGTTGATGTTTTCTTCACTCAGAAACGCGTTTCTAAGGTCATATCCCTTCACTATGTGCCTTCTGAAGCTCAATGTGTTGATTTCTTCACGAAATCTCAGACGAAGGCCCAATATCATGTGTTGCTTTCCAAACTTACTCTTGGTGATATATATATATATGTGTGTGTGTGTGTGTGTGTGTGTGTGTAGTCTAGCACGTATATGATACGTACCTATCCTATCTTGTATGTGCTAGTATATATAGTTTAGTACATTGATTGATTCCATTTCTTCTATCTTCTATCGTTCCCTACTTTCTGTACAGAAGGATGGCAGAAGCTGTCTAACTGTACTAGAAAAAAGAAATGCTTAAATTAAGACATGGGCATATAATTAATTGTCAACTGGTCAACTGGGGTCATTGTTGGTCCTTGATAGGTAGGGAAGACCTATGCATTACGTATTCATCTCCCGTTATTCTTCCTACATGGTGGCTGGCTATCACCTACCGCGAACTTTCTAAGTTCAGGCCCAGTAGCTGTATACTTTTGTTGCGTAAAGATACAAACTAATCTTTGTTTTGTGCTAGAAGATAGACACTATCTTTAAACAATGAATCCTCAATTCTGAGAGTAGAGGGATTGCATATTTTCCAAAAAGAAGACTCACACTTTACAAAGTTAGTCTTGCGGGTCAAAAAAAAAAAAGTTAGCCATCGGATATGGACTTAAAAAGGTAAAATATAATATTAAAAAAAAGAAAAGAACAAAAAAAACATTTAGTTGTACAAAAGATTGAGTAATTGGTTTTACTTTTCTTTGTCGTGATGATTTGTAAGTGATCTGTCACTAAAAGCTTCATTACGCAGTCTGACTAATGGCCTGGAAAGGATAGAATTAATGCACAGTTCTCTAAGGCCTAAGCTTTAGTTGACCACGGTGATTATTTCTTAAAATATATTAGTTAAGTATATAAAAGGCCGATTTGATCTACCTTCATCATCTGGAAGTTGAAAATTATGGGATATGTTTGTGTGAGAGACTTATGGATGGTTTGATCCGTTACATATTAGATGGGCTAACCACTGTGTAGGACATCATCCATTTGAAGATAGACTCGTATCTCCTTAAGTTGGACTTTGTGAAGGAACTCAACAGTGTAAAATGGCGGAAGTTACTCTACTGCGCCCAAAATGGAGGGTTGCAGTCAGTTTGGTAGTGGATTATGCATTCGTTGGGATTAGCTACGACATACTGAAAAATAGTGAAGTATGTTCCGTAAGGAGGGAAATGACCAGATCATATATTCATCCAGACTTATTTTCTACTACAGAAACAAATATTTATGTATAGAAAGTATTTTGTTTGTACATTCCAAAAATGTATTTTCTACTCACTAATTTTCTGAACTCTTCCTTTTCTTCTTATTGAGAACATATCTGAGCTTGTGCAGTTTTTTGACAGGGTCTCCATCTCCATTCGATTGCCTGGCTGTTCATTTCAGCATAAGATGCCAATTCTAAGCATTGAAGCTATGCACTCTAATGCTCGTGATGTTCACTGTTTAAGCATCAGCGCTCTTTTCTTCCATCTTTCTGTGAGAGCAAATAGCGGTCAACAACACCCATAACTTGTTCAGGTAAGGCTGTCTCTACTAAATTTCTAAGGCTTAGTTCTATCTTGGAAATTTCATCAGTAGATCCCCTTGCATTATAGTCTTCTAATAGAAGTGTTTCACAGTTATTTTCATGTCACGTCCTGCTTCCCAAAATACGGGAATACGAGTTCAGGACTGAGGCCCAGTGAATGATGCGAATATACCATTCATAAGCTGTACAGTTAACTCAACAAGATAACAACAAAACCACGCAGGCATGTAAAATCACAATAGGGTAACAAAAGTACATGACATACTCCATAACATAACCAACAGTTGGAAAACACAAAGTAGTTACGGGTCAAACACGCCCAGAATACAATAAAGAGTAGCATGAATAAAAAATGAACTAAAGATAACATGATAATTAACAAGACTAAAACACTTGATCAGCAACACCTTCAGGTAATTCTCCATCCGGATCTGCAAGTACATTATTACAAAAAAAAGAAACAAGAAGATACCCGTTAATGCAAGTCACGGGCCGTAAGTTGTACCAGCTAAGGGGACAAGTATAAAAACGAATGAGAAGCAGAAAAAAGAACAAGGAATCAAGAATCATGTAATAGGAGAAATACAACATGTAAACAGGATCATGAACAAGACATCATAAAACATGTGGCATGTATGTAAATACGTAAGCAAGTAAACAAGTCAACATGAACATGTACATGTGATTGGATTATGCAAGTGCACGTGTTAATCTCATGTTTAATGTTTAATTCTATCTAGGTAGCACTTCATGCATCAATACTTTTACTACATGGTTGTTACATACAATCAGTTACGTTTAGGTCTAGTGGTGGATTTTATAGAGCGGTGTAATCAGGTATCAAGTATCAAGCAAGTATGGTTTATGAATACAAAAATAATGTAATAAGTTCACGAACCAAGTTCGTGAATGCACTAACAAGTTCAAGAACCAACTGTGGGTTCATGAATGCTCTGACGATACAACAAGTTCATGAGCCAAGTAGTGGGCTCATGAATACACTGAAGATACAACAAGTTTATGAACCATGTACTGAAAAACACGGGCCCCCTTCGGAGTACACTTACCTATATTGTCCACTACTATGGTCTGTACCCTTATACACCGGCTTGTTACTTTTATTAATTTTAATCAACAATAACCAGATATCATATTTAAATTACTATCACGGGTAAAACATTCATGTACATAATCATGTATAATCCTAAGAGTACATATGTGTGTATCAATCGTGTTCATGTAATGAATGTGGCAACAAAGTATTCACGATCATATACGAATACGGGATCGACGGATTATGTATAGCAACATATTTCAATTCGATCGAAGAATACGAATTAGAGTCAAAAAATATACTTGCGGTATTTTTCAAAGGAAGCTCGTACGAGAACAAACGAGTTGTATAAGAGGATACTTGCCTGATTAGACGATTCTGATGTGAACGAGAGAATAACAGGATCAGAATTCCGGGCAGCGATGCACCAAAAATACGTGCGAGACACGTACAAAACACCAAACGACAACCACAAGACCAAACAACAAACAACTCACTGCAACAGCACACCAGATCTCCAAGCGCACACAGAACACCAACACACTGGATCGGGATCTTCTGTGCCCAAAACACCAAACGGCGAAACGGACCAATCACAACCCTTCTCCTACCTATCGACAGAGAGAGGGAAGGGCAGGAGAATGAACGGCGCGACTGGCGACGCGACCACGGAGCAACGGCGGAAGGCGACTGTGGAGTTGAAGGCGAGGAGCTAGGGGGGTCCTCTGGTGGTGATGGCGTCGAGGGAAGCTCGACGGGGGAGAGGCAGGAGGTGGTCGCACTGTGGAGGTGATGAAGAGGGGCTGCGGCGGCGCAGGGGAAGCCTGCGGTGTAGCGACGGAGGGCGAGGAGTAGGACGTGGAGTAGGAGCGATGGGGAAGAGAGCGGAGGAGGAAGACGCCTGGAGAGGTGGTCGACTCTTCGACGAGGGGCTGAGGGAGTTGGCGAGGTCGACGGGAGGAAGAGGAACGGCAAAGGCGTCGAGGGGAGCTTGACGGGGAAGAGGCAGGAGGTTCGAGGAGGAGTGGTCGAGCGGGAGGCTCGAGAGTGAGCGGCGCGTCGACAGAGGCGAGGCGAGGCGAGGGGATGACGAGGTGCTCGGAATCAATGGCGGTTGAGTGAGCAGAATGAAGGCGAGGCGAGCGCTGTGCGACGCCGTCGGGAAGCGACGGCGACGGAGGACTTGCGGCGCTCGGATGCTGAGGGTGCACAGGGGAGAGCGAGAGGGTGGAGCTCGAGTGGAGTGGCAGGCGGAGGTGGAGAGCTCGAAGATGTAGACGAAGGGGGTTGGCGGAGTGCTCCTCTGTTTCGTTTCGAAACAGGGGAGAGGGAACAGTAGAGAGAGAGAGAACGAGTGAGAGAGTGGGGGAGATTATATATTAAATAATAATATAAAATAATAAATATAATACAATAATGGGTACTTATGAGAGTGGGGGGTTATGAGGTTACGGGATGTGAAGAGTGGGGGGAATGTGAGGGGTTTTGTATACGGATAGTTAAATTTGGGTAGGGAAGGGTAATGGGTTAACGGGTTGGGATCCAATAGATATGAGTTTGGGTTGTAAACCTGGGCTTTACATATGGGCTTCACAAATTAGAATAAATAAGGATAAAAAGAATGTGAAATTGGGCTTCAAAAGAGTAGAAAATTTATATGGACAAATTTTAAATACAGAATACAAGAAAAGAAAAAATACAAATCCGTATAAACGGGAACGGGGTTACATTTCATCTCAGTTGAAACTTTGTTGGCCACCCTATACTGTGTTTTAATTGAAATGTGTACATGCTAATCAAGTATAATATACAGTGAACAATTAAAGTGTACTAAGAATGGACATGAAAATGGAAGGAAAGTGAATCAATTCTTTGAAATTAATCTTACAATTTATTTAAGTTAATGAAATGTTCAAAAATTAAACATGTGTGAATGAGATAATTTTAAAAGTTGTACGAGATAACTTTAGGAGTGGTAGAAGGAGATGACACCCTTGATGCAAAAATAATAAGTAAATAAAGTTTACCATATACAGTGATGATTATTTTACTGAACAAAAGATGACAACAATTATATATATTTTATGTAAAGGACTATCTTTCGCCCACCATAGTTCATTAAAGAGATAATAGCAAAACAAGACAAACCCCGTAAACAAATCATACCCGAAAGTCAGTTATTCTCTCGTTGGGCTTGATCGCAGTGAAGATGGTCTAGTGCACAAGCCACATCGATTCCTACTTTCAACCTTTGTACATGTAAGATTCAACTTTGTTAATTATTGTTGCTCATTTGCAATGGGATGCAACCAATCATCTAAAATTCTTCTTGTCAAACAGCTCGTAAGTAGCATAGTAATGACTAATTGTAGATAGACATTCACTCCCTAGCTTACATTTTCTTATCCTCTTTCCTGGATTCTATTTCTTAAGAAAAGTATCTCTTATAGAATGAAGTTCGCTTAAAATATCTCCCATCTCCATTCTCTCTTCTGGTTGTTCACTTGAGCAATGGATGCCAATTCTAAGCACTGAAGTAATGCATTGGATAACACTTTCACCATCCATAATTTGAGTATTGTCGACTATATCCATGACTCGATCAGGAAGGGAAATCTCCACAAATTTTCGAAGACTTAGTTCCTTGAAAGCTTCATCGGTGGGTCTCCTTGCAGTAATCATTTCTAGTAGAAGTATCCCATAGCTATACACATCTCCGCTGGTTGAAACTCTATTTCCCATCCCATACTCTGTTCATTTATTATGAAAATGCTAGTTAGATGCAATAGCTAGCCAAGATTCTAATAACGAATATTATGAAAGCATAAGTGAAGACGTAATCTGATAGTAAAAGTCAATCTGACGATATATTTCAGAAACTACAGTGAAATTGTTCTGACATGAGAGGGGTTTAGTGATGTTGGTAGTGTCTTAAGTTGGTTAGGGCACCACCAATACAAACCAAGTAATTAATGAAACAAAATAAACTGTAGTAAAATCAATGATTGCTATATAACTGAATGGGAAATAACCATCAAACTTATTTCCTTTTTTTTTTTCTAAAGTGAAGCAAGCGCTTCAATAATTATTCAAATGACAAAGAATCAATACTTTGCAAAGATTTCAGTATGCAATTGAGCCGCGTTTCAAATTTTTGTAAACCCTTTTAGAGGAGCTACATCTATGGGGAGAAATTTATATTCAACAAAAGCAACCTAAGATCTATTGATAAAAGTATTAATACACAACTATTACTTAATACTGCATAGTTGTGTGTAACATGTACCTGGAGGGATGTATCCAATTGTTCCTTTTAAACCAATCGAGCTTGTTGAGTAATTGGTATTATTGGCGATATTCTTCAGAAATCTTGCTTGCCCGAAGTCCCCTACATGTGCAGTCATGTCATTATCAAGAAGGATGTTGCTTGGCTTCAGATCGCAATGAATAATAGGTGTCTCATTGTCATTGTAATGGTGAAGGTATTCCAATGCAGAAGCAACATCTACTGCTATGTTCAACCTTTGTATAAGGCTCAATTTCTTTACTTCTTGTTGCACATCTGATTTGGGATGCAACCAATCATCTAAACTGCCATTTTGCATGAACTCAAAAATCACAGCTTTGAAGTCATTGCCCTTGAAATCTATAGATGAGCATGTTGTAAGTATCTTGACAAGATTTCGATGCCGGATATTTCTCATGGCTTCACATTCTGCTATAAAGCTCTTTGAGGCACCCTGTATTTGAAGGTTTAATACTTTCACAGCAACAAGCTTCATGTTATCATGATCACTCTCGAGCACTCCTTTATATACTGCACTGAAACTTCCGGATCCAATTAAGTTGTCTGCAGAGAATTCATTTGTTGCCCTCACAAGATCCGCATAAGAGATTCTCACATATTGCTCTTGTGTGGGTGCTGAGCTTGGAGGTCTTCTCGACCTTCTTATCGAGCAGACACGAAGTAAGCAAGTGAGGACGAATAAGAATAAAAGTGAACTAGCAATTGAAACAATCACGACCAATTTATGAAAGTTATGCGTTCTCTTTGGAGATTGAAAGGAGCAAGCTGGAAGGTGCATTACTGGATTTCCTCCACAAAGTTGATTGTTTCCAAGAACTGAAACTGCACTTGCATTTTTGAAGACTCCAAGTCTCGGAACATCACCCTCGAAGTTATTGAATGACAAATTTAAATAGTGAAGATCATGAAAATCCTGTAAGAAATCCGGTATTGTCCCAGACAAGTTGTTGTGTGAGATATCTAAGACCTCAATGCCTCTTAATGATCCCAGAGATGCTGGAATACTTCCTTGAAAGAAATTGCCACTAAGGTAAAGTTCCTGCAGCGCTACACAATTCCCAATGGTACCAGGGATTTCCCCGGACAAATTGTTATAACTCAAATAAACTATTTCTATGTTTACCAAGTTCCCCACTTCTAGTGGTAGTGACCCTGTTAATTTATTGTTTTCTAAGACCAGTCCTAAATTGAGGGACGATATGGTAAAAATTTCTTTCGGAATGCTACCAGTCAGCGAGTTGAAACGAAGGTTTAGCAAATTTAAATTTTGGCAACTTCCAAGGCTTGCTGGAATAGGTCCGGTTAATTTGTTAAAATCAAGGTAAAGATTGTTCAGTTGAGTAAGGTTTCTGATAGTGGATGGAATTGAACCAGATAGTTTGTTATTGCTTAAATCTAATACAATTAAATTTTGAAGCATCCCAATAGAGTCGGGAATAGAACCTTCAAGCAAGTTCAAGCCCAAGTCGAGACCATTCAAGCTTTTGAGGTTCCCAATCATTGGAGAGATTTTTCCAGAGATTTTATTATCTCCAATTCTGAGAATTTGGAGGTTGCTGGAAAGGTTTGCAATGGAATTTGGCAAAACACCTGTAAGATTGTTTGTGTCTAATGCCAAAATACTTAGATTGGTACAATTGGCTAAGTTGGGAAGGAAATTCCATCCAGTAGGTCCATTAGCTTCCATTTGATTAAATTGTAAAATCAGTGTTTCTAAATTTTGCAAGCTTCCAAGATTGGTAGGGATGTTCCCACTGAACATATTTTTAGCAAATACAATGTTTGTAAGACGAGAGGAATTATAAAATAACATCGGGATTGGTCCATGAAATTGGTTTTCAGCCAAGACTATTACTTCAAGCAGTGAAAGAGCCTGAAATGCATTTGGTGGAATTATGCCTGATAAGTCGTTGATCCCAAGATGGAGATAAGAAAGAGAAGAAAGGTTCCAAATTGACGGGGGAATGACTCCGTGAAGATTGTTTTCAACAAAATTAAGTATTTTTAGTTTGGAAAGTTTGCCTAAAGAGGGTGGGATGCTTCCTGATAGTGTATTTCCACCCAAGTAAAACTCTGTGAGAGAATTGAGGCTCCCGATACTTGGTGGAATAACTCCACTAAGCTGGTTATCGTTCAATGCAAGAAATGAAAGGTATGAGAGGTTTGTGAATGAAGGTGGGATTTGTCCGGTAATACTGTTGTTTCTTAGAGTTATAACTCGAAGATTTAAGCAGCCCTGACCCAGGACAGGTGGGATTTCTCCACTGAGCATGTTACCTCGCATGCTAAGATTCTGTAATTGGGAACATTGAGAAAGTGTAGCAGGAATACCTCCTTGAAGCAAATTCACACTCAAGTTGAGATTTTGTAGGCGATCAAGACGACCAATCTCGCCCGGGATTGGCCCATGAAATTGATTATCAGACAGGTCCATCGACTTGAGAAATGTGAGGTTGCCTACAGCTGGTGATATACCCCCATTAAGAGCTAAGGAGCTCAGTTCCAAGGATATGACCCTTTGAGTATGTCGACCACCTCCACAAGTGACACCTATCCATTCGCAGAAATGGATGGAGTCATTCCATGAGGCTAATGATCCTGTAGGATCGCCAGATATCATGGACTTGATAGAGAGAAGTGCACTCCTGTCAGTGACATTGTTGACTTCTGAGAAGGTGGTGATGGTGGCCGCGGAAGTTAGAGACACCGAGTAGCTGCTCACTTGGAGGAAGGAGAAGAGGTACAACAGAGTTGTAAACTCTAGACAAATCAATTTTTTTTGATTCATTAAGAAATAATGCAATAATATGCTTAGAAGATCTGAATTTGTTAGTGATGCTATATACTGGGAAGATGATGAAACTGAGATGGATCACTTTATTCTTTGGCAGAAGAAGGATGATAACAACTACCTATTTATATAGTACTAGATTTGCCCGTGGGCACGTGCCTACAGCACGTCTTCGGAACGATACAAAACACGAAAAGCCATGTAAACAGTAAAACAATAATTATGTAGCTCAAGTTTGAATAGTATGACAATAATTAGTTATAAATAAAAGTCTATGTTTTCATTAGTATATGTTGAAAAATAATTATAAATGGGGGTATAAAATCTAACTTCTTAGAACTTTAAGTGTTGAAAATAATAAAATTTAATTGTTGAAGATATTTGCTATTAAAAATTCTGAAAATTTACAAAACCGAAATCTTAAAATCTAAATTTCTAAGTAACTAAAAAAAGAATGAGATAGAGAGATAGAGAGAGAGAGAGAGAGAGAAAGAGAGAAATATGAAAAAGTGAGAAGAGATAGATAGTAATAAAGTAATAAGTTTTTTAGGGGAAAAAATTTGGTTTTTGGGTTTAAAATTTTGGAGGAAAAATGTTTTTTACGAAGTTTGATATGGGCCTTTAATTTTGAGGGAATTGATTGTGAGCCACTTGATAGCTTTCTTTGTAATTTATTATATAGATTTATTATGACACAGGGGGTTTTTAATGAATTGTCACTACTCAACTTGGATCATCATTGATCTTTGATAGGTAGGGAAGAACTTCCCATAATGAAAATCATCTCCCCTTACTTTAAATTGTGGTTATCTCTTGCTGACAACAAACTGTCTACATTCAGGTCCCAGTAGCTGTACACTTTGTACTAAACTATCTGTATACAAGAAAAAAGTAGAGGACAGTGTATGATTTCAAAATAGAACACTACCACTTGTGCAAGTTGTTTATTGGACCATATCCAAATGCAACGCACTTGTGCAAGTTGCCTATTGGACCTTCTCAAAACGCAACTCAAAGAAGGAAACTTTTGTGCAATTGTTTCAAATGAATAGATTTCAGATATTATTGTTATATGTATACTTTATCTTTAGCCTGTCTGTTAAGTGATCTATCATAAATATTTGGAGTATATATGAAGTCAAATCTGCCCCGTCTTCTTACTAAAATAAACACCAATATTTTATATTAGGCATCTTTTAACATGGGTAAACTACCCCAATTGGATTAAGTGTTAACCTTGCATGCTTAGCCTGCTGTTCTATAGAGAAGGAAATTAAGTACCAAATCATGTACTCATCAAGATTCTTATACATATTATTTGCACATGATCCAAAAGAATACTTTCTAATTTTATGCACTCTTCTTGTTACGACAAAGACAATCAGGCACACATAAGAAAACAAAATAATCACTCAGCTAATTTTTTCTTCTGTTTCCCTAGGTTTTACAGGATTGAGAAGGAAATACTATCAAAATTAACCAATGTTTATTCATTATCTATTTGTGGAATTAAAGGAATGGAAGGAATGCGACGAGATGAGATTGATTTTTGGCTACAATGTCTACCGCGTGATCGGTTAGATGTCATCTAATTAATAACAAGTGTATGTATGTTTGGAGAAAAAAAAATCTAGAAATAAGAAGAGAGAATTCCAAAAAAACAACAAAATTTAAATTATAAAATACTGTATGTTCTAAAAAATGTTCTACAATACGAGTAAGAAAACTAAACAATTCTACAAAACAAGTATAAACTAGTGTATGTTATTAAACAAAATCTAAAAAACAAGGTGAGAGAGTTCAATAAAACAACAACAATTAAGAGATTAACTAATTTATGTTATTTTTTAAAAAATCTATAAAAAAAAAGGAGTACAACAAAACACAAAATGAGAGTAATGAACTTGTAATATATTTACTACTACAATCTAACAAAGAGAAAAATATAAGAATAATGCTAATTCTAAAAATTAAACAAATACAAAAATACCGTTTGAGTGTAAAATGTATGTTTGAAGAATGAGAGACGAGAGTGTTGAGAGCTTGTTGTTGATGTTGATCCTTACAATTCTTGTTGTTGATGTTGTTGATATTGATCCTTGCAATTGTTGTCGTCGTTGTTGTTGTTGTTGATTTGTTGAGAGAGAATAGAGACAGTTGAGTGAATTTGTGAAGAGAAATGAATGAAATGAAGTTGTTTATATAGATTATGTATTTTTTTTGATTTTCCAAAATACCCTAAAAAACTAGTTAGTATGGATCCGTTGGGTAGGGGTTTAAGATGAACAGGACGGTCCGTCGTCCGTCCGAGTCCGACTCGAGAAATGGTCCGACCGTGGACCGTCCGAACTGTTATACGAACCGAACTCGAATAAATTATTAGGTCGGATTTTTTTACCGAGCTCGAGCCAGACATAAGTCTGTCCGAATATTATTGCGGTCCGATGCTTTATCGAACCAAGTCCGGACTATAAAAATTTTGTCCTAGACCGAGCTGGACATAAGCCCGTCCGAGTAGAATTTCGGTCCGAGCTTGAACATATGGTTGTCTGATCCCGTCTGGTCCGATTTACAGCCCTACCGTTGGGTGGTATTTTGATAATTATTGAAGTTTTTTTTTTAAATTTCAAAAGAAAAAAACAACCCACACGGTCGGCCCGCAGTTCGAGCTCGGACTGGACCGGGCCTGTTGTAGGCTTTTGAGCTAAAAGTGGGGGCCGGCCAAGCCTGGGCTCCCAAAGGATTTTGGGTCGGTTGGCCCGGTTTCGGTGCTGGTCGGGCCAGGTTGAGGCCCGTGCGGGCCAGTCCCAGGGCGAACTGGCCCTGATGCCACCCCTAAATCATTCCATGACATCAATGATCTTCTAGTATCATTAGATATCATGGACTTGAATGCGAGGAGTGCACTGCGGCCAGTGGCTTTGTTGTGTTGTGATAGGATGGCGATGGTGTCTGCAGAAGTAGGAGATGCCAAGGAGTGAACTTGGTGGCATGAAAAAAGGATCAGAGTAGGAAGCACCTGATAGAAAACTGAAAAGAGTTGTGCAATGAGGTAGTAATTTTTCAGGTGTTCTTAATTGTGTATATTGATGAATAAAGGTACTCTATTTGTTTATTATTTGTTTATTTATAGTGTTAAAAAGATTTCACCCGTGACTCTGTCAATTACCTTACATTGCGGGAAGACGATAGCAACTGAGTATATATTAATATATATGTCAACAAATGATTTGTACAGTCAGTCGATCGACAATTCTTACAATCTGAAATTTCATGCAACATTAGCCACAATTTATATGTATGAATAAATCGTAAAACTTCATTCAATCTCAGAAGATAATCTAATGGAATATTGGCGAGCTACAAAAATATTGTATAGGAGGAGACAATTCTTCGGGTGAAGAAGGGGGATGAGATCATGTCTTTGGGACTAGTAGAGGTGCACGACAACAGTCCAATGTTCTCTCTACGACCCAACGGCATGCCACCTCGATCTCAGATTCACCCTATGCTCGATTGAACCTCCTACAGTTTTTTTTGTAATAGTTTTAGAACTTTCCTTTCATATATATATATATATATATATATATATATATATATATATATATATATATTCTGTGAGGTAGGATAATCCTACCTTTTGCCAGTCAAAAAAAAAAAAAGTTTCCGTAGAGAAAACAGAGGTATTAGCTTTCCTTTCAGTAGAAGTAGGAACTGCATCCAGGGCAACAACAATTTTTACCAGGAACCGATAATTATGTAGGGATATGCAAAAAAAGATACAAGCTTTCTTATGAAGCTCTCCCAAAAAAATCACAAGAAAGAAAACCCTAACCCTAGATCTGAGTTTTGGGGGGGGGGGGGGGCTCCCCCCCACCCCCTCGCTCCTTCTTCCCCTCTATCTCCGACGCCGAGTCTCGTCACCTCTCTTTCCTTCTTGTTTCTTCTCCTCATTCCCAACTTTTCTTATGCTCGCTGGTCTGTGCTCATCCGCGAGGTGGAGAGGAGGGGGTGGATGGTCGCGGCCACCACTCGGGGTTGCTCCGGCGTTGGTATCTTGTGCGAGTGGCGATGGGTCCCGATTTGGCGGCAGTCTTGGCGGGGCCGACGACTGTACGCGAGGAGGTGGGGGGATCCATCGGGTGCGAGTGGGTGTGGGCATCGCGTCAGAGTCTTGGCGGGTGCGAGCGGCGATGGGTCCCAATTTGGCGGCATCGTTGGCGGGGCCTATGGCTGTGGGAGAGGAGGTTGGGGGATCCATCGGGTTGGGGGCTGCCGTGAAGGCATGTGGGGGAGAAAGGGGAGAGAGTCAGGGGGGAAGGAAAGTTTTGATTTGATTTGGAATGCCATCGTAAGGGGAATTTTGAAATTCAAATTAAGTTTTGAAATTCGAATGGACGTTGAGGAGTCCCTAAGATCCAAAGTGTACATAATATCTAAATTACAACTGATTTACAATTAGCAGCGAAATATTTCCTAACTGGTATGGGTGACGGTGGTCAGACAATTTCAGGGTTTGGGCTCTTCTTTGACCTGGTTTGGTCAAAGTGAGGAGTGTCGTTGGTTTCTCTCGTGTCAGGGGGACTTGGAGGGGTCAGGTGCGACGCCTGCTTTCGTCACAGTTTGGCCGTGAGAGTCAACTAGGGTTAAGCGAGGAAAAGAGAACGAGGACTCAATCTGGACAGAGTGTTATCAGATTGGCGGAGTGCCTGCGGTATCTCTCTTAGAGTGCTTAGTGTTGACGCTCGGCTCACTGCTGCGGGCGACGAAGGCGATAATGCGATAGTTGGAGAGGAAAAACGATGTACAAGCGAGGGTCTGAGTGAGAGAGTGAACTCAAATTGGCACGAGAAATTCGTTGTGGCTCGGTCGGCCGATCAATAGGATTAGATTTCGTTGTTTTTGTTTGTTGATTCGGGTGTATGAGTTCCGAAACCCAGTCTGTTGGGATCTGAGCCTCATAAGCCTTATTTTTGGTTGTATATTTTGTTAATTTTTTATTAATGAAACGCGGGGGATATTCAACTCACCGTTTAACGATATAAAAAAAAAGATACAAGCTTTCATTAGTTAATCCACCAACTTCGATAGATGGCATTTCAAACTAACCATTGTCTCAACTTTGAGAAAGAGACACCTTGTAAAACATTTTAGGGTATATGATGTACGTTTGTGTGTAGTGGTTATTAGGGCTGCAAACGAATCGAGCTATTCGCGAGCTATTCGGCTCGAGCTCGGTCAAAGCTTGAATCGAGACGAGCTCGAGCTCCAAAATCGAGCTCGATAGCTTAACAAGCCGAGCTCGAGCTTGGTTTTTTTAATTAAATTTTAGGCTAAGCTCACGAGCTATTCGGCTCGAATTCGGTCAAAGCTCGGCTCAAACCGAGCTCGAGCTCAAAACTGAGCTCGATTCCTTAACGAGCCGAGCTCGAGCCTGAAGATATTCGGCTCGGCTCGGCTCGGCTCGATTGCAGCCGTAGTGGTTAGTCTACACGAAACTGTTACGGTCAATTTACGCAAAAGACTTATTTTCCCTTGCTGCAAAATGTACAAAAAGACCTTCACTTTCCACTTATGAATTATGGAATTGGAGGTATCATTCAAAAGTTTTCAAATTTGTAAAATCTTATCTCCAGAGCTAGGCCCAGATTGGATGTAGTTACCGTAACGGAAATGCCATGAGTCTTTATTACAGGCTAGATAGCACTCACATTTAATCAGCTTCATTGATATCATGATTTTGACTTGATTACTAGAGCCCACAATACTCAGTCATCTCCTGTTGGCATTATTAGAAGACCTGGCTTTCCAGTTAAATCAGCATAATAAATACAGTTGTCTTGACTGTTGAGACAGATGGTTTACTGGATTGGCTCTGAAGCTTGATAGACAGTTGTGGATGGGTTAAAATTGGGTCGGATCTTAAATTTGGAGGGCAGATATGTTTCTGAACTGTGCAACTGTTAAAACTGGTATGATACCAAAAATAGGGATAGGTGCGGATCTGGGCCCAAGCAGCACAAGCAACTGCTTTGGGCTCCATATTTTTTAAGTATTTACAATGTTAAAAAGTAAGTAATTTTTTTTATATAATTACATTTTATTAACGGTTGGCGCAACTGCTTTGGGCCCCATATTTTTTAAGTAATTACAATGTTAAAAAGTAAAAAGTAATATTTTTTTTATATAATTACGTTTTATTAACGGTTGGCTTATTAGCTTAGTTGGTTAGAGTGTTGTGTTAATAATGTGAAGGTTGTAGGTTTGAAACTGCATGGGTCAATTAATTTTTCAATCATTTTTATTTTTAAAACTAATTATTTTGTACATAGCCTTACATGTCATTTTACGATTTTATGAATTTAATATTGTTTTTTACTTAGCCCATGTATGCAACTTTATGATATTTTTTCAATGTTCTATGGTATATCATATTTACCTGTTTATGATAAATTTCTAACCAAATCTTCAAGTGCATCTGCTTATTCTACATTTTAAGCTTCCAACTAGTATTCTCATACACATATATTTGATCATCATCATTTCATTCTGATCATGTTATCTAATATATCATATTTACATTTTTTAGATGACATATTTCGTTTTTGCTGTTAGAATTTGTCTGAGTTTCTTTTTGCCATGAGAAATTTCATATAAAAAACGTACGTTAACAATTAATTTTTTTGGGAAGCATATATAGAAATTTGTTTTCATTTAAATAGTTTGTTCTCCAATACTTCAAGTTTGTTTGCATTTAAATAATTTTCATTTTTATTTTGTCAACCTGCAAAAGGTCCCATTTGAGAACTTACTTAGGCCCCCCTGAAACTCAGATACGCCCCTGATAGGAATATTTGATGACAAACTGAACTTAATGTATAAGAAACAAGCTAAGTCGATTGGACAACAAAGTAAATGAGAACTAGCTTATCCACATCCTCGGACTTGCCATGCAAAACATCCTTCCAAAAAAGTTTGAAAACATATATAGATTATGAAAAAAATTTCACTGGGGAGTTGGGAATGTGTTTATCTGTTTGTATAATTGACAAATTTGACTCCCATGTTGTTTGCAGAAGTTGGAACCACCGAGATGTTCCGTTGGTGGCAAAAGAAAAGGATTAGAGGGGTATACACCAAAACAAAAACTGAAATTTGTTGTGTCATAAGGAAATAATTCTTAATATGATATAAACTGTTTAAATTAATTAATGATTTAAAAGACACTCCATCTGTTTATTTAAAGTAGTAGTAATATAAACTAATACTATAAATAAATAAACACATGATAAAAGATGATGCAGACATGGTTGATCAATTCTACCCTGACAGAATTTCTTCGGTGAAGGTTCCTTTCTGTTTCTCCTTGATGGAGGCTTAGGTCTGAAATTTTAAGCGTAAATCATCAACCACGACAGTTGTGAATAAAATATGGGATGGAATTATTGGCAACCTGTAGAAATTGTGGGAAAGCAGAGACCATCTTCATGTTTGCTTGCTATGAATTATAAAGGTCTCATTCCCATGTTTTTATTTTATTTTATGTAAGTATCATTCCAACGTTGCAGATGATAGAAGATCAGAGGAAATAGAATCAATCGATTGTATTAGGGCACACAAGCCAACAATATATACTAGTACATACAAGATAGGATAGGCACGTATGATACACGTGCTAAACTACACACACACGCACAACTCCTCTCAAACTCATGGTGGATCAACAACAATGAGTTTGGAAAGTAACACCTGATGTTAGGCCTTCGTCTCAGATTTCTTGAAGAAACCTGGATACTGGGCTTCAGAAGGCACATAATGAAAGGATATGACCTTAGGAAATCGTTTCCAAGTAAAGAATGCATCAATACCAATGTGTTTAGTGAGCTCATGCTTGACCGGATCAGAGGCAATTCTGATAATACTAGTGTAACACCCCACAAAATTGAACTATGACAAATTCGTCACTGTATGCGTATTTTGTAAAATTACGTATAATGTCTTATGTAATACCTTGAATATTTTTAGATATTATTTTGTGGAATTCAAATATTTAGGAATGACCCATATGCATATTTAATATTCTATTTTGTGAACTTAAGGACTTAAGAGCAATTGAGTTGGTAACTTATAGGAAATGATCATCATGAAAAAGGGTCTTAATGAAATTATTCAATGTTTATCATGCATGATTCTTGCTGGTTAGTGACAAAGAGGAGGTTTAGGGGAGGTAATTAAATGATGCAGAAGGAGGTTTAGGGGAGATGATTACATGATGTAGGAGGAGGTGATTAAATGATGTAGGAAGATGTGATTAAATAAAGAATGAAAGAATAACTTCTGAGTGTTTGTATATAAAAGTCAAGAATGCCTCACCTCATTCTCCCCCATTCTTCTTTTTCCCTTCCACCTAAATTGACGATCTTTGAAGTTTAAGTTTTCATTTTGGTGTTGGAATGCTTCGTGGAGCTTAGAGGCAATCGATTTCAGAAATTATAGGTGGGTAACAACTTTACTACTCTAATTTCAACTATACTGTAAGGTGTATCATGTTAGAGAAGCTATATATGTTGTATTGGGTGAGTATTCATGCTTAGATTATGTGTGAATTGTTGTTAATTAATTGTGAAATTATGGTAACATTAACTTGGAAACGTTTTATAGTTTTTGTCCTTAATTTTGGAATTACTTCCAAAAACAATTTCTCTTTAACTAGATAGAATCTAAAGTTGAAAATTTTATGTGTATCTCGTATATGTCTATAACATCTCTTCAAAATTTTATGATTTTTGGATGTCATTTGGTATTTTAAATAAATCCGAACTCATTCCTGGTTAGGAATAGAAATATTGTTGGATATATAGGTATATTCTCAATATAATAGAATATTATTGTGTATAATGTACAGTGGGGCAACACGTGCAAAGGGCAACACGTGCTTTGCACGTGTTATCTATTTAATTGTTGGACCGGGTTGAGTGGGCATAAAACCCAGTACATCTCATATAAAAGCTGGTCTAGAGGTAGTGCTCTGTGATATTCCAATACTGATAAGCAGGGTATAATATCTTAAGCGGCTATGAGATAAAAACCCTAACCCTAATTCCTCCTAATCACCTCTATCAATCTTAAGATATTACAAAAATTAATTTCAAGATTAAAGAGAAAGGTCGTCGAAATCACTGTCTGTCGGGATCTCGTCGTCGTCATCGCCAACCGCCGCCATTGCCGGCGTCGACTCTCGCCTCCGCAGCTATTGCTGGCTGCCGCCGCCACATCCCCGCGTCAGATCAAGTGGAGGCGTCTGCATTCGGATCTCAGTGACGCCGGTGGAGGCATCGTTGGGCGTCGCGCTGCTGTGGGGGGGGCGAGGTAAATCCGAACTCATTCCTGGTTAGGAATAGAAATATTGTTGGATATATAGGTATATTCTCAATATAATAGAATATTATTGTGTATAATGTACAATGGGGCAACACGTGCTTTACACGTGTTATCTATTTAATTGTTGGACCGGGTTGAGTGGGCATAAAACCCAGTACCCTAAATCCAGTACATCTCATATAAAAGCTGGTCTAGAGGTAGTGCTCTGTGATATTCCAATACTGATAAGCAGCGTATAATATCTTAAGCGGCTATGAGATAAAAACCCTAACCCTAATTCCTCCTAATCACCTCTATCAATCTTTAAGATATATATTACAAAAATTAATTTCAAGATTAGAGAGAGAGGTCGTCGAAATCACCGTCTGTCGGGATCTCATCGTCGTCATCGCCAACCGCCGCCATTGCCGGCATCGACTCTCGCCTCCGCAGCTATCGCTGGCTGCCGCCGCCACATCCCCGCGTCAGATCAAGTGCAGGCGTCTGCATTCGGATCTCAGTGACGCCGGTGGAGGCATCGTTGGGCATCGCGCTGCTGTGGGGGGGGAGGGGGGGCGAGCGCTACCGTTGCTGGGGATCGCTTTGCTGATTACCACTGCCGCTGGGCGTCGCCGTCGCTGAGCATCGCCGCCGCTGGGCATCGCCTCCGCCAGGCCTCCTCTGACCACCGATAACCCCTTCTCACCTTTCCTCCACTTTGGTCGTTTGAAGGGATCTGGAGATGAACAGTCAGATCCGAATCTTCTATTGGCTGATTTGGGTGTTTCGTATTCGTTTTGTGGAGGGGATCACATATGAACCTACTCAAATCTAACTCCAAATCAGTGATCTCATTGGTTGAGATCCGGTGTTATGTGTTCGGGTGGTTGGAGCAGATCTAGATTCAGATCCAATCCAACAACTACTCTATTGGTTGGAGATTTGTTGTTTGGTGTTTGGACTATTGGATCAAATCCAGATCCAGTAAAAAAAAATCAAATCTGGATCTAACCAGTGGAGACAATCCATTGTGTATTATTTTGTATTCTGTGTTTGGGGAGAAGACTGGATTTACTGCAATGTACTTCCAATTCAGATCTAAATTAAAGATAAGTTCCTCACCCAATTTAAACTGTTACTTAATTATTTGTTTGAATTTTGTTGCTGAGTGCTAAAGTTCAAAACCGTATTAAGCATTGTTTAATTAAATACAAATCTGAATAACTGCTTTGGCTACGTGCTATGGATCAAATATTTATTTTGATAAATCATAGGCTTTGACTATAAAATTAAATCTCCAATTAAAATTGTTGTGAATTAAATTGTGCTAGTAATTTGTTTAATTGGCTAATCTTTAATGATTTGATGAATGTAGGAACTTCAAAGTTACTTACAAACTGTGTGTATTGGAGACGATGGATTTACATCACGGTATGATAAGTCTGCACCATGCAGGCTTCTCCATCGAATTTGGAAAACACTTCTAACTTGAAGTGTCGGTATGATCTACTCTAATCTTTCTTAGTACTTTCATGTGATGAATATGTTAACGTTTTGTGCGTTTGATCATATAATCGAGAGTTTTAAATCATAGTTATTCTTGCTTTGAAAAACTAGCATGTTTAGGGTTGTTAAATGTTTTATCATACTATGTGTATAGATATTTTGACAAATCCATTGTTTGCAGTTTGTGTGAGATAAGAGATTACATATTTGCTTCTCTAATAATTAAAAATAAAATAAAAATTGTATAAGATATATAACAAATGTCTGTGACTTAGGAAAGGGAATCTCTTAATGTAGAATATGACTCTACTAGTTACGTTTAGTTCTTTCTCGTTCATTGTACCGTGTGTGCAAATTTGAATTATAATATGTTAGTCATTATCTCATTTAGTGTTATGAAGATGATGAAGAACGAATAAAGAAAAGAACTCTTTGCTCAATGTGTTTGAGCAAGTGGACATTGTTAGATACATTAGAGAAAGTAAATAATTTTGTAAAATGTGATAGAGTAATTTGGTATTAACTCTTATAAAGTGCATATATTGTCAATCGCATGTATAAGTTGAGTTTAACAAATGAGATAATTAATAATAATAGTTCTAATTGTGTTCTTAAACATAGCATAATTGGCTGAGAACTGTATATTCAATTGTTTGTGAGGAAATGTAGTCTAATTATCAAAACTGTCGGAAAAATGGAGTTAAAAGCTATTGAGTAAAAAGCTTTTAACATCTAAGTTATTTTGAAATTTAGAATCACTATAAACTATATATTAAATTGTTTATTCTTGTTAAAACTCATAACTCTACTAAATGACACTCTATTAAAATATGACAAATATGAAAGCTGTGCTCAGATTATGATCACTAGAAAATCATTTAGTATGGTCTCTAGGAGCACACAACTTCTTGAGTCAATATATTCTGATATTTGTGATCTCAGTAACTTTGTGACTAGATGAGACGATTGCTGGTCAGAAGTATTTAATCGCTTTTGTAGTTGATTAATATAAGTCTGCCATATATGAAGAATGAAGCACTTGTTATTCTTAATGAATTAAAAATTATAGTTAAATGCTCAAAATCAAGGGTTCAGATGTGATAGAGGTGGTGAATATGTTTTAACAACTTTAGAAAAGTTTGCATTGGGCATAATCTCTACTGTACTCTACTTACAATAGTTAAACGATATTGATAAAAGTTAGAATCAAACACTTAGTGAAATGTTGAATTCTAGATTATTGACTGTTGTTTGTCTTGTGTAATTATGAGTGATGTTGTATTGTTAATCATATCTTCAATGTGTTACTACACTCTAAATTGAATATACCTTGTAGATCATGGCATGAAAACACAAATAATTTTGTTAAAGTGAGATTTTGTGTTGTGATACTTCAGTTAGAGTACATGACCCTAGAAGGCCTAAAGTAGGACCTACAACAAAAACTTGTGTGTGTTTAGAAAGTGCAGAATGTAGTTCGGTGGACAGATGTTGGATCTATCTAATTTATGTTAGAAGAATCTAGACTTGCAAATTTCTTTGAAGATGTATTCATCAAAGATAACTGTATGAAATAATCTAGTCCTACAAACACGTTCAATGATTTACAGTTGGAATCAAGAACTAGCCTTACTGACACTTAAAAACCTGAATGACAAATGAACTAAGAAGAGTCTTTAGTAGACAATGAGATAATTTTGTGTCATACAATAATACTTCAATTTAGTTGATCTGCCGAAAGGGGCTAAAACTATAGTAAGTAAGTGGGGTTTTGTAGAAGAAACTTAATTTTGATTGTTCAGTACCAATTTTAATGCTTTTTAGTAGCTAACAGATTGACTGAGAAAAATAGGGTAGATTTATTTGATGTCTACTCACATATTTGTCATATTGCTACAATAAGTATTCTTCTTACCCTTGCATCTATTGAAAACTTTGTCATTCATAAAGAATATTTAAAAAGTTCTGTACTTGATATTTTGTACTGAACAGTTTTGTACTGGAAAGTTTTTTTGAACTAATATGTTTAGTGAACAGGATTTACAATTTAGTAAAATCATCGTATGCTTTAAAACATGTAATATAGCTAACGTATAAATATTTTGACAAATTTCTCAAAGAGCCTAGTATATGAATTAAGTAATTCAAATCAGTGCCTTTAACTTTGTGGTGTGTCAAATATAATGGCTATTATTTACTTGGTTTTATTGACATACTTGTTGATTGGAAGTGACATCTCTATTATAAATTGAGTTAAATTGTGCTATCCAAATAAATTTAGCATGAAACACCTAAGTGTTGCGGGCACCATATTATGTATAAGGGTGAGTTTTGGTTGGCAAGGGATAACCCTTAGTCAAACTTGATAAATCAATAATGTGTTTCAAAAGTGAGGATATAGTGATTGAAAGTGTGTTTTGAAACACCTTATGATTATGATAAAAGGTTGACACCTAATGTAACTCCTGTTTCCCGTATCTGCATTTTTCTACTGTATTTTTCATTCCTTGTATTCTCGTATTCAAATGGCGATCTTGTATTTTGTTTCTATTCGAATAAAATCATCAATTTGTTTTCGACTCAATTTTTGGCCCTTTTATCTAATTCAATTGTGTGTGCTCTTTGTGTCGTTCTTCATGAAGAATGAGCTGGTCGATGTTATTCATCTCTTTATTCTCCATTTTAATACAATTTGACCAATTCTCCAGTTGGATCCTATTCAATTCGGATACCCTAATACCCTATAACCCAAAACCCATACTATATAAACCCTAAACCTAACCCTAACCATCACTACTGTGTAAACCCCAAAAACAAACCCCGCCGCTCTCTCCTTTTCTTCCTTCGTTTCCTTCTCAAAACCTCCGATTCCATCTCCAACGCCCAGGACCCAAATTCCCTACCCCGAGCGCCTCTCCATTCGTCTCCCTCACCATCATCCCGTCGTCACAATCCCACCACCATCGTCCCCGACGCATCGCACTCAATCGCCATTACCCATCGCCATTACCACCTCTGATCGCCCTCGCCATGTCGCAGCACCGCCTCGCCACCTCGTCACGACCACCGCTGACCCTCGTCGCCGTCCACGCGCCGAGAAACCCCCATCGCCGCTCTCCCCTGTTCTCTGAGCAAAAACAGAGATCTTCGCCGAAGACTCGCCGCCGCCTCCTCGTCGACATTGCGCCGCCACAGCCGTCACCGCCGTGCTACCCCATCGCCGCGTTGCTCCTCGACGTAGCGCCGTCGTCGACGCCATCGCCTGCCGGTCGCCACCGCACTCTCTTTCTCTCGCTCTTTGTTTCGACGAAGAAGAAAAAGAAACAGTGGTTGGGCGGGATTCGATCTCGACCATTGGATCGCATCAAGATCCATGCGATCGAGCCGATCTGATCGTTGTTTCGCGTTCGGCCACAGCAGATCCAATAAGGCTGTATGCTGTTTGGCTCCGATCCGGTGTAAGGAAGCATCCTGATTCGCTGGTCTCGGTGTTTGCTGTTTTGCCGCGCCGGATCGAGCTTGCTGTTTCACTGTTTTGGGCCGATCCGGTGTGGGGAAAATTCACTCTGCGGTTGATTTTTGCACGTGCTTCACACGTGCCTTTGGGAGACTTCGCCCGGGAATTTTCGACCCCATTTTCTTCAACAATCGGATCTATTCGTCGTCAAAAAGGCAAGTCATTTCTTATCAAATATTTATTGTATCATATTCGATGTTTTTATTGAATTTCGCAAGTGGATCATATTGAATATCGTAAAATGTTATTGTATCTCTCGTTGAGATGTCACGGATTTACACGAGCGAATCCAAGTGGTAATCTCGACTTCGTGCCTTCTTTTTGCCTCTAATGTATAAGGATCTTACATACCACCCATGTAGTTATAGTTATTGAATATAAGAATAGGAAATTATTGTCACATTTCATATCATGACATTAAAGACAAATATTGTGGATTGTATATTAGGGTTGTTTGTTTATGTGATTGCTATTGGTAAATTAGTCGAATTGTAATTATTAGAATTATGGACATCATCGACCTTAATACCATGTTCACATAAGATTGGTTCGCTGTGATTATGATTATTAAACTCCAATTTATTATTCTTAACTTTTAACCGTTTTATTCAAAATGGACATGTTGACTATTCTGGAAATTACGCCAACCTGAATCTTATTGTGCTGTTTCGACCTAAATAACTTCATTAAAATCAGAAACTCCCTGAAAATGAAACATAGCCCTAAGTGTCTAGATGTCAATAGCATCCGGAATTTTCGAATTCTGACTTGTATTGCCCGAGTTATGACCGTTTTACTACAGCTGCGCTGTAATTTCAGATTCATGTATATAACATGTTAGGCTAATAAATTAAGTGAACTAATGATTATATATGGCCAGGATAAATTCCATATTTGTAGATAACATGCTTAGGGTGTTAAAAATTATTTTTACTGATTTTTGTAATGATTATTTACTGCCTTTATAACTGAAATTAGTCAACATCGACACCCAGCCAAAATCTAAAATCTATAAAGAACACTGAATTTTGCCTAGCTACCGTTGTCGGAATGTAGCTTTTAAGTGTGCGTTGGAACCGGGCAGGAGTCTAGTTTCTAGACCACCTGACGGATCCATATTTGCTGTCCTGTAGCAACGAGAATTCTGATTTTGGTACAGCAACTTACTGCTGTCCAGAATTGGGATTCTATGTTTTATAATTTATAATTGTGTTTATAATGTTATATTTAGTGTATTTAATTATATAGAGTATATTGCATGATCCTAGGGTTGTTTTGTCACCTTTTCTAGCGTCCCTTATTAATTGCATTATTGTGTGTTAATTGAATAAAGGAAACAAATCAAAGCCGGGGTTAAGGATTGATTAGGGTAGTTGATGACATAGTGACTGTACTCGGAAGAGGGGCCCGTGTTTTCCTAATTATCGGTATATCGGTTATTGGTTATATCGATCATCGGTTAATTGCAGATTATTGACTTCAGTATCTCGATTGATTCGGTCATCGGTCATTATTGAATATTGTTCCCGAGTACATGAACTATAGAATCTGCCACCTTAGTCTAAACGAAATTGATTGTATGCATCGAACCTGTGGTACGGCACACATGGAACACAGTAGTACGTGCATTAGCTAGGATTAAAAATGAATAATAGACCTAAGGCTCTCATCACATTATCATTGCATATTGTTATCTTATTGAATAGTGTTATCGTTATTATTGCCATTATTGATATTGTTTATCGTTATCATGATAAATCATCGTTATTGCATATTATACAATTATCTCTGTCACTGTTTAACACTATTGACTTCATCATTTATTGAATTCATTGCTATACCACTATTGCCATTGTTTCTCTGTTTCTCCACTTGCATGTCCACGACTTGCTCTAAGGACCTTCTTTTTCCTCTTTTTAGATGAGCAACTTACAGGTGCCTAAGGAGATCTACCTGACAGAATCGGTGAGCAGACATTCTAGGCCTTGCTTGGGAAAATCTTTCTTTAATCATTTCGTTTTGTAATTGAGTTATTTCATTTGTTGTTGCTTAAGACTCGTAACGGGCCGATGTTCCCGAGTTTTACCTTTTGTTCCAGACATTGAAAACATTTTGGATATTATTAATGTTTAAATTATTTTCTGTTGCTTAATAAATTATTCATGCATGCTTGGTTGTATATATATCTTGTTATATCTTTGTTGTGATGTTGAGTCGATCCTACAGCTTATGGATGATGTTAAAATCATTCGCTGGGGTTCGTCATGCGCTCGTATTCCATGTTTTTGGGAAGCAGGGCGTGACACCTAATGATGGTGCAACTATGAGACAGGTAGATCATTCTAAAGAAATTGACAGTCTCATGTATACAGAGATCTGCACTAGATAGACATAGCCTTTGAGGTAGGTATGATCTGCAGATTCATTAATAATCTCATACACATTTGAGTGCCCTTAAGAGACTAATGAGATACCTGAGTGGTATTCAAGAGTTTGCTTTGTGCTACTCAAAGTTTAGTGAAAGTCGACAACTAGTGGATATGTGTTCACACTAGTAGGAGCAGAAAAATTATGGAGATTAATAGGCAAATAAGCATTGCGTTCTCATCCAAGAAATCAGATCTCTATGTGTTATCCTCTGCAGGGGAAGAGGCTGAGTGGATTAAATGACTTATTGCTAATCATCCATTTGAGAAGTTCAATGTAAATTCTCTAATTCTGTTATGCGACTATCAAGCTATAATGCACTGTAGCTCATAACTCACTTTATAATAGTAAGAGGAGTATATTAAGGCTGGAAGAAGCCTAGTTGAACTTTCTCATAGATAAAGTGCAATTGTGATAAGTATGGCTAATGCTCTTACTAAGAGACTTGAAAGTGATCTAATTATCAAAACTGTGGGATAAATAGAGTGAAAAGCTATTGAGTCAAAGCTTTAACATCCAAGTTGTTTTGAGATTTAGAATCTAATTGGAGCCATAGAGAAGTTCAAATTGAAGCATCAATTTTAGGCAGTTGGCATGTTTTAGATAATTTGAAAAGTTCCATGTAAATTCTGTTAATATATAATTTCATTCCAATTTTGATGATGCTATATATTTTCATAATTTAGTTAGAATCATCTTATTATTCCAAAAGAAAGCATGAAAACTTGTCGATGTATTTTTGATGTTTAGAATGGTTTTTATATCATTCCAATTCTGATGATATAACTCTTTTATGGATTCATGTTTCATTCCAATTTTGATGATTCAGAATTAACCATAATTGATTTGACTGTTCTATCATTCCAATATGAAACATAGTATAGTTCTTGTGTAGAAACTATAATAGTTCTTGTTCTTTATTTTATTAAAGAAACTTGATTGTGATGCTTGCGTTACATTTTGCTAAGCTATCGTTGAATTGTACTAAGTTCTTTAGTAGAACCAGATACTTTATGAAATTTGCTAGAATTCTTAAAGATGTGTCTCTTGATATTTTTGTTTACAATAAGCTAGCAAAGATGGAGGAGTTAAATCTGTCAACATAGATTTCACAATAATGATTTGCTCAAAATGGAGGAGTAAACATAAAGCAGTTTGCAAGGATATAGTTTTGGTTTATTTATCGAAAGAATAAATTTGTCACTTGCTTGATAAAATTTCTGTTGAGTTTGAGACTCTTGTGTTCATGCGCTTAAAACTCATATTTTGTTCTTGAAGTTTATTTGCTTTGTTTGATTTTGAAACTATGACAGTTTCTCTAGTTGGTTTAGTCATTGTGAACTATTCTGTTTTGATATGGTCTTTGAACTATTTGATTATTTTGGTTTAGTCTCATTTGAACTATTCGAGTTATAATTGATTTAGTCTGTGAACTATATTGTTTTTGTGAGCCAATGATTTAACGGGGCATTGCCTAATATAGTGAGAATATAGGAGGAGATTGTTGGATATATAGGTATATTCTCAATATAATAAAATATTATTGTGTATAATGTACTATGGGGCAATATGTGCTTTGCACGTGTTATCTGTTTAATTGTTGGACCGGGTTGATTGGGCATAAAGCCCAGTACCCTAAACCCAGTTCATCTCATATAAAAGCTGGTCTAGAGGTAGTGCTCTATGAATTCCAATACTGATAAGCAGGGTATAATATCTTAAGCGGCTATGAGATAAAAACCTTAACCCTAATTCCTCCTAATCACCTCTAACAAATATGACCTATTCTATAATTTTGTTATGAATATCATGCTTACTTCTAAAAATTATTTCTCTCCAAATATAAGGAATTTGAAGCTGAACATTTTATATTTGAATCTGGCATATGTCTATAATCTATATAATAAATCACAAGGCAATTTGAAAAAAAAAACTATCAAGTGGCTCTTCTTCAATTGAAACAAAATCAATGGCTCACATTCACTCTCCTAAAGATATTTCCCTCCAAAGCTAAATTTTTTTCCCTCAAAACAAAAATCTTTCTCACTTTATTACTATCTCTCTCATCTCTTCATTTTTTCAGTGATTACTGTTAATACTGATTTGGGAAAATTAGGGTTATGGTTAATCTCTAGCCGCTTAAGATATTATACCCTGCTTATCAGTATTGGAATATCACAGAGCACTACCTCTAGACCAGCTTATAAAGAGATTAGACTGGGTTTAGGGTACTGGGCTTTTAGCCCACTCAACCCGTTCCAATAATTAATACATAACACGTGTAAACTCGTGTTGCCCCATAGAATAATATACACAATCTTATCCTATTATATTGAGAATATACATATACATCCAACAATCTCCTCCTATATTCTCAATATATTAGGCTAAGCAATGTTATAATATTGGATCACAAAAATTCAAACATTATTGAATCATAAAGAACATGGATAATAGACTAAATCAATTATAACTTGAATAGTTCAAATATGACTAAACCAAAATAATCAAATAGTTCTAAAACTATATCAAAACAGAATAGTTCACAATGACTAAACCAACTAGAGAAACTGTCATAGTTTCAAAATCAACCAAAGCAAATAAACTTCAAGAACAAAATATGAGTTTTAAGCTCATGAACACAAGAGTCTTAAACTCAACAGAAGTTTTATCAAGCAAGTGGTAAATTTATTCTTTCGATAAATAAACCAAAACTATATCCTTGCAAACTGCTTTATGCATTTTGAGCAAATCATTATTCTGAAATCTATGTTGACAGATTTAACTCCTCCATCTTTGCTAGCTTATTGAAAACAAGAATATCAAGAGACATATCTCTAAGAATTCTAGCAAATTTCATAAAGTATCTGGTTCTACTAAAGAACTTAGTACAATTCAACGATAGCTTAGCAAAATGTAACGCAAGCATCACAATCAAGTTTCTTTAATAAAATAAAGAACAAGAACTATTATAGTTTCTACACAAGAACTATACTATGTTTCATATTGGAATGATAGAACAGTCAAATCAATTATGGTTAATTCTGAATCATCAAAATTGGAATGAAACATGAATCCATAAAAGAGTTATATCATCAGAATTGGAATGATATAACAATCATTCTAAACATCGGAAACACATCGACAAGTTTTCATACTTTCTTTTGGAATAATGAGATGATTCTAAGTAAATTATGAAAATATATAGCATCATCAAAATTGGAATGAAATTATATATCAACAGAATTTACATAGAACTTTTCAAATTATCTAAAGCATGTCAACTGCCTAAAATTGATGCTTCAGTTTGAACTTCTCTATGGCTCCAATTGGATTCTAAATTTCAAAACAACTTGGATGTTAAAGCTTTTGACTAAATAGCTTTTAACTCCATTTCCCCCACAATTTTGATAATTAGATCATTTTCAAGTCTCTTAGCAAGAGCATTAGCCACACTTGTCGCAATTGCACTTAATCTATGAGAAAGTAGTTGTCGACTTTCACTAAACTTTGAGTAGCACAAAGCAAACTCTTGAGTACCACTCAGGTATCTCATTAGCCTCTTAAGGGCACTCAAATGTGTATGGGATTATTAGTGAATCTGCAGATCATACCTACCTCAAAGGCTATGTCTATTCTAGTGTAGATCTTTGTATACATGAGACTTTCAATTCTTTAGAATGATCTACCTGTCTCATAGTTGCACCATCATAAGGTGTCAACCTTTTATCATAATCATAAGGTGTTTCAAAATACACTTTCAATCACTATATCCCCACTTTTGAAACACATTATTGATTTATCGAGTTTGACTAAGGGTTATCCCTTGCCAACCAAAACTCAACCTTATACATAATATGGTGTCCACACCACTTAGGTGCTAAATTTATTTGGATAGCACAATTTTAACTCCATTTAGAATAGAGATGTCACTTCCAATCAACAACCATGTCAATAAAACCAAGTAAATAATAGCTATTATATTTGACACACCACAAAGTTAAAGGCACTGATCTGAATTACTTAATTCATATACTAGGCTCTTTGAGAAATTTGTCAAAATATTTATACGCTAGCTATATTACATGTTTTAAAGTATATGATGACTTTACTAAATTGTAAATCTTGTTCACTAAACATATTAATTCAAAACTTTTCAGTACAAAACTGTTCAGTACAAAATATCAAGTACCAAACTTTTTAAATATTCTTTATGAATGACAAAATTTCCAATAGATATAAGGGTAAGAAGAATACTTATTGTAGCAATATGACAAACATTTGAGTAAACATCAAATAAATCTACTCCATTTTCTCAGTCAATTTGTTGCTACTAAAAAGCATTAAAATTACTACTGAACAATCAAAAATAAGTTTCTTCTACAAAAGCCCACTTACTATAGTTTTAGTCTCTTTTGGCAGATCAACTAAATTGAAGTAATATTGTATGACACAAAATCATCTCATTGTCTACTAAAGACTCTTCTTAGCTCATTTGTCATTCAGGTTTTCAAGTGTCAGTAAGGCTGGTTCTTGATTCCAACTGTGAATCATTGAACGTGTTTGTAGGACTAGATTATTTCATATATTTATGTTTGATGAACATATCCTCAAAGAACTTTGCAAATCTAGATTCTTCTAACACAAATTAGATAGATCCAACATCTGTCCACAGAGCTACATTCTGCACTTTCTAAACACACAAATATTTGTTGCAGGTCCTACTTTAGGCCTTCTAGGGTCATGTACTCTAACAAATGTATCACAACACAAATTTTCACTTTAACAAAATTATTTGTGTTTTCATGCTATGATTTACAAGGTGTATTCAATTTAAGGTGTAGTAACACATTAGAGATATGATTAACAATACAACATCACTCATTATTATACAAGACAAACAACAGTCAATAATATAGAATTCAAAATTTCACTAAGAGTTTGATTCTAACTTTTATCAACACTGTTTGATTGTTGTAAGTAGAGTGCAGTGGAGATTATGCCCAATTCAAACTTCTCTAAAGTTGTTAAACATATTCACCACCTCCATCAACACTGAACCCTTGATTTTTAGCATTTAACTAGATTTTAATTTATCACAATAACGAGTGTTACAGCCTCCATATGTGTATGACAAACATTCAATAATCATCTACATAGGTGATTAAATACTTCTGACCAACAATCGTCTCATATAGTCACAAAGCTACTGAGATCACAAATATCAGAATGTATTGACTCAAGAAGTTGTGTGCTCCTAGAGACCATACTAAATGATTTTCTAGTAATCATAATCTGAGCACAACTTTTATATTTGTCATATTTAATGAAGTGTCATTTGGCAGAGTTATGAGTTTTAACTAGAACAAACAAATTAATACATAGTTCACAGTGATTCTAAATTTCAAAACAACTTGGATGTTAAAGCTTTTGACTCAATAGCTTTTTAACTCCGTTTCCCCACAGTTTTGATAATTAGATCACATTTCCTCACAGACAATTGAATATATATTTATCAAATCCTAGCCAATTATGCTAGGTTCAAGAACATAATTAGAACTATTATTATTAATTGTTTCATTTGTTAAACTCAACTTATACATGCGATTGACAATGTAAGCACATTATAAGAGCTAATACAAGATTACTCTATCACATTTTACAAAGTTGTTTGCTTTCTCTAGTGATTCTAACAATGTCCACGTGCTCAAACAAATTGAGCTATAATTTTCTTTATTCGTTCTTCATCATCTTCGAAACACTAAGCGAGATAATGACCCATATTTTGTAATTCAATTTTGCACACACAGTATAATGAACGATAAAGAACAAAACGTAAATAATGGAGTCATATTCTGCATTACAGAATGCTCCTATCTAAGTTACGGACATTTGTTATAAATCTTATACAAAAAATTTTAATTATTAGAGAAGCAAATATATAATCTCACACAAAATGCAAACAATGGATTTGTCAAAATATCGATACACATAGTATGATAAAATATTTAACAACCCTAAACATACTAGCTTTCAAAGCGAGAATAACTATGATCTAAAACTCTCAATCATGTGATCAAACGTACAAAACGTTAACACATTCATCACATAAAAATACTAAGAGGTTAAAGTAGATCATACCGACACTTCAAGTTAGAAGTTTTTTACCAAATTCGATGGAGAAGCCTGCGTAGTGCAGACTTATCATACCATGATGCAAATCCATCGTCTCCGATACACACAATTTGTAAGTAACTTTGGAGTTCCTACATTCATCAAATTGTTAAAGATTAGCCAATTAAACGACTTATTAGCACTATCTAATTCACAACAATTTAATTGGAGATACAAATTTATAGTCAACATCTATAATTTAACATATCAAAATGGATATTCGATTTTTAGCACATAGCTAAAACAATTGTTCAAATTTGTATTTAATTAACCAATGCTTAATACGAACAAATAATTAAATAACAATTTAAATTTGGTGAAGAACTTATCTTTAATTTAGATCTGATCTAACAGTCCAAACACCAAACAGCAATCTCCAACCAATAGAGTAGCTGTTGGACTGGACCTGAATCTGGATCTGCTCCAACAACCTGAACACCAAACTCCGAATTCTCAACCAATGAAAATTCTTGTTTGGTCAGATCTGAGTCAAACTCAACTGCCAGGATCCCCTCTCCAACCCGAACACAGAACACCAATGCCCATCCAATGAGAAAATAGGATCTCATCTGATCCCAAACCCATTACACTCAGCGATTCGAAGTCAGGGAGAACCCAACTGCGCACGACGGCTGATGACGGAGCAAGGGCGTCAACGACTTCCTCGCCTAGATCCAAATATGTTTGGATTTGATCAGAGGTTGACGGTGAGAGGACGGGCTCAGATCGCGCAGGGTGATCGACTTCCAATCTGTTGTCGCAGGCGTTGAACCGACGGGCGATGGCGGCCCGAAGACTGGATCAGATCGAAGTGGAAGGACGACGACGACGAGTCGACTACTTCACTCGATCGACGATGGAGATATCAGATCTGATTTATCCCTTTCTTCTCTCTCTGTTGGCGCTTGGGATTAAGGGAAAGAAAGGGAAGCATGCTTTTGCTGCTATCGCCATGGTGACACTAGCGGCTTGTGACGACACCGGCGTTAGGGGAGACGGCGACAGCCAGCGACGGCGGCGCCCGACGGCGCAGCTGTGTATTCCGACGAGCGATTAGGTATAGCTCTCTCTTAATCTCAAAATTAATTCTAATATCTTAAGATTGTTAATACTGATTTGGGGAAATTAGAGTTAGGGTTAATCTCTAGCCGCTTAAGATATTATACCCTGCTTATCAGTATTGGAATATCACAGAGCACTACCTCTCTAGACCAGCTTATAAAGAGATTAGACTGGGTTTAGGGTACTGGGCTTTTAGCCCACTCAACCCGTTCTAATAATTAATACATAACACGTGTAAACCCGTGTTGCCCCAGAGAATAATATACACAATATTATCCTATTATATTGAGAATATACATATACATCCAACAATTACAAGTTGGATTTTGATTTAGGAGTTTGTATTTGGGATTGATTTAAATTGGATTCCTCTATTTGGATTTGAGGATCGAGCATTGAAATGGAATCAATTGATTGTATTATACCCAAAATGTTCACTTGTAGACTTTTGACATTTCAACAAGAATTTGTAGACTTTTTGAACCTTTGCAACTGTTCAACTTATACCCAAAATCAAAATGTCAGTAACAAAATACTGATAAGCATTGTAAACTTAAGTACCACAAGTACTTATTTACCATCTCTGAGAGTAAGAATTCAATTCGGTTTTTTTTTTTTTTCTGAAAAAAAGGTGACAGAATTCAATTCGTTGTTGGGGACCTAAATGCCTGTAAACTTGAAATTTCAGTGGTACCAAATATGGGACAAATATGGTTTGTTATCTTAAAAGTCGATTAGTTTTCATTTTGGATTTTATGCGATGCATCGATTATTTTGTAAATTTATTGATTTCATATATATAAAAAATTAAACTAATACAATTGCAAAATGATTCAACTATTTAAGAACCCAAGAGAGTAACTTAAATGTCAGGTCTTCCTTTCCAACCCAAGACATTTAAGAAAAGAGTAATGCAAAGAAAGAAAAACAAAACAAACGATTATGACCTTTCTTACAAATATTGTGCACCTGTTTACAACTATGGCATTAGTCCAACAAGTGCATGTTGGTGTTTTATTTTAATCCAACAAGTGCATGTCGGTGTTTTATTTTAATATTACACAAACCCTTCTAAGAGAACAAACATAGTACTGAATAACATCATTTTACATCTTTTCATGGGCACCTGATAGATTAGCTGTAGGTAGAATTTCCACTTACCTATACTGATATTTCCTTTGTCACTTTACCCTGGTTTTATTTTTTAAGGAAAACATCCCTGACACTGTGCAGTTTCCTAACAATGTCTGCCATCTCCATTCGGTCTGCTGGGAGTTCACTTGCACATAAGATGCCGATGCTAAGCATTGAAGCTATGCACTCGATAACCCTTACTCTGTACACAGTTTTAGCATCATCACTTTCTGTTGCATCTTCTAGTAAGAGGAGCCGCGGATCAATGACATCTCCTACTCTTTCAGGTAATGCCATTTCTACAAACTTTCTAAGGCTTAAACCTTCCATGAATAAGCCATCGGTTGGTCTCTTTTCAGTAAACATTTCTAAAAGCAGTATTCCATAGCTATACACATCTCCACGAGTAGAAATTTTGTTTGCCATACCGTACTCTGCAGTAGTGGAAATGTGCAATTCATAGTGAGGCTAGAAACAAAGACTCAACACTTAATCTAGAAAATGCGTTTCTAGAAAAGAGTAAGGAAAGTTGAACATGTGTTCCGTAGTAATTATGTTCTAAGTAATGTAAGTTGATGAGAACAGCGTTAAGCAAAACATGTAGATCGATAACAAAAAAAACATAGAAAACATAAGATACATAATTGTGAAATAATGCTAAGTTTGTTATTTATCTAGCGTACTTAGCCTTTTTTTTATTCAGTCTTGCAATTATGAAGCAAATGCTTTAATAAATTCATGGAGTGCAAATTGATTACTTTGTAAAAAATTTGGTATCCTACAGAAATACTCTTTTCCCTAAAAAAAAAAATATATTTTGTTGCTGTTTAAAAGAAGTGTACGGACGAATAAAGAGCATTACGAATTATCAGTTTTTAAAGTTAATATCAAGATTAAGAAGTAGCATGGGAGAGTTTAATTTTGTTTCACCTGGAGCAACATAACCAATAGTTCCTTTCAAACCAGCAGAGTTTGTTGAGTATTGAGAAGACTTGCTGGCAATTTTCTTGACAAACCTCGCCAGCCCGAAGTCACCCACATGAGCAGTCATGTCGTTATCAAGAAGGATGTTGCTTGGCTTCAGATCACAGTGAATAATAGGTGCCTCACTGTAATGATGGAGATAGTCAATGGCAGAAGCTACATCAATGGCTATGTTCAACCTTTGCAAAAGGTTCAATTTCTTTGGTTCTGCTTGCTCATTTTCCTTTGGATGCAACCAACCGTCTAAACTCCCATTTTCCATGAACTCAAAGACTACAGCTTTGAAATCATTGCCTCTGAAATCTGCACTTGAGCATGTAGTAAGGATCTTGACAAGATTGCGATGACGAATATTTCTCAAGGCTTCACATTCAGCTATAAAGCTCTTTGCTGCACCATGTATTTGAAGGTTTAGGACCTTCACAGCAACAGACTTCATGGTGTCATGAACATTAAGTATTCCTTTATATACTGCACCGAAGCTTCCTTTGCCAACCAGATTTTCAGTAGAGAATCCATTTGTTGCTCTCACAAGTTCATCATAACGGACTCTAACATGTTGCTCTTTGGTTGGTTCCGACTGAAAAGATTTCCCTCTGGATTTTCGTTTGGAGCCACGGACAACAAGTAACATGAAGAGGGCGAACAAGAATATAATTGTAGTAGTAATTGAAATAATCACTACCAGAACACGAATGACATGCTTTCTCGATGAGGATTGAGAAGGGCAAGCTCGAAGGTGGAATTCTGAGTTCCCTCCACAAAGTTCACTGTTTCCAGTAACTGAAACTTCACTTGCATTTTTAAAGACCCCAAGACTTGGAACTTCACCTTCAAAGTTATTGTAGGATAGATTGAGATACTGCAGAGCCTTAAAGTCCTGAAAGAAATCTGGTATTCTCCCAGAAAAGTTGTTTTCTGAAAAGTCAAGTGATTGAATTCCTTTCAGCGATCTCAAAGTTATCGGAATGCTTCCTTGGAAGAAATTCCCACTTAGTGAAAGTATTTGCAGCACTTGACAAGAACCAAGAGTACTGGGAATTACCCCCGAACAACTTGTTTCTACTCAAATCAATTACTTCTGAGTTTATCAAGCTCCCCACTTCTGGCGGTAGCGGACCGGTTAATAAATTGGATGCTAATCTCAGACCCCTGTTTAGGTTGGCTATGGTGAGAATGTCTTTGGGTATTCTGCCACTAAGAAAGTTTGATTCAAGGTTTAGGGAATTCAAATTTTGGCAATTTCCAAGACTCGTTGGTATAGTTCCGGTCAGTTTGTTGGAACCTAGAGAAACATCAATCAGTTGAGCAAGGTTCCCTAGGGTGGATGGGATCTCTCCGAAAAGTTTGTTACTGCTCAGATCGAGTTTAGTTAAGTTTTTAAGCATTCCAATAGAGACAGGAATAGAACCGCCAAGCAAGTTCTGGCTCAAGTCAAGAACCATCAAGCTTCCGAGGTTTCCAATCGCTGGAGGGATGTTTCCAGAGATTATGTTGTCCTCCATGGTGAGATATTGGAGAGTGCTGGAAAGGTTTGCAATGGAGGGAGGCAGAATTCCAGTAAGGTTGTTGGATCCTAATGACAGAATATTTAGACTGGTGCAGTTAACTATATTTTCAATAAATTTCCAGTCATCAGGACTCCTAGCTTCCAACTGGTTGTATTGCAAATTCATCCATTGCAAATTTGGTAAGTTCCTGCCGAGGTTAGCAGGGATTTTACCACTGAACATGTTGTAGTCAAGTTGCATGAACTTGAGATGAGTTGCGTTGGATAGTGACAATGGTATAGGGCCATGAAATTGGTTACTGAACAAGTTGATTTTCACAAGCAGAGGAAGAGACTTAAATGCATCCGTCGGGATTACTCCCCACAAGTTATTAGATGCTACACAGAAATAAGAAAGAGTGGAGAGGTTCCACATTGAAGAAGGAATGGTTCCATGAAGGTTGTTGAATGGCAAATAAAGCTTTTCTAGTTTGGAAAGTTTGCCCAAAGTTGGAGGGATTTCCCCTGAAAGTTGGTTTATGAATAGGTAAAGCTCAGTGAGAGATTTGAGGTTGCCCATTTCCGGCGGGATAACCCCACTCAGTTGGTTATGGCCCAAGTCTAGATAAGAGAGAGAGGAGAGGTTTGCCAATGAAGGTGGGATTCTTCCTGCAAGACTGTTGTGGCTCAACTTTATGATTCGGAGGTCGAAGCAGCCGTTGCCGAGACTAGGTGGTATTTCACCATCAAGCTCGTTATCATGCATGCTGAGGTTTTGCAAATGTGAACAATGAGAGAGAGTAGATGGAATACCTCCTTGAAGAGAATTTGCACTCAAGTCGAGATGTTGCAAGCGGGACAACTCACCCATCTCGTCCGGGATTTGTCCGTGAAGTTGGTTGGTAGACAGGTCCATGCTCTTGAGGAAAGTGAGGTTGCCAACCGCAGATGATATGCGCCCATTCAAAGCTAAGGAGCTCAGGTTCAAGGCAACAACCCTTTGAGGGTGTCGATTACCACCGCAAGTGACTCCAGTCCATTCGCAAAAATGGATGGAGGCATTCCATGAGGCCAATGGCCTTTGAAGATCACCGGATATCATGGACTTGAAGGAGAGGAGTGCATGATAGTCGGTCTCATTGTTGTGTTTTGGTAGGCTGACTGCAGTTTGCGCAGAAGTTGGAGAGGCCGAGGAGCTCACTTGGAGAAATAAAAAGATGATTGTTATAGTGGTAATCACCCGAGAAACTGAAGATTGTTTTGCCATGAGGGTATAAGAATAATTCTATAGATGATCTAAATGATTCATGCATATATTTTTTCAAACATACTTTCTCAACCTATTTATAGTGTTAGAAAGTTTACACTAGATGCTTAACAGCCACAAATTTAGTTTCAATTTCAACAGTCAAATCAACTTTTGACAAAATTCAATTTGTGCTTGATAGGTACTTTGAGTGCAAAAAAAAATTCACCACTAGGCTTAACAGCCACAAATTGAGTTCCAGTTCTGAAACTTTTAGCAAGCTGTGGAAAGTTAATACTGAGAACATTTTATTGGATTTATGTCTTACATACTAGGTTCGATGTGAAAAGAATATGGCGAAGGGAGAAGAGGTATATCGGACGGTTATTGTATTAAGACTACGACCTAGGTTTCTCTACATCTCTATATAACAGTGTGAGAGATGGTACTTCATCTGAGCGTTTTTTATTGTAAACAATATAGTATCTTTTAGTGAGGCTTGAGGCTTGAGATCTTTTTTAGTTGAATAATATCTTGGTTATTCTTATCCAGGATTAGGTTCACCGAATTGGGATAAATCTTGTGTGTTTTTTGTGTGCTTTGTGTGGTCTACTTGCTTGGTTGTTCGTGATTATCAATTGTTGCGTAACCCAGCGTTTTCTCGCTATAATTCTTACACATTCTTGATCAAAAAATATATTAGCTGGGAAATATAGGTGAAGATTCTTAAGGTCTGAAAGTCGACGTCCCTTTTGCATTATTACATGACCTAAAATACTTCATGTCATGACAACTTAATTTCTATTATTTAGGGTGAATTTTCTCTAACTTTATGCTGTATTCCTGTAATTTCAGGTGTTGAGCTAACCTTCTGTTTAAATGTTTCATCATCATCTCTTCAGTAAAACAATCGAAAATATTTCAAATTTAACGGTGGAAGCAAAAGAGCTACGAAAATATTGCAGGTACAAACCCGCAGATTTCCATTTTTGGCTCTATCCCTGATTACTTGTTAATTCAGCTTGCAAATATTTATGGTATACATCTGCATGATTCTCATAATGCACACACAAATGTTATTGACGTTATTCGGGGTAGGGAGTTGATTAATATTGATCTGGTTTAAAGGGGTTTACAAGGGGGGACAAATAGGGATTCCGTGTCCCGAAACCTGGTAGAGTTGAATTCAACTTTACAGACAGAGGGAGGTTCAAATCGTTTTAATGTTTAACGTCATCGTCTGGAACGTTAGAGAACTTGGCAAGTCGGCCAAGTGTAGAATGGTAGGGGAGGTTGTTAGGAAAAATAATATCGATATAGTCTGCTTAGAAGAAACTAAATTAGCTCAACCAGATGACTTGGTTCTCAGGGGTCTAAAGTTAGACCATATTAAGGAATGGAAGTTTAGGGACGCCATGGGGGGGGGGGGTCAGGGGGGATCATGGTAGGGGTCAATACCAGTAAATTTAATTTACTGGATGACTGGGTGGGTAAATACACGGTTTCAGTTGTGGTTCAAAGAAGGCAGGATGGATGGCAACAAATCATCACAACGGTGTATGGACCAAATGACAGAACTCTAAGACAAGAGTTTTGGGAGGAGCTAGTGCACATCAGGGGAAGATGGAGTTGCCCATGGGTATTAGGGGGGGATTTCAATATTGTACGACACACGTACGAGAGAAGCGGTGCTATAGGCAATGGACGCGATATGCAAAATTTCAATCGAGTGATCTCGACTCTGATGATGATGGATATACCGATTAATGACCGAAGGTTTACGTGGTCTAATCGACGAAGGGAACCAATACTTGCTAAGCTCGATAGGATTCTAGTCTCTACTGATTGGGAAATAAGATTTCCACTGGCCATGGGTAGATCATGTATCCGAAATACATCAGACCACGTGCCGATCATTATTGGCACTGGGAGGAGGGAAGAAGAAGAATGAGAATCTTCAGATTCAAGAAAATGTGGCTGGGAAATAAAGAGTGCCATGAGATGGTGAAGAAATGCTGGGAAGAGGTGCCACAGCTGGAAGACAAAGCCGCGCGATTGAGCAAAAAACTTTCTACCCTGAGAAGAAGGCTAAGAAAATGGAATGTTGTTGCTTTTGGTAATATTCTCATAACAAAAGAGGCTATCCTGAACGAGATCGACGAAATCGAAAGGAAGGAGGAAATTAGCGAGCTTGATGAGGAGCAATTTCGATGATTAACGGAATGTAGGCAAGAAAATCAAGAGACTTATTTGAAAGAGGAAATCATGTGGAGGCAGCAGTCGAGGGTAAAATGGCTGGCGAAAGGGAACACGAACACTAAGTACTTCCACAAGATTTCTAGTATGCGACGAAGAAACAACTACATACACTCATTGGAGATCGACGGGATTGCGACGTCAGACGATGGTAAGATTGCCAAGCATGTTCATGCACAGTTCAAGACTCTATTTGGGGAGAGTAGGGAAGGCCAGAGCGAGTCCAATGAAAATCTATGGGAGGATTTGCAGGGAGATGCACGAGCAAGAATTGAGGCTCTTCAAGGACCGTTCACAATGGATGAGGTCAAGGAGGCAGTGTGGGGGATGGGGCAGGATAAGGCTCCAGAACCAGATGGGTTCCCAATACTATTCTATAAATAGTTCTGGGACATTGTTAAATATGACATTATGGAGGTTATGAATGCGTTCTTTGATGGTAACCTGAATTTGGATAGACTCAATTATGCACATGTCTGTCTCATTCCAAAAAGGAGACGTTGTGGAGGTGGGAGACTTCAGGCCTATCTCCCTCATTAACTGTTCAGTAAAAATTATCACGAAGGTACTCGCAAAAAGAGAGGGATATCTTAGAAGGGGTGGCTCTGGTACAGGAAATTATTCAAGACACTAAGAGACGCAAGAAGGCGGGGTTTATGCTGAAATTAGAAGACACTAAGAGACGCAAGAAGGCGGGGTTTATGCTGAAAAGGAAATTATTCAAGACACTAAGAGACGCAAGAAGGCGGGGTTTATGCTGAAATTAGAAATCACTAAGAGACGCAAGAAGGCGGGGTTTATGCTGAATTTATAAGACAAATTAGATACTATGTAGTACAACTGTCCACTACAGGCTGCATCTCAAAAGTTGGTTAACCGATTAGGTGACTCTTGATCCTTGACATTATTATTTATATTATTATTATCTCTATGTTATTCCCGATATGGGATTTTATATTCACTGCCTCTTACCATATTTCCGTGCATACACGCGTCAAAGCCTATTCATCTCAAGCACTTACTTCTTCAACAGCCAAAGCACATAAGAAGCATTCAACGGTGGGCCCCCCATCAACCATTCATTCCAACATTATCAACAGCACCATTTATGACCATTTCATATATAACCATAACCATCCGATATTATATATATATATATATATATATATATATATATATATATATATATATATATATAATAAATTACAAAGAAAGCTATCAAGTGACTCTCATTCAATCTTTCCTAAAATCAATGGTCTAGATTGATTCTCACAAAACATATTTTTCCGCTCAAAATTTTAAACCCCAAAAATAATAAATTACAAAGAAAGCTATCAAGTGACTCTCATTCAATCTTTCCTAAAATCAATGGTCTAGATTGATTCTCACAAAACATATTTTTCCGCTCAAAATTTTAAACCCCAAAATTAAAATTTTTCTCCAAAACTAAAAAACTCATTACTTTATTACTATATCTCTCTTCTTTCTTCACTTTTTCATATTTCTCTCTTTCTCTCTCTCCCATTCTTTATTTATTTACTTAGAAATTTAGATTTGAAGATTTCAACTTTGTAAAATTTTTAGAATTTTAATGCTTTTTTTATTGCACATGTTATATTGAAAATAACAAATATCTCTTGAACAGTTAAATTTCATCATTTTCCACACTTAAAAGTTCTAAGAACTTGGATTTTACACCCTCATTTATAATTATTTTTCAACATACTAATAGAAACATGGACTTTTATTTACAACTAATTATTATCATGCTATTCAAACTTGACCTACATAATTGTTATTTTACTGTTTACAAAACTTTTCGTGTGTTGTATCGTTCCGAAGACGTGCCGAAGGCACGTGCCCATGGGCAAATCTAGTATATATATAATACACACTATACTTTGAAATTACCGCCCCTTCAGAAATCAGCGTCCTTGTTGAGCACGGGTTATAAGACATGCGACAATTTATACAATTTATAAGACAAATTAGATACTATGTAGTACAACTGCCCACCACAGACTGCCTCTCAAAAGTTGGTTAACCGATTAGGTGACTCTTGATCATTGACATTATTATTTATATTATTATTATCTCTATGTTATTCGATATGGGATTTTATATTCACTGCCTCTTACCATATTTCCGTGCATACACTCGTCAAAGCCTATTCATCTCAAGCACTTAATTCTTCAACAGCCAAAGCACATAAGAAGCATTCAACTTAGGGCCCCCCATCAACCATTCATTCCATGTATTCCATTATCAACAACACCATTTATAACCATTTCATATATAACCATAACCATCCGAGATATATATATATATATATATATATATATATATATATATATATATATATATATATATATATATATACTATACTTTGAAATTACCACTCCTTCAGAAATCAGTGTCCTTGCTGAGCACGGGCTATAAGACATGCGACAATTTATACAATTTATAAGACAAATTAGATACTAAGTAGTACAACTGCCCATTACAGGCTGCCTCTCAAAAGTTGATTAATCAATTAGGTGACTCTTGATCCTTGGCATTATTATTTATATTATTATAATCTCTATGTTATTCCCGATATGAGATTTTATATTCACGACCTCTTACCATATTTCCGTGCATACACACGTCAAAGCCTATTCATCTCAAATTCACGGGTGAGCCCAGCTTTGACCAAGTCAAAGCACTTACTTCTTCAACAGCCAAAGCACATAAGAAGCATTCAGCGGTGGGCCCCCCATCAACCATTCATCCCATGTATTCCATTATCAACAACACCATTTATAACCATTTCATATATGAGTAATGCTACATTCACTCCCAATTTCACTATATTTTTAGAGTAATGCTAGAGCCACTACCAATTTCACTATATTTCTCTTCACTACCTTAGGTGGCACACTCCAATAGGTAGGGAATGATAGAGTAGGTGGGAGAACTCTCCAATAGGAGTATGCCACCTAAGGCAGTGAAGAAAATTGTAGTGAAATTGGTAGTGGCTAAAGCATTACTCATATTTTTATTCACTATCTTAGGTGGCACACTTCAATAGGTAGGGGAAGATAGAGTAGGTGGGAGAACTCTCCAATAGAAGTGTGTCACCTAAGGTAGTGAACAAAATGGTAGTGAAATTGGTAGTGGATGAGCATTACTCTTCATATATAACCATAACCATCCCATATATATATATATATATATATATATATATATATGGGTAATGCTCCATTGAAAACGGGTTGGAAAACACGAATCTGAGCCATCGGATTGATCATGATCGCGATCAGCAGCTCAGATCGAGCTCGCCCATAACCCGTTTCAATTGTTGAGCAGAGGGTTATTTTGGGAATTTCGTCCCAAATAACTCTTCGCCTGATTCGTTTTGAAAAAAAATAATATAATCTAGGCCGTTGTTGGGAACAACGGCTTAGGTTATAAAAAATTGAATCACAGGCCGTTGTTTGGAACAACGGCCTTGTTTTCAATATTTATAACCAAGGCCGTTGTTATAAAATTTCTATAAATTTTTATAGAAATTTTATAGCCTAGGCCGTTGTTGGGAACAACGGCCTAGGTTATAAATATTGAAAATAAGGCCGTTGTTCCAAACAACGGCCTATGATTCAATTTTTTTTATAACCTAGGCTGTTGTTCCTAACAACGGCTTAGGTTATATCAATTTTTTTAGAATCTGTTCAGCGAAGAGTTATTTGGGATGAAATTTCCAAAATAACCCTCCGCTCAACAATTGAAACGGGTTATGGGGAGGCAGATCTGAGCCGTTGATCACGATCATGATCGATCCGATGGCTCAGATTGCTGTTTTCCAACCCGTGAAAACTAGACCCGTTTTCAATGGAGCATTACTCTATATATATATATAGAAAGAGAAAGAGAGAGAGAGAGAGAAAGAGAGAGAGAGAGAGAAATATTCGGTTGCACACTACTTTGGTGAGCACTCCGTGAGCACTCACGAACTAGAGACCCTATGAAAAATCCGAACCGCTCATATTGTTCTATATGCCTTAGATAGCCTAACAATAAAAAATCAAGTAATTTGAAGTTCATTTGCCAATGATTTACATCATCACAAAATTGTATGGCTGAAAATTCTAACAACATGATGGATGGGCAAATGAACTTCAAATTACTTGATTTTTTATTGTTAGGCTATCTAAGGCATATAGAACAATGTGAGCGGTTCGAATTTTTCATAGGGTCTCTAGTTCGTGAGTGCTCACGGAGTGCTCACCAAAAGTAGTGTGCAACCGAAGGGGAATCTATATATATATATATATATATATATATATATATATATATATATATATATATATATATATATATATAGGGGTCGGTTCGGGTGAAAACCAACCCTGGGGTGAGAACCTAAGGGCCTCTCCCAACCACTCATCAAATCATTTTGTATGGCTGAGATTATGCAAGTACATAATAAGGTAATAGATCATATTCTACAGAATTTTTTTTGTGTGTGACGGATAAGGAAGATTTGGTCAAACTGGAGAGAGAAATAATTTATTCCCGTTTTTTGTGTGTGACAGTTAAGGAAAATTTAGCCAAACTGGAGAGAGAAATAATTCAATCCCGTAAAATATGGGAGAAGATTTTGTATCCCAAATTAATAGCAACTGCAGAATCATTCACCAATTCGTTCCTTCATCACTTCGTTTAGTATATAGCAACTGACTGTATTGTAAGTAGATACAACTAGTGCATATTTTAGCAGGAATATATATATATATATATATATATATATATATATATATATATATATATATATATATATATATATATATATATATATATATATTGTTTGTTTATCAATTTGCAAACTTATGTTGTACATGCTGTCAGTATAGCAACTGACTGTATCAATATAGCAACTGAATGTTTTTTGAATAGCAACTAACTGCATTATACGTAGTAACAAAAATTTCATATTTAGCAATATTGTACGTAGCAACAAATGTTGTTCATCCTGATGAAGATTGTGGTTCGGCTGAAAATAAAATAAAAAAGGCAATATATGTTGCTTAATAATCTGTGATCTTCATTCCTTTTAAATAAAATAAAAAAGGCAATATATGTTGCCTAATAATCTGTGATCTTTCATTCCTTTTATTACGCGGTCCCCAGCGCTTAATTAAAGGGATTGACATCTTAATGCAAATATTAATTAATCTTATTGTTTAATTTTAAAAAATCTTGACCGTTAAGATTACGCAGATGAATGGCTGGGATAGGCCCTTAAATTCTCACCCCAGGACATGGTTCTCACCCGAACCTCTCTCTCTCTCTCTCTCTCTCTCTCTCTCTCTCTCTCTCTCTATATATATATATATATATATATATATATATATATATATATATATATATATATATATACTATACTATACTTTGAAATTACCGGGGTGTTACAGAAAAGGCATGTGATAAGGTAGAGTGAAAATGCTTATTGGAGATTATGGAAAGACGAGGGTTCGGGGTGAGGTGGATAGGATGGATAAAAACTTTGTTAGCGTCGGCAAAGGTGAGCGTGTTAGTAAACAGGGAGCCAGGGAAGGAGATCAGATGTAGGCGGGGATTAAGACAAGGAGATCCACTATCACCACTACTGTTTACTTTGGTGGCAGATGGGTTGCACAGAATGCTACATGCTTATAGAGAAAATGGACTTATCAATGGACTATGTATGAGGAGGGGTATATCTGCAGTTATGAATGTCCAATACGCGGATGACACTCTCATTTTTGGTGAGTGCGACGTGGCGCAGGCAACATTCTTGAAATATGGACTTTATCTATTTGAGGAATGGTCAGGGCTAAAGGTCAACTTTCATAAAAGCTCCATTACGTTCTTAGGCGAAATGGGAGAAGCCGAAAGCACAATTGCCGATATTATGAACTGCCCAATCCAGAAACTACCGATTAAGTATCTGGGACTGCCGATCGATACCGGGAATATTAGGCGGATGGACGGGAACGGTCTAATCGAGAAAATAGCAAACAGACTGAAGGGATGGAAAGAAAAAAATGCTCTCAATTGGAGGACGTCTGATTCTTCTAAACACGGTGATCAGCTCTATACCACTTTACTTTTTGTCGTTCTGCGAAATATTGATTTGGGTATCCAAGAAAATTGACAAATTAAGAAGGCGGTTCCTTTGGCAAGGATCGGAGGAGGGGAGGGGGTACCCTCTTATTAAATGGGGAATTGTTTGCAGAAGAAAAGAACTGGGTGGATTGGGGGTGGTAGACATTCGTCAAATGAACCAAGCATTACTATGCAAGTGGTGGTGGACGCTCAAGGTTAAGACTAAGACTAAATGGGGTAGACTAATAAAGGCCACCTACATCAGGAAGGGGTGTATGCACCAGAAACTGAAAAATAAGGGGTCAATGTCTGGGTTTTGGCGAGGGGTAACGCACACTAAAGACTTTTTTATTGCGGGGGTGACCTTCTCTATTGGAAATGGGAAGACGACTAGCTTCTGGAAGGAAAAATAGTGCGGCCCTATTAACCTGAAGAGAAGATTCCCAGCGGCATTTGAATTTGCTACAGATAAAAATGATTGGGTGGCCAGACAGTGGAGGAATGACGAATGGAAACCGAGACTCACAGGTGGGCTTAGCAGAGATGCTAGAAGACAAAAACAAGAACTTATTTGCTTCTTACAGGAGTGGAAGCCAACAGGTGAGAATAATGAGGACAGGGTAAAATAGGAGGCGGAAAAGGGTGGCGTATTCTCAGTTAAATCGGCGTATAAAAGACTTAACGATGGGGGAGTAAGGGTGCACGATCCGGTCTAGAAGGTTAAAGTCCCACTCAAGGTGAGGACTTTCAATTGGTTGGCAGGTAGAAATGCCATTTTAACACGTGATAACTTGGCAAGGCGTAAGTGGCAGGGACCTGCCATTTGTGTTATGTGCAACAGGGAAAACGAAACGGTGGAACATCTTCTGCTGTCCTGTAATTACGCTAGACCAATTTAGGAAGACCTTTTGTGCAGAATTGGTAGCAATGGGGCGGGACCGCAAACGATACAGGAAGCTTGGGGGGGTTGGAGAGAAGGTCACATACGCAACAACCACCTTCACATTTGGGATATTGGGGTTGCGGGTACATGCTGGGGTTTATGGCTAGAACAGAATAATAGAATCTTTAGAACAACGCATGCATCAACAATTGCTATTCAAGATTATTGCTAACATAATTTTCTGGTCTAAAACTGCAGGCGAGGAACAAGCGAAGAAAATCAGGGAGATGTACTTTGACATTACACAGTCCAACGAGGGGGTGGAACCACAGGAAAGGGAAGGAACAACAGAGGAGGAGTGATTGCTGGGTAAAGACGAGGGAAGAACATGTGCTACTTTTGGGTTTTGGGTTTTTTGTTCGAAGCTGTAATATCCCGGACGGATATTATATTGTATAAATTATTATTTTATTATTATTTTATTATTATTTTGTTTAAATTCCAGAATGGAAATTTTTGTGGTTATCACCCAGTTTTGTTCATAAACATTATATGTACACATAGACCAATCTGAATACATCCGTATTGTATCAAATTGGTACCGTGATCTTCCAAACTAATAATAAAATTCATTTTATTATTATTTCCAAAATTAAATTATTTTTATATGGATTATGCGAAAATTTTCGGTATACATACATATATACACACATATGTGTAGTATGTCAATTAGTACATTATACAAATTGTGTATTGTGTATTTTTGGACAAAATACTTGTCTTTGTTATGACAAAACCTATTAGATTATTAGGGTTTTTATAAGTGGTTAACCTAGATTAAGTGTGCATGAGAAGATTAGGGGAATTCTTCTAGAAGCCCACCCATACCTCCACCTCACCTCACACCATACCTCCACCTCATCCCTACCTCTCTACAAGAGCATGGCTGGATTGCTACCCCTAGGGGGTTTTGTGCACTTTGGTGAGTGCAATTTTGCACTCTCCACCTTCTCCTCCACCTATAAATACCCCATCCCTTCATTACTTGTCTCATTTTTTACAAAGCCAAAAAGAAAGGAAGGAAAAGAAAGAGAGAAAGACTAATAGGAGAGTTTTCATTTGTAGGTTCCATAGAAGTTTTCTAAGAGCTTAGGGGAAGGAGAAGGAGTGCTAGCTAGTCCTTCCAACAAGAAACAAAGGTGGGGGCTTCTCCATTGCTTTGGTTGTTTGAGTTTGTTATTTTTGGTTTCTTCTTTTTCTTATCTTCCTTGGTTTGTTTTCTTTGTTCTTTTGGGGTGGTTGTTCTTGTGATGGTGTTGTTGTGTGTTGTTTCTTATTGTGTATGTTGTAGCACTATGTATGGATAAAAGAAATAACCACATAAAAAAAGGGAAGGAATGATAGAACCTTATGGAACACATAAAGATTGAATCTTTGTAGTTATAGTTGTTGTTCTTGTGTTATTATTTGGACTAAATGAATATAAGCACATGTGATTTGTGTATACACCCACTTTGGGTTGAAGAACTTGATATTGAACTCATACATAAGCATATGGACTTTGTGTATACACCCATTTTTGGGTTGTAGAACATACAACTTGAACTTTTGGACTAGGAGTATGCATATGAATGGTTGAACCAAGTTGAGGATTCTTTACTTTATTTTATTTTGCTTATTTCTTTTTATTAATCATATGTAAAAAGAACCCATTTTGGATGCTAATTCTAGTATAGTATGAAAAAGAAACTAATCTAAGTTATTAGTTGTAGAATGTTAAAAAGATTACTTTATGTTGACTAAGTAGTAATAGATGTTTATGCTTAAGTATAAGTAAAATAGTAGTAGATGTTATGCTTAAGTAAGTAAGTAGTAGATGCTTATGCTTAAGTATAAGTAGGAGTATATGTTTATGCTAAATTATAAGTAAAGGTTATGTTGAAGGAGTAATTAGACATTCTTGTAGTAGTAACCCATGCTTCAATTGTAGTAGAAATCCATGTTTAAATTGTTGTAGGTAAAGGGTTATAATTACCATGTTAGATTATTGTAGGAAGTCCATGCTATTAATATCTACCATGTTGTAGGAAAGCTATGTTTGTGTTGCCTACCATGTTGTAGAAGAGCTAAGTTATATTGACTATCATGTAGTAAGAATCAATGTCTATGTTATATTCATGCTAGAATTGTTATAGGTTGATGCTATGTTATACTCATGCTTTTACTAAGCTTAAGTTGTTGTAGGAATTTAAAGTAAGCATTCATGCTTAGTTGTAGCAATTTTCCATAAGCATCCATACTTAGATTGTAGTAGGAAAATTACATACCATGTTAGATTGTTGTAGAATTGGTACTCATGCTTTCTACTATGCTTAACTTGTTGTTGGAATTAAAGTAAGCATCCATGCTTAGTTGTAGAAATTTTCCATAAGCATCCATGCTTAGATTGTAGTTGGAAAATTACATACCATGTTAGATTGTTGTAGAATTGATACTCATGCTTTCTACTATGCTTAACTTGTTGTAGGAATTAAGGTAAGCATTCATGCTTAGTTGTAGCAATTTTTCATAAGCATCCATGCTTAGATTGTAGTAGGAAAATTATGTACCATGCTTAGATTTTGTAGGATTAATGCTTATCTACCATACTTAGGGATGTTATAGGTTCATGCTAAGTACATATCCATGCTTAGATTGTTGTAGGATTAATGTTCAATTAATCTACCATGCTTAGGAATGTTGTAGATCGATGCTAAGTATATATCCATGCTTGGATTGTTGTAGGATTAATGTTTAATTTACCTACCATGCTTAGATTGCTATAGATTAATATTGAAGTTGAATACCATGCTTAGGAATGTGTAGGATTGATGTTTCAATCACCTACCATGCCTAAGATTGTGATAGGAATACTTAAGTAGTATGTTATGCTTAAGATTTGTTGTAGGTTCCTACCATGCTTGAGAATTGTTGTAGAATAATGTTTAAGTTGTATACCATGCTAAATTGTTAGTACTCATGGGTAAGTTGTAGCATTAACCATGCTTAAAGTAGTAGGAGATATCCATGCTTAAATCTAGTAGCTATTCATGCTTTAACTTATAGTAGATTTCTACGTAAGTTGTATCCATGCTTGTAGTTAAAGTGTTTAGCAAATAAATTAATCGTGTTGTAGTTATAGTAGTAACTATCACATTGTAGTTGTAGTATTAACTATCACGTTGTAGTTATAGTGTTAGTAAGGAACTATCATGTTATCGTAAATTGTGTTAGTAAAAAACTAGCATGATGTGGATTGTAACGTTAGTGGAGAACAAATCATGTTGTAGTTACAATATTAAGTTGCGAGGTCGTTCTAGCTAATCCCCTAGAAGGAACCCATGTTGAGATTTCTTAGTCGTTCTAGATTCAAGAGCCATGCATGCTTGAATGGTATATTGTAGCTTCCTAGATAAAAGTTGTTATGTTGCTTGGGGCTTCTTATAGGTAGAATGCCTATTTTAGGGTGTTAGTAGATCCTTCTGTTGCTTCTAATGATAGAAGATCAAAGTTTGCTAGTAAGCACGTTGGTTGCTTCTAGGTTTGATTTGTATGTGGTTGTGCTCGTACGTGGCTCGACTGGCCCGTATGTAGTTGTGGGTCTCATACGCAACTTATTTGGCTCGTATATACGTTCTTGCTCGTACGCAGCTCGACTGGCCCGTACGTAGATGTTAGTCTCATACGCGACTTATTTGGCTGGTATGTATGTTATTGTTTCATACGTAGCTTGTTGGCTCGTAGGTGTTCTGGTTACTCGTATATAGCTTATTATCTAGTACGCAGTTTTGTTGTGCTCGTCTAGGGTGATATTATTACCCTAGGGGTTATCGACCATCAAGACATATGTTTTCTTACTCCTAAGGAACTATGGATGAGTCACTCCTTGTGTACCGTCGGATCTTAACTAGTGTAGGTTGATCGCGGACCGGAGTATAGAAGGAATCCAAATTCAGGGTAGTGGCATGCGGGTACATTCGTATTGCCGGGGTCTGGGATCGATAGGCCATGAATCAAATCCTTAGGGATTCTGGTAAGCCTAGGTTGAGCGGCCTGGTATAGTTGTCTTGCGGAGTCTAACTTAAGACTCACCATGTTGGGTAAGTTCTGTTGTCATCCCTCAGTTGTTAGGGTTAGTGACATTGTTAGGGTAGTAACTTATGGCTTTAGTACTTAACCTATACCTTTCGCCGAAGGGAAGGAATTGGTGTTAAGGGTGATTCCTTATGATCCGACCTGTCCTATAGGCCTGCATTAGGCGGTGTTATTGGGTTGTACCTTCCCGTCAAAGGGATAAGTACGGTGCCATCTCACAAGTTGGGAGCACGGGTTGCGTATCTCGTCTGTTAATGCATGAAATATCGTGGCTTGGGGTGCCACAGGATGCAACGTGTAGTCCTGCACTTGCGAGACCCCAGGGGTGCCACAGGGTAGGCATCGCGCTACCCTGCGCTTGCGAGATCCTATGTTCTTTTGATTTTCGAATGAGGCCCGATACACTGGGCAATAGTGGCAAACGTGGATACCACTATATGACTGCAGTAACGGAACTAGACCGCACCTGCAACCTTGTTTTGAGTGAGGTCCGGCATGTCGGGTAGTAGTGGCAAACAGAGACACCATAAGCAGACTGCATAGGGGGACTTGACCCCTTCTGCAATCTCACTAGTCACGTGGTATTATCAGGAACAGGTTGTGTACAAATAGAAATTCATAACTCGGGTTCAAATCCCTATAATGAAGAGACGGCTTGTGTAACCCCTGATTTCGATTATACAGATTTCCAGTTCCTTCTTTCTCTCCATGTATTCTTATATTTTAATTTCCGTATAAATTCTTTTGGATGCATTAAAACCTTCTTGAATCTGAACTCAAATTTATATTCAAACTTGAATCTTGTCCCACCTCTTTTTATTTACCTATTTTGAAGCCTAAGCTAATCCATACTATCATTTATTAATTATTCTGAATTCAATTGAAGCCCAAAGAGTAGTCCATCCCTTGTTGGATTTTAGCCCAAACCCAATCTCATCGCCTATTGGACTCTAACCCTAAACCCAAAGCCACAAACCCATGCACACACCCGTATACAAATTCCTCTACTTTTCTCCACTCTCCCCACATCTCCGTAACCACATCCCACTATCTCTGACTACCCTTTAATAAATAATTATTTTATTATTTTAAAACCCCCACACCCTCTCTCAATTCCGTTACTATCTCTCTCCCTCTCTGTTTCTTCTCCCCAACAAAAACGGAAGCCCAAACAAACAGAGAACCCCAACATCGCCATCTCCTTCCTCCCTTCGCCTTCGCGACTCCGCCATCATCCTCTACCTCGCCATCTCCCTTGATCGACAGCCCGCTAGCCAACCGCCCCCTGTTCTCAACCAACGCCGCTCCCGCGGTCGTCTCCGCAGGCTTCCAACCGTGCCACTCGCCCTCCATCGCCGTCTCCTCCAGAGAACCTCCAGTCGAAGCTCCTCCTTAACTTCTCCGACGACGCACCGCCATTGCCGACCCCTCCTTCTTCCTCCATTCCACCATTGAAGCCCCGACCTCGAAGCTTCGACTCAACCATCGCCATTTCGCTCGCCTTCTTCCCCCATCCTCTGCTCCAGTCATCGCAAGCCCCGAACTCGACGAACCCCATCCACCTCCCGTCAAAGCTTCGCCAGTCACTCCCCATCGATAGTCTCGACAACCAGAGCCATCCTCATCCTCCCCCAGTCGCGAACCCACCACATCGACGCCATCGCACTGCTGCTTCCTCCACCGCAGAGCCCCGAGGTCCCCGTCGAAGTTTGCCCCCACCAGCGTCGTCTTCAACCTTGAGACCACCCAGCCCAGTCGCCGCCGTCGCATCGCTTCTCAGTCGTCGCGCCAGCTCCCGCCGTTTTCCCTCGTGTCGTTCTCTCTCATCGATCGAAGGAAGAAGACGGAGAGAGATCGGTCGGATTCGCTGTGTGGTGTTGTGTACACAGCGGATCCGATTCCGCTGTGTGGTGTTCTGGTGGATCCGGTGCGAGGGTAGCTTCTCATTGGACGAGAACGATGTTCTGTGTTTTGGCGCAGCGAATCCCAAGATCGCTGGTTGCTATTCTGGTCCAGATCTGGTGTGTTGTTGTGTTCTGATTAGATTGGTTCGGTGTTCCGTGTTCTGTGTGCGCCAGATCCAAGCTTGGTGTTCTGTGTTTTTCCTGATCCAGTGCGGAGAATTATTGCTAGTTGCTATTATTGCTTGGATTTTCTCACTCGGTCTTCGCACGTGTTTCTTGGGATTGCTCCCCGAGATTCTGATCCCGTTATTCTGGTGATTCTAATCTAACCGTCTACAAAAGGCAAGTCCACTTGAACTCTTTTAATTTTCTAGTTCAAGCTAATTGATCTCTATGCAAGTAGTTCCATCTTAATTGTTCTAATTTGCCTTGTGTCCCTTCCGTTGGGAGTATCGAAGGTTTACACGAGCTAACCCGACGTACTCTTGACCTCTTATAATTATCCATTGATTCAAACCTAAGCCTGCATACACAATTGACATAAATAAAAGGACTAGAATTGCATATAAAGAAAATGAATGGTGATTGAATACATTGACCGATTGAGATATTGTGACTTGAACAATGACATGATAAATGGACTTGTACACTGTAAAGAACATCCTAATTGTTGTACATTAGGGTAATGCATTTCATGATGCAATAACACGTTAACCACCCACTTTGATGAACATATATGTGATGACATTTTTGTAATTCATGCTGCCTTGTCTGTCTTGTACTGAGGTTTCGACCCAGTTATAATAGGAATCAGTCAAAATGATATAAAGATGAATTGTAGCCTTAAATGTCTAGTTGCTGATATCATCCTGGAACTTCGAATTCTGAATTGTAGTCTATGAGTTATCGCTGATTTAGTGTGACTGTGTTGGCTGTTTTCAGAATTGCTACTTCATGTTATTATTGTGCAATGCATCATATTGCTGCATTATTATTGTTCCCTTGACATCCTTATACACATTTACATGGACATGAAAGGCTTAACAATAAAATACTAAACAAGCCGGGGTTTATAAGGGTTGACCTAGTAGTGGACAATCTCAAAAAATGTACTCGGTAAGGCCTATATTGATATTGTATTGACATGGAAGGAGAAGTAATGATTGTGAATGATTGATTGAATAATTGGAAATTGATTGATTGAAAATGGTAAATGATTGTTATTGACACCGAGTACACGCTCTGTAGACCCCACCACGAAGTCTAAAACGAACACTGTTGTACGTGCATCGAACCTGTAGTATGGGATGCAGTAGTACGTGCACTAGATAGGAGAAATGACATTCTAATGAACTAAAATTGACACGTGTATACTTGATTAAGACCATTGTTTATTAATACCATTGTGTCTTTGCTATTTGATCTTGATTCATAATCTCCATGTACCTTATTCCCTTACTCTCTGTTTTCACTACTTGCTGTCCGTACTTGCTCTAAGGACAAATTATTCTTTCTTTTTAGATGATCAAGTACAGGTGAGCCAGAGAAATTACCAGAAGCCATTGGTGAGCAGTTCTTCTACGATTGGAGAAGGAGTCTCTCGAGCAATTTGGTAAGTCCTTGTATTCCAGATTTGGTTATTGAAATTCATTCTCGTTTATGTGATTATGATTTATGCGTGGTTGTGATTCATTTTTCTTATATTGTTGAGCTAAGACTGATACAGCTTATGGATGATATGAGTTGGCATACTTATATCATTCGCTGGGCCTCAGTTACGTGCTTGTGTTCCTGTATTCCGGGAAGCGGGGCGTGACAGCTTGAGATGTGCGCATGTAGTATGGGCTGCATGTTGTTTCGGAGACTTGCTGACATTAGAATAAGAGCATTTTAGCTTTAGTTAATATTGCGTTAGATTCTAGTCATAGCACTCACGAATACTTAAACTACACCGACACATTTGTCATGTTTCTGTATGTTGTTTTGGGAGATTTGCTGCTAGTTACCAGCCTTAAAGCGTCAGTAAATACTGACGTCCCCACTTCAATAGGTACTGGATCGCAGAAGTACAGGTGCAAGATTCAGGAGGACTCAAGGCAAGGGAAGCGAGGAATCGATGTCTTTTTAAGTTCCGCTGTAATATTTATGTTGATTATCTTTTAGCTGAAAACATACCCAAGTGGGAATTATCAAGTGTTGTTCTTCATTTCTTGTACTCTGATGTAAGTTGTTGAAAGTTGTAATACTTGGGATTGTAAAGGTATTATTGTAACACTATTGTAATGTATTGCAGTTATATAACATTCAGACTTGTAATACATTGGGTGTTGAATAAAAAGTTTTAAATTCTCCTTTTTTTTGTGTATTGTGACTAATTGAAGAAAAGATTCTGGCTTATGTTACGGTTTTCCAGTTACCGAAAATCGGGGCGTTACAGGAGCCATGAGGGTCCGAGGTGTTTTGTTAATTGTTGTATTTCCTTTATGTTGGGATTGGACATTGTATCACGGGGGGGAGGGAGTTTCTATTTTGGACGGGAAATGAGCATCATGGCCCGCTTGTGGGACACATGAACATCATTGCCCGGTGTTTGATTGTTTGTTTTATTAAAAACTTTTTAATGAAAAAAAAAAAAAAAAGAAACCCGGTGGAAGCCTTCTATGAATAGTTAATTAGTTATGCACCTCATACTTTAAATCTGGGACAAACTGAAAATGAAACCAATAAATAGATATATTTGGCATGATTTTTATGTTATGGCAATCATGGCTTAGATACAGTTCAAATACTAATGGATAACGAACCCATAATTATGATCCTTTTCTTCTGTTCTTCACAGTAATCAGTGGGAATTATGATGTACATTTGAAAGCAAAATAGTATAAATTATTGATCAAATCTAACAACAGCCAACTTACATAAAGTGGGGTCAACTTTCTACAATAACTTGAGAAAATCCTGAACCGCCGATGTCATCAATTAAACTTCGAGATTTCTTCTGTTAATCTTTGACGCATCAGTGGTTCAAGATTTCCATATTGTAGAATGTTTGGCAAAACTAGACCACCCTAGCTGTATGAACAATATGTGCAAATTTCAAATCAAGCTAGCTATCAGAAGAAATTAAGGTTGTGGAATATTAATGAGAGGCAAAAACCAATTTGGCTGAGGGAAGCGAGAGATGAGTGGTATCAGTGCATAAGAAGACTAAGCACAGAGTTTCTCCCATTGCATTAAAAGAAAACATTGACTTGAAGCTACCACTAATACTTATCCAATATTCGTCAGTTTAACGTTCTATACGAGAATAGTGACTGTAAAAACTGACTATCTCATAGTGACTGTAAAAAACTGACTGCATCTCGTTTAATCTTGAGAATGAGGATATTAAAAGACAAGAAATAACCCGGCCCTCTCCTCAACCGCCCCACCCTCCCCTCCTTCCACTCTTCCACTCCACCACCACTCCCCTCCTTTTCCTTCCACTCCTCCACCGAACCCAGCTCTCTCCTCCACCGCTAACATTTGGTTCCGCTAACATCACCAAATGAGAGCTTTGGCACTAAGTCGGGGTTTTTGGTTGATATAGATGTAGCCATAGAGGCAAGGATACTGAATCGGATCAAATTTGGTGATGTAAGTGCTACTCGTGGGGTTTAGGCGCTAAGTTGGGACAACTCGATCGATGTCGGTGCAACCGAGGATAGTGGATTAGTTGACATGCAACCATGGTCAATTTTGATGGGCTTGTGCTTAGTTAATTGTACAATGACTAAGTCTTGGTTTGCAATATTCATTGTACTTTCGTTATTTTATTTTGTTAATTTCTTATTAATAAAACACTTGGGGCTTTTAACTCACGGTTTTAATTCTCCAAAAAAAAAAAAAAAAAAAAAAAAAAAACACAAAAACACAAAAACTGACCGTATCTACATTATGTTAGAATATAAATATTAAAACCCTCATCCTTATCACAACTTCGAAGTTTTGGTCCATCGGTAGGGTCATTAATATGGTATCAGAGCAATCCAGGTTCGAATCTCACCGGCTCCGCAATTTAAATGCGGATTAAAAAAAATACCGCTGTGTATAGTCCAGGTCTTGGCCCAAAAAGATGGCCCTCAACAATAATTTGAGCCTTTAATTATTTGAGCCTATTAATTTTTATAGCCCATTGTTATTAGGGGCTCCAAACAATAATTATTTGAGCCTTTAATTTTTTTTTAAAAAAATATTTGGATTTAGGCTTGAAGACTTAAAACAAATTTATATATTTTGCTTTCAACAATGTGCAAATTGTTTGTATACATGTTTTTTTTTTTGTTGTATGGAGACCCCATTTTGGAAGTTCGCCTCGGGCCCCCCGCAACTCAGGGTTGGCCCTGACTATATGCACAAATGTCAATGGCTGTCGTGAGAAATTTATGTTAGGGAAGACCAAGTTGACCTAGAAAAATATAGAGAAGCAATAGATGTGTGAAATCTATTAATGCACATCGCAGACTTATCGCACATTACACTTGCCTTCTTGATCACTTCAAGCAAGACTGGATGGGGCCTTCATCTGCCGCACCATATTTTTTCGTTATTCAACGAACACGAGTTATTGTACACACTACAGCCTACAGCCTCATCTTCATTTAAACATGGTATCAGAGGTGATGAAGCTATCAAGGTTTCTGAAATATGCTTTCCTGAGAATATTAAGAAGCTACTGTAATGTAAACTCCTGTATAGTCGCATTCTAGAAAGATTAAAACAGGTTTGTAACAGGAAAAATAGTAGAGCTCGGACAATACCTTCTCTGACACTCTTCTTTCAGTTTAGAAAGAATGAGAAGACTTTCTCGGTAAGTAAAGTTCTTGTCTTTCACATGTTATCTGGAAGCTCAACATCCCCTTTTCCAGTGTTAAGATTGCTCGATATACATTGTCTATTTATATATATATATATATATATAGATAAAACCGTCAGATTAAAACCCTCCGGCATTTCTTTAGTAAGTACTTAACAAAACAACCATGAGAATTAGGAACAAACAAGTTGGATAGAAGCTCACAAGTCTAATCTCTCAAAATAAATCGGGCCAAAAACTCACACGCCCATCCTAAAAGGCTAAATTTCATTCCCATGATCCTACTCAAATGAATACTGATGTGGTTTGTTTTTGGGGAACGTGTGGATGCACCAGGAGTGAGTTCTTACTCGATTTGTATTGAAGGATGAGACACCTATGCAGACGATCCTTGGCTGGGTGAACGGTACCGGGGTAGGCGGTATTGAGGTGGATGCTGATGCTTGGCTCGGATCTTTGAGGCTCGGATCCGAGGGTCTCGTGTACCTGCAGACGGTCTCGGAACACCGGGATTGGTCCCGGTGGCAGACCCTCCGACGATCTAGTCAGTCACTAAGTGAAAGTAACAGTAACTAGGGTTTTGGTGGGAAAGGATTGATTACCTGGAGAAGGAGTAGGGGTCTGGTATTTATAGAAGATGCCAACCGGGTCTGGACCCGTTTGGGGCCGGGTCCGGACCCGGTTGCCAGTGTGGCTGAAGCGGTGAAAAATCGGGCGGTATAGGACTGACGTGGGAGACGCCGGGGCGGTATAGGGCTGATGTGGCAGACGCCGGGGCAGTTTTCGGGCTGACGTGGCAGAGGTCCGGGCGGTTTTCCGGTGCTGACGTGGCAGATCCGAAGGATCAGAAGGAGCGCGTATCCTGAGGGGATCCTGTGGCCCAGGATGGGCCACGTCATTCCTAACCCATATCACAAGCCTCACACTCCTGTAGGGCTGGGTGAACCAGCCATGTAGGAGTGATTCCTCGCCTCTGTAGGAAGAGCAGGGTGGATGTTGGGGTGAGAAAGTAGGATCTGCTATCTTCCGAAGAGGCCAGGGGGCAGGAGGAATAGATCCCTTATTGGAGTTTGCGCGGGCGGCTGTGTAGAGGAGTAGGAGAGTCAGAGTGACGCTCGCCGAGGCTTGGGGGTCGGCAGACGAGCCTATGGGGTCGGCAGGCGAGCCCGTGGGCTCGGCAGACGAACCCCGAGGGTCAGCAGATGACCACCTCGCTAGTTGGAAGAACGGGGGGACGTCGAGGTCTTCCGTTGGGGCTTGACGAGCCCCCAGGGTCGGCCGATGAGCCCATGGGGTCGGCAGACGAGCCCCAAGGGTCGGCAGACGACCACTTCGCTAGTTGGAAGAGCGAGGGGTCATTGAGGCCTTCCGTAGGGGCTTGACGAGCCCCCAGGGTCGGCAGATGAGCCCATGGGGTCGGCAGACGAGCCCCAAGGGTCGGCAGACGAGCCCCAAGGGTCGGCAGACGACCACTTCGCTAGTTGGAAGAGCGAGGGGTCGTCGAGGCCTTCCGTAGGGATTTGATTTGTCGAGCATTAGGGGTCGGTGAACGAGCCCCTGGGGTCGATAGATGGTCCTCTCGCGAGTTGGAAGAGCGAGGGGACGCTGAGGTCGATTTTATGGGAGGTCAGCTTACCGAGTGCTTGGGGGTCGGTGGACGATCTCCTCGCTAGTTGGAAGAGCGAGGAGGTGAGGTCTTCTTTTGGGGGTCGGTTTGTCGAGCACTAAGGGTCGGTAGACGAGTCCCTCGTGACCAGAGGTGGGCTTTACGGGGCTCGCGGTGCTATCCGAGCTCCGAGCTCTTCTGAACAAAGGAGGATAGTTTGGGGCTCGCGGGGCTATCCGAGCTCCGAGCCCCTCTGAGTTAAGGGAAGGTAGCTAGGGCTCGTCGTGCTATCCGAACTCCGAGTCCCTCCGATGTAAAAGGTGTTCGCTGGGGGCTCGCGGTGCTATCCGAGCGTCGAGGCCCTCTGGATCAAAGGGGGCAGTTGGGGCTCGCGGTGCTATCCGAGCACCGAGGCCCTTTGGATTAAAGGAAGGCAGATGGGGCTCGTGCTGCTATCTGAGTTCCGAGCCTCTCTTCATCAAAGGGGGGTAGTTGGGGCTTGCGGTGTTATCCGAGCTCCGAGCCCCTCTGAGTTAAGGGAAGGTAGCTGGGGCTCGTGGTGCTATCCGAGCTCCGAGTCCTTCCGAAGTAAAAGGTGGTTCGCTGGGGGCTCGCGGTGCTATCCGAGCATCGAGGCCCTCTGGATCAGAGGAGGCAGTTGGGCCTCGCGGTGTTATCCGAGCGTCGAGGCCCTTTGGATTAAAGGAGGGCAGTTGGGGCTCGCGCTGCTATCCGAGTTCCGAGCCTCTCTTCATCGAAGGAGGGCAGTTGGGACTCGCAGTGCTATCCGAGCTCCGACCCTTCTGTGAAAATAGAGGGGGAATTATTGGCTCGTGCTTCTATCCGAGCGTCGACCCTTCTGTGAAATAGAAGGGGAATTATTGGCTCGTGCTTCTATCCGAGCGTCGACCCTTCTGTGAAATAGAAGGGGAATTATTGGCTCGTGCTTTTATCCGAGCGTCGACCCTTCTGTGAAATAGAAAGGGAGTTATTGGCTCGTGCTTCTATCCGAGCGTCGACCCTTCTGACTTGTCGAAAAAAAAAACTTTCTAGAGAGAAGAAATGGAGGGGTAGTGGGGTAATTTTATGCTTGTTGCTGACGTCATGGGCGCAAAGATCAAAGCGTATCCAGATCTTGGTGGCCGCTGGATCTTGATAATTAAGATCCAACGGCCAGATCTTTTTTGCAGAAATCGAGGAGTCGCTTTTCCTCTTTAAAACCCCATCCCCCTCTCTCATTTTTTCATCTTCACTTTATTACTTAGTTTCCAATTTTTAACAAGAGCGGGGATCTTACTTGCCGTCGGCGAACTTTCCGGTGACCGTAACTTCCTACGCTCCAGGTTAGTACTTTTTTCTTTAGTAATGTCGCGAACTCAGTCCGGATCCGAGGCTAGCTCGTCAGGCCGTTCTGTGGAGGAATCCGAGTAGGAGACGTCGTCGTCATTGAGTAAGTACAAGGTGAAGGAAGAAGTTCTGACAGATCCCGGGTCAGATGATGGGGGCGACGTAGTATTCGTTGTGTCCCCATTGAGATCCAGAAGGCCGGGGAAGGAGCCCATGGATGAGGGTGACGAGGAGGAAGAGGATGAGGGGGACGGCGAGGACGAGGGGGAACAGGATCAGGGGGAGGATGATAATGAAGAGGAGGGTGAAGGCACCGAGGTTGAGGAGGAGGACGAAGACGAGCAAGGTGCCGAGGGTGATGAGGAAGACGAGGGGGATGAGGTCGACGGACAGGAGGCTGCCCAAGGAGAGGCTGGCCAAAGCACGGCTGGGGGACCGACTGGGGTCGGAGAAGATCTTCCACCACTTCCCCCTTTGTCGACGCCGTCTCCCAAGCGTAAGGCTCGCCCTCGTCGGAAAAAGAAAGTCATAACTATCCCATACAGTCCTTCCTCACCCGATGAGTACGCACCGAGACCGGGTCTAGAGTTTCCTCGGGTTTCCTTCAAGAATCCAGGATCGATTCGGATGTTCCCGACGATATTAAGGACATCGAACCGATCCCTCCAGTGCTGGGCGAAGACACTCGGGTGAAGATTCGTGCTGATAGCATCCTGAGCATTCTAAAGGCGGAATACTTTAACATTATCAGGGCCGCCTACTATATTCCGCGGGAGTTCGAGATCTTCCTTCCGAGCCCCGGTATTCGGCCCACCACGGCTCTGGCGCCGGGGTACTGTATGTTTTCCGAGGATGCCTTCCTCTCGGGGCCGAGGGTGCCCCTGCATCCCTTCGTGAAGAGGGTTCTGAACTGGGCGAAGCTGTGTCCCATGCAGTACGGTCCGAACTCCTTGAAGCATTTAGTTTGCTTCATACTAAAGTGTCAAGAGAAGGGAGTGAAGCCGAGGCTGACGTATTTCCGAGCTATTTTTGGGATCGGTTCGCTCGAAGATCGGGAGGGGATTTTTTACTTTTCGCCGAGGCCTCATAAGAAGGTTATGCACGGTCATCAGGATTCTATAAAGGGGTGGAAAGAAAAGTATTTCGTGATTCGGACTGAGGGGTCTTGGGGAATTCCCACAGGGTGGAACTTTGTCAAGCTGAAGCACAAGCCTCCGAGGAAGAGCGACTTGACCGCCAAGGAGTGGAAGAGGGTGGAGAAGATAGTCGGGGGGCACAGCATCGCGTGGCCTCGAGTGACCGAGATACACCTCGCCCGAGCTGGACTGAGTGCTGCCGACCCTAGTATGTTTCTTTCCGAATATGTTTATTTTCCTGCCTTCGTGTTAACGTTAGCTTCTCTTCTGTGTTTTTGTAGGGATGACCACTCAACAGGCAGATGCGAAGAAGTTGTTGCTCGCTGTCGCGGAGAAGGCGAGGGTAGAGAAGAGGAAGAAGGCCAAGCAGGAGAGGATAGCGGCCGAGAAGCAGAAGGTGGCCGCGTAGACCGGGGCTTCCTCCCAGGCGCCGACCCCTGTGGCCGAAGGGCCTTCCCCGGCGAAGAGGGCCAAGAGGCAACACTCCCAGACTTCCCATTCGTCGAGGGTGGCTCGGGACGCTACGGGCGGTTCGGGTAAGACTGTGGATGCCCCGGAAAAAGGGCTCCCCCCTCTCCGGCCGTCCGCAGCGGAGATGGTGAGCATGCATGGCACGTTGCCATTTGCCCCTGACTGGTCGATCGTGCGGGGTGATTCTCTACTTGATGGGCCTGTGGCGGTTGAGTTCGTCTCGAAGGCCGCCACCGAGCGCGATCGGATGGCCCTGGCGGCGCAGACGGCGGACCAGGCCTATATGCGGTGGTCTCAGGCGACCCTCTCGGTGAGTTGGTTTGGCTTTGTTTTACTTAATGACTTGGACTTTTCTGATCTTTCTCTCTTCGGACAGGCGATGCTCCATGGCCAGCACTTCCACAAGTGCTTGGAGAAGGAGATATACATCGAGAGGTGAAATGCGAAGAAGTATCTCTGCGACCTGAACAAGGCCACGGATGAGCTGAAAGAGGCCCGGGCCATGGTGGCCGTCCACGAGGCCCAGATAGATTCGCTCGACAGAATCCACAAGCAGGATCGGGCAGATCTTGAGGCGAAGATCGCGGCCGAGGCGGACAAGGGGAAGAAGGCATTGGAGGAGATGGAGTCGGCCTTGGGGGAGACCATCATGCTGGCGCAGGACCAGGCGTACGAACAGGCCAAATCCCACTTTAAGCAAATCTACCCTGAGCAGAACGTGGACCATCTCTACTACGGATAGGCGCCAAACCTGTCGCTGACCCCTGGTGGTGACGATGCGGGGGGAATCCAGGGCGACGAAGAGGTGCCATCCCCCCCTCAAGAATAGACTAGCTTTTTCATTTTTCCATTTTTGATGTAACTGCCTTTAGCGGACTGGCCACCGTGGCTTGTGTATCAAACTTTTTGAAAGAAATGAAATCTACTTTTTTGGGACGATCCTTCCAGACTTGTGTTTTTTGTGATATTTGTTTTCATCTTTTGGTAGATGCACGGGACTCGGATTGCCGACCCCGTTCCGGGCGACGTACCACTGACTCGAGCAGGGAAGGAGGCTTGGGAGGTAGTTTTGGCCGGCCAACGAAAACAGGCTCTTGACCGAGCGGCCGCTAAGAATTATTTTCTGAACAGATCCAGAGAGCTTGGTCTGGAGGTGGTGTGCCTCAAGAAGGCCATAGCCGATCGGGACTGGTGGGTAATTGAGATGGACTGGTCCCTATCGAGTACCTCGAGCGGGCGATCGGCCTCGGAGTCTTTCCTGCGTGAGGCCGTGGTCGAGAAAGAGCTGGAAGTTCGCAGGCTGAAGTTGGTGTTAGGCCCGGGTCTGGTGGAAGAGGCCAGCAACTCGACCCCGGGGCGGTCTCCGACATTTCTGTTGGATGAGGCCTAGCCTAGTGATGTAGGAAGCTCGGTGGCCGGGGTATCTTCCCGGACCGGTCCCGAAGGAGGTGCCGAGTTTGAATTTCAGGCCGAGTGCGAGTGAGTTTGTGAGCTCTTTGTATTTGTACCGATGTTCATTGAGTTGTAAGCAATGAGTAATAATAAAAGCATTCGTTTTCCCGAACCTTGACTACCTCGGTTGCCGATGGTGGTCGGTGTGGCTGCTACGAAGGATCGCTATTGACGTGACTGCGTCATTAATGGCGACGTTTTGCATTCCCGTGAGCATTTATGGCGACGTTTCGCCTTCCGTCATTTCATATTTCTAGACGTAATAAATGTGGGCCTCAGGGGGCTATATAATCCCCACTCCCCTTGTTAGTTATCAGGCAGTGAGTTGCTTGATCAGGGTGCCTGCGGAAGGCGGGCACCCAGGGAACCCAATTTTTCCACATAACCCAGATCGGAGGCACACCGATCACCCTCGGACTATTCGGGGTACTGGCCGTTAGAGCCGTGAGACCCTGGGTTGTTCGTTGGTGAGTGGTGGGCCGACCGATCGGCTCAGGGATTCGGATAGATCCGAAGCGTAGTGGCTCTCCTGCCGTCCTCGAACAATTCGGGGTTTAGGGTTTGTAAGAGTCTGAAACCCCGGGGTGTTCGTGGGCGAGAGAAGGGTCAGCTTTAACAGTTCGAGGGCTCAGAGCGTTTGGCTCGGGACGAAGAGAGCAGAGGGTCGGTGGCCCCCTGCCACCCTCGAACAGTTCGGGGTTTGGGCTCGTGAAAGCCGTAAACCCCGAGTTGTTCGCGGGTGATAGGGTGGTGAACAAATCGACTCGAAGCTCGGGGCGTCTGCCGAAGGCGGACGCTCTAAACCTTAATAAAATTTTGGTCAGCACATGGTAGTAGGTCGTGACCGAGCCCCCATGCAGATGAGAGACAGTTGTAGGCGTAGCGGGGGGTCGCCGCTGAGCGTCAAGGTCACGGTGCCTTCGAAGAGGCACCCGCCTTGCTCGGGGTCGACACCGAGCTCCCACACATGTTCTCAGGGAGAGACGGTGTGGGCGTGGCTGGCAGATGTCGCCTCGTACATAGGTTGATGAGCTTGGAGAAGTCCAAACCGAGCGAGGGACGGTTACCGAGCCCCCATACCGGTGAGAAAGGCAGTTGTAGGCGTAGTGGGGGGTCACCGCCGAGCGTCAAGGTCGCAGTGCCTTGGAGGAGGCACCCGCCTTGCTCGATGCCGACGCCGAGCTCCCACACATGTTCTCAGGGAGAGACGGTGTGGGCGTGGCTGGCGGATGTCGCCTCGTACATAGATTGATGAGCTTGGAGAAGCCCAAACCGAGCGAGGGACGGTTGCCGAGCCCCCATACCGGTGAGAAAGGCAGTTGTAGGCGTAGCGGGGGGTCGCCGCCGAGCGTCAAGGTCGCGGTGCCTTGGAGGAGGCACCCACCTTGCTCGGTGCCGATGCCGAGCTCCCACACTTGTTCTCAGGGAGAGACGGTGCGGACGTGGCTGGTGGATGTCGCCTCCTACATAGGTTGATGAGCTTGGAGAAGCCAAAACAGAGCGAGGGACGGGTGCCGAGCCCCCATACCAGTGAGAAAGGCAGTTGTAGGCGTAGCGGGGGGTCGCCACCGAGCCTCAAGGTCGCGGTGCCTTGGAGGAGGCACCCGCCTTGCTCGGTGCCGACGCCGAGCTCCCACACTTGTTCTCAGGGAGAGACGATGCGGGCGTGGCTGGCGGATGTTGCCTCGTACATAGGTTGATGAGCTTGAAGAAGCCTAACCCGAGCGAGGGACGGTTGCCGAGCCCCCATACCGGTGAGAAAGGCAGTTGTAGGCGTAGCGGGGGGTCACCGCCGAGCGTCAAGGTCGCGGTGCCTTGGAGGAGGCACCCACCTTGCTCGGGGCCGACGCCGAGCTCCCACACTTGTTCTCAGGGAGAGACGGTGCGGGCGTGGCTGGCGAATGTCGCCTCGTACAGAGGTTGATGAGCTTGGAGAAGCCCAAACCGAGCGAGGGACGGTTGCCGAGCCCCCATACCGGTGAGAAAGGCAGTTGTAGGCGTAGCGGGGGGTCACCGCTGAGCGTCAAGGTCGTGGTGCCTTGGAGGAGGCACCCGCCTTGCTCGGTGCCGACGCCGAGCTCCCACACTTGTTCTCAGGGAGAGACGGTGCGGGCGTGGCTGGCGGATGTCGCCTCATACATAGGTTGATGAGCTTGGAGAAGCCCAACCCGAGCGAGGGACGGTTGCCGAGCCCCCATACCGGTGAGAAAGGCAGTCGCCGCCGAGCGTCAAGGTCGCTGCCGAGCGTCAAGGTCGCGGTGCCTTGAAGGAGGCACCCGCCTTGCTCGGGGCCGACGTCGAGCTCCCACACTTGTTCTCAGGGAGAGACGGTGCGGACGTGGCTGGCGGATGTCGCCTCCTACATAGGTTGATGAGCTTGGAGAAGCCAAAACCGAGCGAGGGACGGGTGCCGAGCCCCCATACCGGTGAGAAAGGCAGTTGTAGGCGTAGCGGGGGGTCGCCACCGAGAGTCAAGGTCGCGGTGCCTTGGAGGAGGCACCCGCCTTGCTCGGGGCCGACGCCGAGCTCCCACACTTGTTCTCAGGGAGATTTGTAAGGGAATCTTTACTGGTTCGCGTTGTTATCCGAGCGCCGACCCCCAAGTTTGTAAGTGAAGCTTTATAGGCTCGCGCTGTTATCCGAGCACCGAGCCCTAAGCTTGTAAGTGAAGCTTTACAGGCTCGCGCTGTTATCCGAGCGCCGAGCCCCAAGCTTGTAAGTGAAGCTTTACAGGCTCGCCCTGTTATTCGAGCACCGAGCCCTAAGCTTGTAAGTGAAGCTTTATAGGCTCGCACTGTTATCCGAGCACCGAGCCCCAAGCTAGTAAGTGAAGCTTTACAGGCTCGCGCTGTTATCCGAGCACCGAGCCCCAAGCTTGTAAGTGAAGCTTTACAGGCTCGCGCTGCTATCCGAGCACCGAGCCCGAGATATGTTCTTTATTTGTTACAAAATACGAAGCCATAGACTTGTTTTAAGAAAGCTGTCATATTTACAATATATTTGAACTTTACAAAAGACTAGGCACGACGTGCCGATTACAATCACGATAATTTACATGGAGGCTACTCTCCTCCTAAGAATTTGATTAGGTGCTCTGCGTTCCAGGGCCTTTTGATGGGCTTGCCTTCGGCACTGGTCAGGCGGTACGTGCCAGGGTGCACGACTTCGGATACTTTGTAAGGGCCCTCCCAATTTGGTGCCAACTTTCTCTTTTGGCCTGGGTTGGATACCGCCAGCTTTTGGAGGACAAGATCTTCGAGTTTGATGTCAGTTGGGCGGACCTTCTTGTTGTAGAACTTCTCAACTCTTTGCTGGTAGATGCTTCTTCTCAGGGCGGACTTTTCCCTGACCTCGTCTATGAGGTCCAGGTTGGCTCGCAGCTGTTGGGAGTTTTCGGCCTCATCGAAAGCCATGATTCGGGGTGAAGGGATCCCGATCTCCAAGGGAATGACGGCCTCTGCGCCGTACGTCAGATTGAAAGGGGATTCTCCTGTGGGGATTCTCTTTGTCGTTCGATGGGCCCACAGAACGCTGGGCAATTCGTCGACCCATAACCCCTTAGAAGAGTTATCGAGTCATTTCTTGAGGCCGTCGAGGATTTGGCGGTTCGCGTTCTCGGCCTGGCCGTTAGACTGGGGATGGCATACTGAAGAGAAGCGCTGCTGGATCCCGAGATTTTCGCAGAACTTGCAGAAATTCTTACCCGCGAATTGAGTCCCATTATCTGTGATGAGCACCTGCAGAATCCCGAACCGACAGATGATGTGTTTACAGAAGAATTGCTGAGTCTGTCGCTCGGTGATCGTTGCTAATGGCTCGGCCTCGATCCACTTCGTGAAATAGTCGATCGCCACAATGAGAAACTTTCGCTGGCCCATTGCTTTTGGAAATGGGCCTACCAAATCCATCCCCCACATTGCAAAGGGGGTCGGACTGGCAATGGACCGGAGGTTCGCCTGAGGAGCCCTCTTCACGGGAGAAAACCGTTGGCAGGGGCCACACTTCTTCACTAGGGCGAGGGCGTCTTGCAGCATAGTGGGCCAGTAGTACCCGTGATTTAGTGCCTTCCGTGCTAGTGAACAGCTTCCCATGTGACATCCGCCGATCCCCTCGTGTAGTTCCTTGAGGGCGTACTTGGCTTCGTCTGGGCTTAGGCAGCGGAGGTATGGTCTGCCATCGGTCGTTGTATAGGATATTTTAAAGAGGGTGGCATTGATGACCGTGAATCTTTCAGATCGGACCCTGATCCGCCTAGCTTCAGCTCGGTCTTCGAGGAGCTCTCCCTTGACCAGGAATTTTTTGATAGGGGTGGTCCAGTCGTCGGGAGGAGCTCCGTCTTCGATGCACAGAATCTCCGGGGAGTCTGTACTTGGCTTCAACAGTACTTCAATCAGGACCGTGCGGTCGAGGCCTTCAAATGATGAGGAAGCCAATTTTGACAAGGCGTCGGCCTGGGTGTTCAGCTCCCGGGGGATTCTTATGACAGCCGATTCGTCGAAGGACGATAATAGGTGCTGGACGATAGCCCGGTACCTGATCATCCGATCGTCACGGGCTTCGTAGTCCCCGGTGATCTGGCTGACCACCAGCTGAGAGTCGCTAAAGGCCTGGATTTGTTTGGCATCGGCTTGATGAGCCAGGTTCAGTCCGGCGATCATCACCTCGTATTCAGCCTCGTTGTTTGAGGCCGAGAAGTTAAGGTGGAGACAATACTGGAGGAGGAAACTGTCCGGCCCTTGAAGAATGATACCCGCACCACTCCTCGTTTCGCAAGAGGAGCCGTCGACGTAAACTTCCCACGTCTGGTCGGCTTCTTTGCTAATGGGTTGCTTGGAGATGGTGCATTCTGTAATGAATTCGGCGAGGGCCTGCCCTTTGATAGATGTTCTTGGTTGATAGCCGATGTCGTACTGGCTGAGTTCGATCGACCATTTGACTAGTCGACCGGAGTTCTCGGGTTTGTAGAGCACGGCCCTCAATGGTTGATCCGTGAGTACCTGGATCGAATGTGCCTGAAAGTAGGGACGAAGCTTCCGCGCGGCTATTACCAAGGCGTACGCCACTTTTTCCATCCTGGAATACCGGGTCTCGGCGTCGAGCAAGACCTTGCTTACATAGTACAGGGGCTTTTGAACCCCTTCCTCTTCTCGGACGAGGACGGCGCTGAGCATGTTCTCCGAAGCGGAAAGGTAGAGCCAGAGTGGCTCCCTTGGTTCGGGCTTGCTGAGGAGAGGAGGGTTGGTGAGGTACTCCTTCAACTGCGCGAAGGCCTCTTGCTGTTGAGCCCCCCACTCGAAACTTCCAGTGCCGCACAGCGCCTTGAAGAATGGGAGGGACTTCTCTCCGGATTTGGAGAGGAAAGGGCCGATGGCCACTAGTCGCCCCGTCAGTCTCCGGACTTCTTTGACATTCCTTGGAGGGGCCATGTCTATTATGGCCTGGATTTTTTTGGGGTTCGCCTCGATGCCGCGCTGGCTGACGTTGAACCCTAGGAACTTCCCCGAGGAGACGCCAAAGGCGCACTTTGCTGGATTGAGCCTCATGTTGTGGGTTCGAAGGACCCCAAAGGCTTCTTCCAGGTCGGCGATGTGGTTCCATCCTTGTTGACTTTTGACGAGCATGTCGTCGATGTATACCTCCATGTTACGCCCGATTTGATCTTTAAAGACACGGTTGACGAGCCTCTGGTAGGTGGCGCCGGCATTCTTCAGCCCGAAGGGCATGACACGGTAGCAATACAGCCCCTGGTCGGTGACGAAGGACGTCTTGGCGATGTCCGGAGGAAACATCCGGATTTGGTTATAGCCTGAGAAGGCATCCATGAAGGAAAGAAGCTCGTGACCCGAGGTAGCATCGATCAGGGCATCAATGCTGGGGAGAAGGAATGGATCCTTGGGGCATGCTTTGTTGAGGTCGGTAAAATCTATGCAAATCCTCCAACTCCCGCTCGCCTTCTTCACCATGACGACGTTCGCCAGCCACTCTGGGTAGCTGACCTCTTGTACAAAGCGTGCGGACAAGAGCTTGTCCACTTCTGCGTTTACTGCCTGTTGTCGCTCGGGAGCGAACTTGCGCCGCTTTTGGACGACTGGCTTCGATCCGGGAATCACGCTGAGCTTGTGCATGATGAGATCTTCGGAGATACCGGGCATGTCAGAGGGCTTCCAGGCAAAGAGGTCGACATTGTGCCGAATGCATGCTATTAAGGCGGACTTGAGGTCGGGGGCGAGGGAGCAGCTTACATGAAAGTGTTTCAACGCATCCCCTGTCTCGAACGAGACATCTTGCAGCTCGTCTGCCGGCTCTGGCTCTGGCTGGGTCCTTTCGGGCACCAGCTCGACGGCATCGAGGGGAAACACACCGCTTCCGATCGCCGTCATGTAGCACGAACGTGCTGCTTCCTAATTCCCGCGGATAACTCCGACGCCAGTATTCTAGGGAATTTCATTTTCTGATGGTAAGCCGAGGGAACCGCCTGTAGGGAGCAGAGCCCCGGGCGGCCGAGGATGGCGTTGTAGGCTGCCTTTACATTCACAACCATGAAATCCATGGACTCGGTCCTTCTGTTGGGCTTTGTGCCAGCCGTGACGTCCAGGGTGACGATCCCCTCTATAGTCACGGGGACGCCGGAGAATCCGTGTAGGGTATACCCGGCAGGCTTTAGTTTCTCACGGGAGAGCTTTAGGTTCTCGAATGCTTCGAGGAACAGAATGTTGACCGAGCTCACGTTGTCTACGAGGATTCTCTGGGCGTCGAAGTTTGCCATGCTGAGATCGATGATGAGGGCGTCACAGTGAGGAAGCCGGACCCCCTCTAGATCCTCTCCTGAGAAGGAGACAGGGAGTTGCTGGACCGGTGGGGAGAGAGGGCCCTGGACGGTATTGACATCCCGGATGAAGGCCTTATGGGAAGTGTTGGATTCGCCTCCCATAGGCCCTCCGTGGATGCAATGCAGGATCATTTGACCCTCAGGCTCCTCGGGATCCGGATCCCGCTCAGGACGCTGTCAGTGCCCTCGAGGAGGAGGGGAATCCCTCCTGTTCCTGTTGTCCCTCGGTTCCCGGGCGCCTTCTCGTCTGAACTCTCGGAGGTACCCTCGTTGGATGAGGGCCTCAATTTCGTCTTTCAGGGCGCGGCAGTGATCTGTGTTGTGCCCGTTGTCCCGGTGAAAACGGCAATAGAACTGCTGATCCCTCTTCTTGCTGGTGTTGTTGGACGGTCGAGGGGGGTACTGGACGAGGTCGCTGTCTTCAATCTTTAAGAGGATTGTTGACACGTTCTGCGTCAATGGGGTGTACCTCTCGAAGCGAGGGATCGGCGGAACCTTCATTGCGGAGCCCCCGTCTCTTGGAGCTTTTTTTGCCGGCTTAATCTCGTCGGCCTTGCGCTTCCCCTTCCCGGGTGCTTCCTTCTGGTCCTCGGGATTGAGGGCCTCCTCGGCTCGGATATATTTTTTGACCCGGTTGAGGAGGTCGGGGAAGTCTATCGGCGGCTTCTTTGCCAGGGAGGCCTTCAACTGTCCATGTCGGACGTTGTGGCGGAAGGCTGCCGAGGCAACGCCAGGGTCGAGGGATGAGACTGACCTCGCCTCGGCGGTGAACCTTCGGACAAACACTCGGAGTGGCTCCCCCTCCTTTTGCCGGAGTCCGAGTAGCGATGCACTCGTTCTTTCGGCCTTTCGGCTGGTTACGAAGTGGGCGAGGAAACTGCCCTCTAGCTGGTCGAAAGAATAGATGGAGCCGGGGGTGAGCTTGGAGAACCATTCCCGAGCCGGACCCCAGAGTGTTGCGGGGAAGGCTCGGCACAGGAGGGGATCCAATGCGCTGTGAATCATCATGAGGGTTTTGAAGCCCTCCATGTGATCAGCAGGATCGCCCTCGCCGTCATATGTCTCGAACTGGGGCGGACGGAAATTGCGGGGTATCTCTGCCTGTAGGATGAGGGCGGAGAAAGGAGGACGAACCGGCCTATACCCCTGAGCTGCTCTAGGGTCGCCGTTACCAACGTGGTCGAGGCGCTCCTCCATTTCTTGGAGGCGCTTCAAAATGTCGCCATCGTACTCTAGGGGGATTGTTGAGTGGCGAGACACGGTAGCCTCGGCCTGCGACCGTGTGTGGGAACGGCGGGCGTTCTCGTTGACGGGGACTCCTCGGAGGGCACCCAAGATTTCCCTTCGGAAGTCTTGGAATTCCTGGTGGGTAACCGGGGCTCCTTCGGCCCGGTTCAGTTGGGCAGACTGTTGCCGACCGACCCGGCTAAGCGCAGGCTCCCACCCTTGGGACGGGAGTCTGGGATGGTTCGGAGCCGAGTTGGAAGTGGCTCCTCCCCTGCCACGGCTGGCCTGGCGGTTCGAGATTACCCCCCATAGGTCACCTTGGACCGGCGGGTGGCGTTCGGCTGGGGCCCGTGGCTGACCCTTTTGTTGTTTGGCCCTTGAGCATCGGCATCGATGCCTAGCGGAGGCACGTCGTGTCGGCGTGCGAAGGTAACAGCTTTTGCGGCTTTGGGCGCCATGTGAGCTAGGGTCGACGGGAATGCCGACAGGGGCGGAGCTCGGGTCGGCATCTACTAGGGTACCGTTGGAAGCGAGGCTCGGACTGGTGTCTACGATAGGCAATTTCCCACAGACGGCACCATCCTGATGCGGTTTGTTTTTGGGGAACGTGTGGATGCACCAGGCGTGAGTTCTTACTCGATTTGTATTGAAGGAGGAGACACCTATGCAGACGATCCTTGGTTGGGTGAACGGTACCGGGGTAGGCGGTATTGAGGTGGAGGCTGATGCTTGGCTCAGATCTTTGAGGCTCGGATTTGAGGGTCTCGTGTACCTGCAGACGGTCTCGGAACACCGGGGTTGGTCCCGGTGGCAGACCCTCCGACGATCTAGTGAGTCACTAAAAGTAACAGTAACTAGGGTTTTGGTGGGAAAGGATTAATTACCTGGAGAAGGAGTAGGGGTCTGGTATTTATAGAAGATGCCAACCGGGTCTGGACCCGTTTGGGGCCCGGTCCGGACCCAGTTGCCTGAGTGGCTGAAGCGGTGGAAAACCGGGCGATATAGGACTGACGTGGCAGATGCCGGGGCTGTTTCTGGGCTGACATGGCAGAGGTCCGGGCGGTTTTTGGCACTGACGTGGCAGATCCGAAGGATCAGAAGGAGCGCGTATCCTGGGGGGATCTTGTGGCCCAGGTGGGCCACGTCATTCCTAACCCATATCAAATACATAAACTCGTTAGTGTTGGGGGGTGTTGACGAACACTGGTGGCGAGTGGAATAGATTAGAGCAATGAGAATGTCGAGGTAGATGAGACGTATCAATCGAACAACCAAACAAATAGATCCACCAATTCAACAAAAACACATGAGGATTTATCCCAATTAGCTTTTGCTTAATCTGGAGAAAAATATATGGAGATATAATATTCAACTAGAGAAGATTACAAGGAGTTACGAATTTGCTGAATACAAGGAATCAAACTCACTCATCAAGAACTATCTCTCAAACCTCTCTGTGCAATGGAAAAAATAATCAGTGAAGTACTTGACCTCTCATATTGGACGCCATAACAATATATAGAAGAAGAATAGAGATAACCCTAGGTTAGTCTTGATATCTCAGTCGTCCGATATATCATGTAGAAAAAGTAACTGAATAAGAGTCGTACGATCTGAGTTGGAGTTGAAGATTAAGCTCAAATGATCTCCAAGACCTAGGCTCAAAACGTTGTTGCAGCCGCGGTCGATCGACTGCACCCAAGTGCAGTCGACCGGATCTCACTAGTGCCCAGACCTAACTCTGTTATTGTTGCTGCTTTGTTGCCTTCTCATCTCTACGACACTTCGATCTTCGTACTTCATCATCTCTTCTTCTAACTGAACAACGAGTATATAGGACATAATCCTAACAACCTTCACCTTGGATTGCACACAAGTGCTATCAACATGATGTGATTCATCATCTCTAAACTCTACTAAACTCCACTTGCGAACATACTTGTAACAATAGTTTCTTCAGCTAGTTGAACAAATCTTCTACCCAATCTCACCGATCAGTATACCCGTCAAGGGTACACCTCAGTAGGCGTTAACACGAAGTTGCCAACCTCCGCACGAACTCCACTTACCCTGAGGCACTCTTCACCTCTCGATAATATTCAAACGTCGTGGTCTCAAGTTGATGCTACTAATTGCAGCAAACTAGATGAACTTGCGGGAATATCTGGAAAAGAAGCAACACCTGCGTAGGTATTTCAGATTCTCCAAAACTTGTAGAGATTGCATTGGCTTGGTCCAACAACTCTCATATCTCTAATCACTAACTCCAACTCGAGTTGTGTACCCACAATCCCGTGCTTCAAGAGGTCCCAGGAAATCAGATTCTGTTTCAGCAGAGAAATATGCAAGACTTATCTTATAGTGTACATTGTTCACACCTGGCATCATCAACTCAATTGTCCCCTCACCTATTACTTCACAAATCTCTTCAGTTCTCGTTCTCACACAGCATTCTGTAGTAGACTTATAAGTAGAAAACAACTTTCTTTCGAAGCAAATATGAGTAGAACTCTCTGAGTTAAGAAACCAACAAGAATCCACTTCTAAAGGATTTGAAACAAGAAAACACAAATCACCTGATTCAGAAGAGTAAACCACATTTGTGGTAGAATTTTCATCCTTAGCACTTTTCTGATTCTGCAATTTTTATCAGTTTTTCTTGATATGCCCTGACCTCTAGCAATATCGGCAACGGATCGATCCTTTTTGCAATGCACTTTGACTTCTAGTTAAAGGAACTTCCACTGCTAGACAACTTATGGGAGTAGATGACTCTGAGTCTCCTTTCTCAGTTGATTTTCCTTCAATACTATGATTACACCATCTACCACAATACTGTCCTTGGCAGATTTACCATATAGCACTAATTCGACAGTGAATATATCAAGTTGAAAGCTTTATCTTCTTCACTCGCATCTGCGTTTATCGCCTTTAGTTTGGATAACATCTTATTGAACTTTGTGATGTGATCTTGAAGATCAGTACCTTCCTTTATTGAAAAACGGAATAACTTACTTTTCCAGTGCATCCGATCTTATAACGACGAACCAAAGTAGTCATCTATGAATTTTTCCCACAAACTCGCCGCTTGAGTTTCTTCGAGAAACTTGCACTTAACCTCGTCCGCCAATGATAGTCGGGTTGGACTTATGGTTCTTTCGCAAATATCATCTCAAACATCCTCTTTCATATAGGATGACTTCTCTTTTTTCTTAACGGCTAACTGTAGACGATCTTGAAGTAGGACATCGTACATGTCTACCTTCCAAAGATTGAAGTTGATCTTTTCATTAAATCGCTTGATCTTCAAAAGACTGTGACATGTTATCTTCACCGAGAAACTCAGCAACTTGAAGCTCTGATACTACTTTGTTAGGGAATGTCGACGAACACTGGTGGCGCAGCAAAATAGATTAGAGCAATGAGAATGTCGAGGTAGATAAGACGAATCAATCGAACAACCAAATAAATAGATCCACCAATCCTACACAAACAAACTATGATTCATCCTTGTTAGCTTTTGCTTAATCTGGAGAAAAATATAATATTCAACTAGAGAAGATTACAAGGAGTTACAAACTCACTCAATACAAGGAATCAAACTCACTCATCAAGAACTATCTCTCAAGCATTTCTTTGCAATGGAGAAAATAATCAATGAAGCCATAACAATATATAGAAGAAGAACAGAGAGAGTCCTAGCTTATGTAACACCCCGAATTCCATTTACATGTAATTCGTAGCATAACATGATATTTTACTTCAAATTCGTACAATTTTACAAGAAAATTAAAAACTTTTCATTTACAAGAAGTTCTTTACATCAACGCAGTGGAAAAAGAATACAACATAATATATACAACTCAAACATCAACAGCTTTAATCATGAAAATAATCTTTAGCATCAATTCATCTTCATGTCCTTTTGATAATCCAAGTCCTGCACTGGTTAAAATTGTGGGCACGCTAGTTGCTTACAACCGACGCAATGTTATAAAACAACGATCCTCGCTATGCCATAATATAACAATTCTCTTACTTTAGCAACCACAAACTTGAATGCACAATAAAGTTTAAAAGACTGACTATCCTAAACATGTCAGTATATGATAAGACTTAATGCCTAATGCATATGTTATACTACGATGACACTAATGCATACTTGTTCGGATTCTATGCATCTCATTCTACATAGGTCCAAGGGCAAGCACCTACGTACTCTACATTATAGAGTTTAATATCCCGTCATGCAAAACTACTCGGTAACAAAATTAAGTTTTAGACATTCCACGAGTACGGACTCCAGCCCTGGAATCTACCGTCAAGCTTATACGAAAATCCTCGTCTTGCGAACATCCCGCAAGTGCCCCTCTAGCCCAGGTATACGCATATACACTGGAGAACTGCCTCCCATCTGCCCAACTATTCATGATCCTGGAGTCCACCATCAAATCAATCATAGCCCGGGATTTAATTAAAGCTCGTCTCCATCGCAAGCAGCCACAGTCCCGGAGTTCACCGTCAAACTGGGTCTATAGGGTCTATAGTTCTGGAGTCACCATCAGACTATATAGAGGCGCCCCACTTACGTTTGCCCAAGTTTTATTACATCTTCTCTTAGTGAATATCCTTAAGTTTGAAACATTAATAAATAATACCACCTAGAGCTAGCTTACCCTCCTACCGGTCTTAAACCATACACCGAGAACGATATCCCGTACTAGTCTTTTCTCAAAATTCAATTAATCATTATCATTACTTTGCCGGTACCTGAGTCTCACCAAGCCTGTAGAATTAACATCTTTTCATGTTCAACAATTTGGGGTACTCATACCCTTATGATTCATATTCTCAATTTCATTCATTTATTCAATTCTTCTAGCCATTCTCTTATTTATTCATCATGAAGTAAAATCTCAAACTAGTCATTTTAACAGTTCACAATACTCTCTTCATATTCATCCAAACTTCAAATAAAATTCTCAATTATGATTTTAAACACAATCTCTTTAAGATTCATCACTAGAAGTTCATTATTTAATCTTCTCATTTGATTTTCTCATAATCCAACTCTTAAATCTTTAATCACATATATTTTCTTGAATTCAATTTTTCATCTAATTTAATAAACATGATGTTTATTTATCAAAATCTCTTAGAATGTTGTAAAATAGTTATTAAGTGATCTAATAATATTCTAGAGTATTTATATGTTTTTTCTCAATTTTTAAAACTTGTAAAATCTCAAAATAAAATAAAACTCTTAAATGAGGATGCCCGGGCTCGAATCCAGAGCCAACAACGAGCCAAGTCACCTCTCAACCAGTGAGCCATTCTCGATTTTTGATTAGGAATTTATTGAGTTGATTTTATAACCAAAACCCCTTCTTTTACTATTAAAAATAAAATAAAAGAAAGAGCCCAGACCCAGGCTCGAATCCACGACCTCAGAGAACCCCAAATGCGCCACGTGGCAGCGAGTTGCGCTCTGGTGCTCGCGCTAGCCATAAGAGCCTAGCATCACATCTGATACTATATGAGTTCAAATTCATATAACTTAACTTCCCGATAAATCTCATTTCTTTTACTCTTTCATTTATTTTCGATTTCTATTCTTTCCCTTCATTTTGATTGTTCATAAAACATACTCCTATTTTTTCAGACATAATTTTTCATAAATTTTATTCATATTGGCACCAAATTATACCCAATTTAACTCAAATGTTCACTTTTATAAATCTAGTATTCAAATAACCACTTTTTTATAAATCTATTATTCATAGGTTTTGGTTAGAGAAATTTTACTACATCATGAATGCATTTTTGTTTAGAATTCATCATTCTCATTGACTTTATAATTCATTTCTAATATCCACACAATTTTCTAAGCACAAAATTAACAACTTTATGCATACAAATACTCAATTCTAATCATGGTTTATTAATTGTGCCTACCAACATACAACATGCCTTTAAATAATTTTTCAATTAGCAACCTATCCATTCTATGGTGTAACTTTCAATTAGCATACAAATTTTCTCAGAATTTCTTACTACTAACAATTTTATCAACACAATATGTATCACAAAATAATTGAAGAACTCATGCAAGTTAACAATTTCAACATACACTACCTACACATGCATGCTACATTAATTTAGAAAGTAAAAGAAATCACCCACCTTAGTTGATGAAAAAGTGAAAGAAAACTCCTAGAGGTTTCTCCTAGTTCCAACAAGATGTGCTCTTCTCCTCCTAGCAAAATCCGAAAGCTCCACCAAGAAAGAACCCGAGCTCCTCTTTCTTTCTTTTCTCTCTTTCTTTTTTTCTCTTTTGTTTTTCTTGTGTTTTGATTCTTTGTAAAATGTACACACAAGTAGGAGGTATTTATAGGGCTAAATGGGTGAATGAAGAGACCCCCACTACCCAAAATAAATACCCACTCACAAAACCATTACCACAAACACCTACCCCTTCATATGCTTGGCCGGCCAACCTTTGAGTTGCACACACGTGCACGTGCACCCCATGTGCACACGCTTCTCATTCTTTTAATTAATTTTTATTTGTTTATTATTTGGCTAGGTGTATGTTACATGACAAGTGTGTAGAATTAAAAAATGTTCATTTTAAGAGTAGAATTAACTATGGGCTTTTCTTTTAAATAAATTTTCTAGTGGGGTTTAAAATAGACTTTAGGCCTATGAGTTTTAATTAAAAATAAATAATATAAATGTGACCAATAAAATGATAATAAAAATATACATCACTTGGAAAATTTTAGGGATTAAAATACATAAATTTTTATGTGCAATGCACGTGCAAAAAATATTAAATTTTTTTTGGGGATGTTACAGCTTAGTCTTGATATCTCAGTCGTCCAATATGTCATGTAGAAGAAGTAACTGAATAGGAACCGTACAATCTGACTTGGAGTTGAAGATTGGGCTCAAACGATCTCCAAAACCTAGGCCAAAAATGTTGCTGCAGCCGTGGTCGGTCGACTGCACCCAAGTGCGGTCAACCACACCTCACTAGTGTTGGTGTAAGCCCTAGAGGCTAGTTGTGTATTGACATTTCTAGTTTACATTGTATCATGACATTTATTTTCTGCTGAGACATTTTATTTATTGTGAATTAAATGAACATAATAAAGTCCTTAGAATAGTAAGTTCAATGTCATGGGATATCAAGTGTATGACTTGATTGTGAGATCCTATCGGCTGAAAAAAGAACATTATTCTTAAATGTCTCTAGTCAAGTATTATTGTGAATTAAGACAACGATAATACACAGAGACTAGTGTGTGCGTAGACCGATGACCATTCTCACGGGTCATGAACATGAGATATCAAGTCTTCTCATGGGTGCATATTAGAGTAATAATGTACTGTACTGACCCACCTTGAAAATGTTGCATGGATCCTTACGGGAGTGTCATAAGCAGTTCTCATAGTGACCTTGGTGTACGTCGGCCTTTGACTTGAAGTCACTAGTTTCCTTACATGAGAAGTTATATGTTCTAATGCCGTCAAACGTTGCCTGTAATAAAGTGATTTATAAAGTCGACTATTGGATATATTACAAATCATGCGGAGGGATGTGAGTGACTTAGATAGGATTTGTCCCTTCTACATAACAGTAGTGATATCTACGGGCCCCTTGATTGAGTGAGACTGTAAAATGCATGGTCGTGCTCAAATGAGTCAATATGAGATATTGAGCATATTTGTTTTAGTAAGTCTACTTGGATATCAAGAAACCAAAGATTGAACTATACAATGGTGACATGCTCTTTGTCTTGTGGACAATTAAGATATCTGGACAAAATGACTAGACTACATGGTAACATTGGTCACGGATAGCTTATATCAAATCACTAACATTTTCGTTACTTGAGTAGCAGTGATGTATTGCTAGATACCGCTCACTGTTTGTAGCACTAGAATAGGATTTTAGTATTACTTTCAACGTAATGGGAACCTACAGGGTCACACACTTAGAATGGATTGAAATTGAGATTTAAATTCATGAGATGAATTTAATTAGGAATCATAGTAATACTTGGACTCCTGACATTGTTGGATAATTAATTAGATTAAATGAGCCAACTAAAGTTAGAAGGCCCACACACGAATCGACCCAGGTCGGTTTGTGAGTCCAACCGTCTTACCACTCTCTTAGGGTTGATTGTCTCTACCTATATATATGATACATTTCTGTGAAAAAAGATACATGAGAATACCCTAGCCGTCACAGAAACTGTGAGAGATATCGTGAGGAACATCCCATTCTCGCAGTTAGCACCACGGCATGAGAGAGAGCTTGATTTGATCTGTTCGTGTGGATACAGGAAAGGCACTGCAAACTTTGCAGTGTTGTGATTGGCATTTCTTAGAAACACTAGATCCATCTTTAAGGTATAACTCCTAAACACGATTTATGGCTTAATTTTCTGCCTTTGTATTGACATCTTTCTTTTTCTTTTTGCAGCGATGGATGCGTCGAAACTCGATGCGAGGAATGCCCTTCTGGCCTTGGCCGCGAAGAGAAGAGCCGAGAAGGAGAAAAAGGCTGCCTCAGCTGCGGGATCCACTCTGGTGGCGGCCCAAGGATCTTTAGATCCACATACTACAGGTTCCATGCATACAATCAATTTCGTTTAGACTAAGGTAATAGATTCTATAGGTCGTGTACTCGGCACAATATAACATTTCAATAATAACACAATCATGTAATGGATTCTAGAGGTGGCCCCCGTCAATCCTTGACATGGCACTTAGTTCCATATAATGGGTTTTAGAGGTGGCCCCCGTAAGTTCTAGAGGTGGCACCCGTCAATCCTTAACGTGAAACTTAGTTCTACGTGGCACTTAGTTTCATTTAACGTTAAAACATGGGAAACACGGGCCCCACACTCCCAAGTACAGTCACTATGTCATCAACTACCCTTGTAACCCCTGTTTCCCCAAATACTTATTTTCTGAATATTTTCTGTATTTTGATTATTTATGAATTCATTATTATTTTAAACTCAATTTGGCCATTCTATTAAAATCTTTTCAAACCGGAAATTGTATTTTCTTCGAATAGTAGTATATTATAACTTTAATGTTTATTTTCTAAGTGATCGGTTATTTGTATCTTATTTTATTACTATTTGAATTTTAATAAACTTGTTAATCTGAAATCTCATTTTGATATATATATCAAAATTTTTATTGTTGTTATTAATATTATTATCTTGATTGTTGATTTAAAAATTTATTTCTATTGATTTTTGTATTTATAGTGATTTCAAATAAATTTTATATTGTAGTACAATATATATATTGCTATTTAATCCTACATTTTATTGGGTATTTTATTTTTCTATTGTATTTTTAAACCCAATTACCCATTTGACTAAATCCTATTCCTATTGGTTTTTATAAACCCATTTAACCTAACTATACCCGTTATACACACCCTAAGACCCCAAACCCGATTACCCCATACCAACCTGTTCACACTTAACCCTAAAACCCTATATCTATCTACCCACCCTATATATAATACCCATAAATGTTCATCTTCCAAAAGAACTCAGCCGCCTCTTTCCCCTACCCATCTCAGAAACCCTAACTTCACCTTCCATGCTCTCTCGACATTTTGAACCCATCCTCTCTTCCTGTATGCCTCCCTTGTGCTGCTCGTTTCCCCCGTCAGTCGCGACAGCAACGACTCCTGCTCTCTCCCTCGCCTCGTCTACACCCTATCACGATAGCACGGCACCGCAACTCAGGCCAGCCCCCTGCTTCTCATCGACAGCCACCCGCGGTCGACGCCGCCTCTCCTCGCCTGTAGCCACCTGCGGCGCTGCCCTGTCCTGTCTCCGACGCAGCGCCGCCCAGTACCTTGGCGTTCCTCCCGAATGCCAAACACTACAATGCAGCCCATTTCCCCCTACCGTCCACCGCCGTCGTGTCCCCTGGCCTCCGCCTTCCCGCCGCGCCATCACCAGCTGTCATCTCGCCATCCAGTGACTTAGGTTGTTTTGATCAAGTGGGTTTTGATCTTGTTGATTCTGGATCGTCCGATGTGCTGTCTTGATTGCCGTTTGGTGTTCGGGGGAAGGGGATCATCTGTTGCTGTTTGCTGTTTTGTGTGAGGAGATCCCAACTATGGTGTTTGCTGTTTGTCGGTAGAAGATTGGTGTTTGGTGGTTTGTGAAGGGGGGTTTGGTTTTTGGTGTATGCTGTTTGTGTGAAGGAGTCGTGGGTTGCTTTTTTGTTTGGAGTGATTGCTGTTTTGTATTGCTGTGTTTTTCCGTTTGCACGTGGCTCGCATGTGTTTTGGATCGCCGTCGGGATTCTTATCCTGTTATTCCCTTTATGTTCAGAACCGTCTCCTAACAAGCAAGCATCTCTTGCACTCATTTTTATTATTTCTAGTTCAAGAAAACACTCCTTGAAATCCGACAAGTAATAATCAATTTGAATATCACATTTAATTGAACTCCGCCATTTCCTTATTGTATAATGCTATTAATTCATAGTTGTCTTATCGTGCTATTGCTATTGAAATAAAACTTGAACCGTAAATTTATTTTATTATGGAACTTTCAAATATACTGCCTTGTCAATTGCCGAGTTTGTACTGAGGTTTCGACCTAGTTCCTGACACAATAACTTAAAATCTTGCACATAGAAATCATAGTACACTTAGTCCATACATTGTTATGTTTTGCATATAAACCCGTGTTTTCCATATTTAATGAATTGTATCACGTATATTCATGTGTTGTATAGTCTTGATATCATCTTGAAATTGTACTAGTGCTATTGGTCTCATCGATCGTACATGTTGCATGAGTATTGATACCATCATCCACATTGATAATAGACATGTTCATAAATGACTGTTAATGAAATGTAAATCAAGTCGGGGTTAAGGGTTGGCTAGGGTAGTTGATGACATTGTGACTGTACTCGGAAGAGGAGCCCGTGTTTCCCTATTTATCGGTTTATCGGTCTATCGGTCTATCGGTCTATTGGTCTATTGATCATATCAGTCATCGTTTAATTGCACATTACTGACTACAGTATCTCGATTGAATCGGTCATCGGTCATTATTGAACATTGTTCCCGAAAACATGATCTATAGAATCTAACACCTTGGTCTAAATAAAATTGATTGTATGCATGAAACATGTACTATGGGATGCAGTAGTACGTGCATTTGTTAGGATTAAAATGAATAATAGACTTATAGGCATAAATGAACATTGAATATTGACACTAATACTGAATATTAGTTATTAAACTTTGAATCCTGATTTCTGAATTTAGTTTTCATCAACTTTTGATTTTGTTACCGTTTATCATTTATTGACTCCGATATCGTTTCAATTTCTGTTTTATTATATAGTTCTTTATTTCCTATTTTACTGCTTCCTATTACTTGTCGCCCGAAGCTTGCTCTAACGGGTTCTTTTCCTCCTTCTTTTGAGTTGTGTCATTCAGGTGCAGTGATGGGTAACCGAAAGGAACTCGTCGAACTGTTACTGCATTGCATATTCTCGAACTATTTGGTAAGTTCTTGTATTCCAAATTTGGTTATTTAATTTTATTATCGTTTATGTGATTATGTTTTCTGTATGGTTGTGTTTATTTTTTTTTTCATGTTGTTGAGTTAAGACTGGTACAGCTTATGGATGATGTTAAAATCATTCACTGGGCCATGTCACATGCTCGTATTCCCGTATTTTGGGAAATGGGGCGTGACAACCCTAGTCAACCCTTAATCCCGGCTTGATTAACATTCTTTACTCAATTAAAATACAATAATGTGATTAATAAGGGACACTAGAAAAGATGGAAACACAACCCTAAGATCATGCAATGTATTCTGTACAATTAAATGCACCAAATATAATATTATCGATTCAATTGTATGTTATTAAACATAGGAACTCAATTCTGGACAGCAGTAGGTTGCTGTACAAAAATCAGAATTTCCGTTGCTACAAGATAGCAAATGTGGATCCGTCAGAAGTTATAGAAAGTAGACTCCTTCCCTGTTCCAACGCATATAATTAAGGTACATAAAAGTTTTGGTAACATATGTCAAAACGGCAAACTACACAGGATTTGTGTTCAGCCAGAACTTGTAAAATTGTGTTTATACATATGAAGCAGGACAGAAACTTCATTAATTAATTCTAGGAAAATTAGGGGATGTTCTCTAATGTGTCTAGTATGAGCATGAAAAATTTCAAGTCATTGTCTTATAGTTAGCATGGTTAATTTAATTGTGAATCAAAGTGTGACAGCAGTTTTTAGAATCTGGAATTGTACGACACTGCAGCAGTAAAACTGCGATATATCACAAACCATAATTCGGAATTCAATTCTGCCAAAAAGGAAAGTAAACTAGACATCTGGGTCTATATTTCATATTCAAGAAGTTATTGATTTTGGTGACATTATCTAGGTTGAAACAGCAAGGTAATGTTCAGGTCGGCATTAATTTTCAGGGTGTCAACATATTCTTTTTTAATAAAACGATTAAAATGTTAAGAACGATGAATTGGGGGTTAAAAATCATAAATCACAGCAAGCCATACCTATGTGAACATGGTATTAAGATATTTAATGTCCATAATCTTACTAATCACAAACGACTAACACACTAACATCAATCATATAAGCCATCAATACTAGTATGCAATCTACAATTATTGTGAGATGTCATGACATAAAATACAATAATAATCCATATTCCTATATTCAATAACTATATGTATGCATGTAAGATCCCTATACATTGGAGACAAAGATGACACGAAGTCACGACTACTACTTGGATTCGCTCGTGTAAATCCGTAGTATCCCAACGATAGATAACAATAAGCAATTCACTATAATCAAATTGGATCTACTTGCGGGATTCAATAAAAATTTCGAATATGATACAATAACTATTCGAGAAGAATGAATTGCCTTTAGATGATGATTAGATTCGATAATTTGAGAATAACGAGATCGGAATCCCGGCGACACAGTGACGAGCAAACGATCACGATGATCATGATCGGGCACGAACCTCGTTGATCAAGATGGTGATCAAGATGAAGATCAAGCGAATCCAACTGCCGAGATCGAATATAAAATATATAAGAATTAGAAGAGTATCAAAAGAGTAAATACACCATGATTGACAGTTTGATGAATGAGAACAAAAGGTGGATCAAATGTTTAACTCACCAAGTAGAAGACGAACGAGATGATCGAGACAATCAAGGGCCGAGATCAAGTGTGATCGGTCGATCGGACGGCTGAGATCGCTTGATCCCAAAACAGCAAAACACCAACATATCGGATCCCTTACTCTTCCAAAACAGCAAACACCAAGTCCAAATCCTTCTACTATAGACCAGCAAACAACAACAATTTCGCCCCATTACCCGAACATCAAACATCCAAGCTACCCACTGTTCCTCCTCCTTCTCAACTTCAACAGAGCGAGAAGAGAGTAGGCAAGAGAGGAGACGACGACCACAGCAGGGAGAAGGTCGGGAGGAGCACAGGGGTGTTGTCGCTTTGCTGGTGCTGTTGTCGGGGTGAAGCAGCACAGGGAGGGCGACGAGGGGAGCGGCTGGCAGTCGGAGGCGGCTGGCGTTAGGAGGTCGCAAAGGCAGACGGCGATAGGGTTGTGCGGCAGGCGGTGGTGAGAGGTGAGATCGGAGGGAACCAGGGGGCTGCTGCGCCTGCGGGGAGAGTGCAGGTGTCACGCCCCGCTTCCCAAAAAGAATACGAAATACGGATACGAGACAAAAGCCCAACAAATGTTTTTTTTTATCATCCATAAGCTGTTCAGGAATCTTTACAATATTTCACAAGATAATTAAATTCGGAAGCAAAAGATACAACCAGACATGCATAATTGAAACAAGATACCAACAGAAATTACTTGAAATCAAATATAATAATCTTAAATAATCAAATTCTGAACAAGTCAAATATGCTGAGTCATATCGCCCAAATACAAGATAAATATCCAAATAATCAAGTACATCTTATTCAAGTTCAAGCAACAATAATAATAAAAATCGTAAAGCAAAAAATCCAGCCTAATACATCATCTCGCCAATATCGTCTGGCAGCCGACCATCCTGATCTACAATTAGTAAATTTGCAGGAGAAGGAAGAAGAAAAATAAGTACCCGTCAATTGCAAGTTACAGGCCACTTATAATGTAGGATACAAGTACATGGGATGGGTAAATCTTGATAACAAATCTAGCATGGTATAATTATGATAACAGAATATGAATCATAGTCTGGTAAGATGAGCAAATATAATAGTATGTGTCGAGTGTCAAGCAACAAGTGTCATGTACCAAGTAACCAGTGTCAAGAATCATGTAATCATGTAGCATGTATCAAGTATCAAATCTCATGTATCATGTAGTCAAGTGTCAAGTAGGCATGTATCATGTTCAAGTGTCATGTATCAAGTAACCAGTGTCAAGAATCATGTAATCATGTAGCATGTATCAAGTATCAAATCTCATGTATCATGTAGTCAAGTGTCAAGTATGCATGTATCATGTTCAAGTGTCATGTTTAAGTCTTGTAGTTATTACTATCTAGATAGCACTTCATGCATCCCAGTTTTTACTATATGGTTGCTATAACAAACAGTTTTGCTTTAGATTTTATAGGGGACCATACAGGGCAGTGTACTTAGGAACAAGCTCCAAGTATCTTGTAATCATGCATCAGGTAAAAAAGCTCCAAAACCCAAACAAGCTCCAGTGTGATGTGTGTACGTGTCATGTATATTGTGTCAAGCTCCACATGTAAATAAGCTCCAATAACCACTAGGTTCTTCCGAGTACACGTTTCTGCACTATCCACTACTAGATCTTTCCCTTAACCCCGGCTTGGTTATTTTATTATTATGTCAAACAAGCATGTAGGAGTGCAAACTATATCAAGTATATTATGTCATGATTATGTAACAAGTTCAAGTTGCAAGATAAACATGTACGTGTGCAAGATAGTTCATAAAAGAATAAAAATGAACAACTCTCAAGTTCAGGACAGCAAGACCATACTGTAGTAAAACAGTGATTCCCAGTGTTACAAACGTGCAAATCTGAATCCGTCGAAATGTCTAGAAAATAGACTCCAAACCAAATCCAGCGAGTATAAATAAGTCATATATTAATTCACAAAAACATAATTCAAAACTGATTTGAATTCAAAAATTAGGTTCAGCTAGAAATTAGGAAAACGAATTCAAGAGCAGGAAAACAACATGAAAACTCAGTAAATAAACCCACGAAAAAATCTGGGGTATTTTCCTATATATCTAGTATCAGAATATAAAGTTTCATAATTTTCCAGTAAAATTAGATCAGCCATCAAAAATAAGTAAACATCAACAACGGTAGTTTGGCAAATCTGGAATTCCCAACACTTCTGTACGAAAACTATGATATCTCGCAACCAGTGAAATGAAATCCAATTCCTCCAAAGGGATATAAAAATAGATAAAATATACTAACTTTCATATTTCACAACCATTTTCCATACAGTAAAAGGAGTCATAGTGAAAATAAGGTTCTTTACAGAACAGCGAGCAAAATACAGCAAGTATAGTTTTCATAAACGAGCATGAAACGACGTATAAACTTATCAATAAAATTCACCAGAATTCTGGGTAATCCCTAACTAGATAAATAAATACTGACCAAAGTTTTGGATCAAAATAATATGTTTAGTAAAGTTAATAAAAATTATTTAGTCATCAAGAACATCGAAAAACAAAATCTGGAAAAGATCGACACCTTTGTAGTAAAACATTCATAACTCACTCATACGAAAACGAAATCAAGCAAGGTCAGAGGAGTTTGAAAATAAACGAAATTATCTAAAACTCATGTTTCATACCGAAATTAAGATACTGACTTAAAGACAGTCCAAAATAGCAAACAAAACAGATCAGCGACAAAATACAGATTTTTCTCTTTAACAACTCAACATATATCATACAAAACTTGTTCAAAACACAACCAAATATGAAATCGAGTCTACCAAGTGTCTAAACATCATGAATTAGGGTATCTAGCATATTCACCCCAAGTATATCATTTGGGTCTCAACCAATCACGAATTCTCACAAAAGTCTCACATACATGATCAAAATCAAGAACGAGTAAAACCTGAGTTAATTCATGTCCATATTGTGTGATTTAATTCATGTCCATATTGTGTCGTGAATAATCTATGGTCAAATTTTCACAATAGAGACAAAACCCATCAAACATAACACAAACAAGAGTTGTCTCTAGATCCATCTACACTATAGGTGGTATTTTTTGGCTTGTATCAAACAAATGAATTGAAATACAAGTTACTTGCCTTAACCAAAGATGAAGAACAACGAAAACCAAAAGTAACGAGCAAAACCCACAAACGAAAATCCACGAATGAAAGAATTCATGAACGAAGATCCACGAACCAACAACTCACGTGCAACTTACGTGCACGTCCACCAATCAAGAGAGAGACGAGGGAGTATGCGGTGGTGCGAGGAGATCAGGATGGCCAAGGAGGGAAGATGGGGCTCGAGTTGGGGTGTTTGGGCGTCGGGGTGTACACACAGGCCGAAGGGGGAGTCTCGACCTGGGTGGTTGCGTGTTGGAGGGTGCAGGCCAGAGAAGGGGTCGGCTGGCCTGGGGTCAGGTTCGGCGTCAGCTGTAGGTGGGCGGCGCAAGCAAGGGGAGAGGGAGGCCGGGTGAGGGAGAGGGAAATTTTAGGGTTAGGGTTTGTGTGAGGGAGGGTGTATTTATATGGAGGGATTAGGGTGAATAATACAAGTTGGGTTAATGGGTAATGGGTATATAGGAGTAGTAATAGGATTTGAATTAATGGGTTTCAAATAGGATACAAATTGTATAGGATATCAAATAGGATTGGAGATTAAATTTTTGGCTTTGGTAATCTCATTAGGGATCAAATAATAGGATTGGAAAAATAGTATCACAACCAATCACCACCACAAGCACCCAAGAACACAAATAAAAAGGACAAGAACAAAATGAAAGAAAGAACAAAATAATGAATAACGAAACAAAAGAGACAACCAATCAAATACAAAGCGCTCAAAATGAAATAAAACGAATATATATTGAAAACAACTCCAATATACGGTTCAAAAAAAAAAATACAAGAGAGAAACTACACTAAAACGAAAAATACACGCAAAAATGAAAAATAGGGGTTACAGTAGGGCGAGCGCAAAGCGGACGAGAGGGATGGAGAGGGTCGAAGAGGATGTCGGTGGTTGGGGGATGGTGAACGGGGTAAGCACAGGGATAGGGGTTGATCGGGAGTAGGGTTAGAAGATGCAGGAAGATGGAAAGGTATGGTATAGCGGCTGTATAAGTAATTAGGGTTTCATAAGGTTAAACAGGAGATGGGTTATATATAGGGAGAGAGGATAACGGGTTGGGGCTTAACGGGTTTGGGTATTATAGGGTTTTAGGTTAAAGGGGTAATGGGTAATGGGTGTTAGGGATTAAATGGGTTATTGGGTTTAATAAGAATTAAAATGGGTTTGGGGTTTTGGGTTAAAATCCATTAGGGAGAAATAGGGTTTATAAATCCATTAGAAAATAAAATAATCAATAAAATGTAGGTTTATATAACAAAATATAATTGTACTACAATATGGAAATTATTTGAGATAACTACAAATACAATTATCGATAGAACTAGATTTTTAAATAAACAATCAAAGGTAATAATAATAATAAAAATAATAACAATAATCAGAATAATAATAATAAATAAATAAAAATAACAGTAATAACAATAATACGGAACAATAATAATTACAACAACGTTAATAGGGTTTGTATAATAATATAAGAATCATTCGAAAATAACAATAATTACAATTAATGAAAAGAACGGATTTTAACAGGAGATACAAAATATTTTTGAAATAAAAATGAATTTAAGAAAAAGTTTTTTATAAAGAACCCAAACCCAGATAATACGCAGAAAAATAAAATACACTCAAAATACAATAAATGGGAAACATGGGTTACAACGTTGCAGTGCGGAAGCCGGACGCCTTCGAGGTCTTCCCCGGAGAAGGAGGTCGCCCGCTGCTGGACCCGAGGGGAGGAATGGTCCCGAACAGAGTTGACCTCTCGGACGAAAGCCTTGCAAGAGGTATTGGATTCCCCTCCCATGGGTCCGCCGTGGATGCAGTACAGGATAGCCGGTCCCTCTGTCTCCTCAGGTTTCGGGTTCCGCTCGGGCCGCCGGCTGGCTGTCTGGGGAGGAGGCAAAGGCATCGGGCTCCTCGGCTCTCTCCGGTCTTTGTGCCTGGCTCGGGCGAACTCCCTCAGGTACCCTCGTTCGATGAAGGCTTCAATTTCGTCTTTGAAGGCTCGACGATGATTTGTATCATGCCCGGTGTCTTGGTGGAAGCGGCAGTCGAACCTTTGGTCTTGTTTCTTGCCATTGTTGCTCTGTCAGGGAGAGAAGCAGACGATTCCTTTGTCCTCGATCTCCATCAAGATTGCCAAGACATTCTGAGTCAGGAACGTATATCTCTCGAATCAGGGGACCGGGGGGACCCTTTTGAGAGCTGCCGCTTCTTTCCCGGGCCTCTTGAAGGGCTCAGCATCATCGGCCTTACGCTTCCCCTTAACAGTGGTCTCTTTGGCGCCCTCGGGATTGAGGGCCTCCTCGGCCTGAATATACTTCTCGATCCGATTGAGTAGGTCGGGGAAGTCCACGGGTGGCTTCTTGGCTAAGGAAGCCTTGAGCTGGCCGTGGCGGACATTGTGCCAAAAGGCCGCTGAGGCGACCCCTGCGTCGAGGGAGGAAACTAACCTCGCCTCGGTGATGAATCTCCGAACGAACTCACGGAGGGATTCCCCATCCTTCTATTTGAGATCCAGAAGGGAAAAGCTCGTCTTCTCGACCTTCCTGCTGGCCACGAAGTGGGCTAGGAAGCCCGCCTCTAACTGTTCGAAAGAGAAGACCGAGCTGGGGGTAAGTTTGGATAACCATTTCCGAGCCGGGCCACGAAGGGTAGCAGGGAAGGCACGGCAGAGGAGGGAATCTGCAGTGCTGTGAATCATCATGAGGGTCTTAATTAGATCCCTCCATGTGATCAGCGGCATCACCCTCGCCATTGTAGGTCTCGAATTGGGAAGGTCTGAAATTCCGAGGGATCTCGGCTTCTAGGATTTGGGGGGAGAAAGGGGGCCCAGTCTGCCGATGACCACAACCCGGTCCCGGTCCGCCCTCACCTAGATGGGCGAGGCAGTTCTCCATTTCCTTTAAGCGACGAAGGACGGCGTCTGCCTGTTCCTGGGGACGAGCCGATCCGCGGGATTCGCCGGCTCCTGTTCCTGACCGGTGGTCGGAACTGTTGCGGACCTCGGTGGTCTGGCCGCCTCGGATGGCTTGGAGGATCTCGTCCTGGAAATTCTAGAATTCGGCCCTTGTGACGGGGGCTTGCCCCACCAGGTTCTGCGGGGGATCGCGCACCTCCGACGGCCGTCCATGATGGTTCGAGACCGAGTTGGAAGCGGCCTCTCCCCTCATCCGGCTGGCCTGCCAGTCCGAGATGACGCGACGCAAATCAGTCGCATTCGAAGGTCTGGCCGCGTCGTTGACCCGAGGTTGGTTGGAACCCTGGTCATCCATGCGGCTATGATGTGGGGGGTCCGGATGTCATGCCAAGGTGACGACCCTTCTGGCTTTGGGAGCCATGGAAGAGCTCGAACCGGAGGTGATGTCTCTGGCTGGGCTCGGACGGGCGACAGTACCTAACAGGTTTTCCACAGACGGCGTCAACCTGATACGGCTTTTTTTTGGTGTGTGGTTGCAACAGGTGTGAGTTCTTGTAATTTGTATTGTGGAAGTTGCGGTACTGGCCCTGGTCTGACCCTCGGTTGAGGAGTGGCTCGGGAGTAGCAAGGTAGGGACCGGATGCTCGGCTCGGATCCAGCAGCTCGGCTTGGATCTGTGGGCTCAGCTCGGTCCTGGGTACCTGCACACTGTCTAGAAACACCGGGAGAAGTCCCGACGACAGGTCCTCCGACGATCTAGTCAGTCACTGGAAAAGTAACAGTAGCTAGGGTTCAGGGGGCTAAAGTTTGATTACCTTCTGCAGCGAGGAGGGGGCCTGGTATTTATAGGCAGAGGCAAACGGGTCTGGGACCTAAGTGGGCCTGAGGCGGTAAGGGCTCGTTGGACTTTTGTTGACGTGATGATCAAGGAAGAGCGGATATTTAGGAGATCTGATGGCCCAAGAGGGACCACGTCATTTAACCCATATCAGTTTGTATATAGTTTTTTTTCTTTCTTGTAAGCATGTTGTTGTAGCTGATGATACATTGTCTAATATGCCAACCAGTCTGAAGAATTGATAGGAACTCTCTGTTTGTCTTCAGTTACTCTCTACGAGTTTTGCACCAGTTTCTCTGTTCATGTTTGTTTGATAGTTGGTCATAAATTTTTTTTACGAATCGCTGAGTCTTTTTATGTATTTTTTCCCATCCACAGCCAGTTTGATTTTGATGGATAGAGATTCGGATGAGGACGATATATTGCGGATGACAACATAAAAAATATGCGGCCAACTACTGACTGGAAGAATTTGGTGGTTCGCTCAAAGGCAAGTGCTCACATATTTAACATTCTATCATATAGGCATATAGGATCTCATCATATATTCCTGTAAGATATTTGTTTATATCTGACTATCTTTAATTCACCTGTTTTCTCATTTTGCATTGATTTTCTTCTTGGTTATTTGACTATATTGCAGAGTAACTATCCTATTGTTAAAAAGTCCCTGCATTGCTGTAGTTTTTCTTTACATTATGAAACTCATTGTAAAAATGAAAAGATGTGAGAGTCTGTGGTGAGTGCCTATTATTCTAGCCTACAAGTACACAGACAAAACTGAATGGGAATATAGAAGGGAGAAAAGGGATAGAAGTGTGAAAAATATCCACATTCAGATAAGGCACTTGCAGGATACCACCACCATACAAACTTCACTTGGATAAAACAGAGCTCAAAGTTTCTCCTAACTAGAATGCAGATGCATACCTTCTTCCTCTCTGTTCATCACAATTCAACCCAATTCATCTTCCCTCATTTACATCGAACATGCTCGAACTTGAGAGAACTCCATCAAATCCATGCACAAATGATCACAACTGGCTTCATTCACCACCCCCCATCTCTCACCAAAATCCTCTCCCTTTCACTCTCCTCACATCCCACAAGCTTATCCTATGCCTCCATTCTCTTCCTCCATTCTCCCATTGCACCCAACACAGTCCTTTACAACACAATCTTGAGAGGGTTTGTGAACCAACACTCACCCAAACTAGCCATCATGGCCTACTTAGAGATGCTCGAAAACCCAGAAACTCCACCTGATAGGTTCACATTCCCATCCTTACTCAAAGCATGTATACAAACCCCTGCTTTGATCAATGGAAGGGCCATTCATTCTCAAATACTCAAACTGAACTTGGGTTTTGATCTCTACACCCAAACCACACTTATCTCAATGTACTCGTCCATCAGCAAGTACACAGCGGCAAGAGAAGTGTTTGATAGGATGGGTGGTGAAAGGAATGAGGTCGCTTGGACTGCCATGATCACTGCATATGCGCAAAATCAATGCCCAGATAAAGCACTGGATTTGTTTTCGTTAATGCAGCAAGAAGGAGTTGAAGCAGATGAAGTTGCCATGGCTACTGTGATTTCGGCTTGTGGAGAAATGAAAGATTTGGAGTATGGAAAGAAGCTTCACCTTCTCGTTAAGAGGTTGAAAAGGAGAGTCTGCGTGGTTCTCCGGACAGCTCTTGTCGGTATGTATTCTAAGTGTGGGGAGATTGATTTGGCAAGAGAAGTTTTCGATGAAATTGTGGAGAAGAATGTAGTGACTTGGTCTGCTATGATATCTGGGTATTCTCAGAACAATAAGGGAAGAGAGGCTTTGAGACTGTTTAAGGAGATGGTTGAGTTTTCTGATCACAGCCCGAACGAAATCACAGTCATGGCAGCACTCTCAGCGTGTGCGCAAACTGGTGATTTGAGCTCAGGGAAGTGGATCCATGCCTACATTGATAGAGAGAAACTGGATCGCTCAATAAGTTTGATGAATTCACTGGTCGATATGTATGCAAAGTGTGGGATGATTGACTTGGCCATTGGAATATTCAGTGAGATGCCAAAGAAGGATATCATATCTTGGAATGCGATGATCGGTGGGTTAGCTCTTAATGGATTTGGCAATCAAGCCCTAGATCAGTTCAGTCTAATGCAAAAGGCGGGGATTGCACCCGATGATATTACATTCATCGGAGTGTTGTCAGCTTGTAGCCATGGAGGGCTGATAAAAGAAGGGTTCTTTCATTTCGTAAACATGAAGAAAATGTATGGCATTGAGCCTAAGCCTGAGCACTATGGATGCATGGCCGATCTTCTCAGCAGAGCAGGAAAGCTGGAAGAAGCCGAGAAGTTTATCAGAGAGATGCCCTTAAAGCCAACTGGGGCAGTTTGGGGTGCTTTGCTTAGTGGATGTAGGGTTTACAATAATATCGAGCTTGGTGAAGAGGCAGCCAAACACCTTCTCGCTATAGAGCCAGAAAACGATGGTGTTTATGTTCTTCTGTCGAATATTTTTGCCCGGAAGAAGCAATGGGAAGAGAAGAGAAAGGTGAGAAACCTCATGCATCAAAGAGGAATTAGGAAATTACCAGGCTGTAGCTTGATTATAGTTGAAGGAGTTAGCCATGAGTTCACTGTTGGTGATCATAGTCATCCAGAATCGAAGGACATTGATTCCATGCTAAACACAGTGAGTGAGAGACTGAAAGCTGCGGGTTATGTTGCAAATACTTCAGAGGTGTTGCTAAATATCGATGAAGAAGAGAAAGATGATGCTCTTTCTCAACACAGCGAAAAGCTAGCACTATGCTTTGGGCTGCTGAAGACAGGACCAGGGGACGAGATTCTTATACTCAAGAACCTTAGAATGTGTGGGGACTGCCACTCTGCATTTAAATTGATATCGCAACTCTTTTCTCGTAAAATTACAGTCAGAGATAGAAGCAGATTCCATCATTTCAGATATGGGGCTTGTTCTTGCAATGACTTCTGGTGAACAACTAGACATTTTGATACGCACCGGGAAACATAGTCAGAAACATTACTGCAAAGCTAATAAACAATTTAGTTTGTTGCCATCGTGGAATGTATTGAATTATGCTGATTACTATAAGTTTGACATATCCACAAACATAAATGAAGATCGAAGTACATGTTTCAACTCATCAGAAAAGCTCAATTTTGGTCACAGATTCAATTTACAACATAACAACCTTGCAACTTAATTTCAAATGGTTCATTCGAGTTATGTTGTATGACACATAACTATCAGCTTCACTCGTACATTGTAGGGCCCATGCCTTGCACATTCAGAGTCAGGACCACATGCCATTCTCTGTAAACCTGGACAGAGCCATAATAACAAGCTATCACAAAATATTTGCCAAATGGATCAAATTAGAATAAAATGACTATATAAGAGCATCCACAGTCGTTTTCTAAATCTCCCATTTTGCCATATTATAGCAAACGATGCGCTGCAATCGTTTGCTATATATGCCATTTTTCTCATTTCTCTCAAATCTGTTTCTCAAATTTGAGAAACGAAGTAAGAATTCTCAAATTATAGAAGACGGGAAATCATATACCGTCCGAAGGATTTTAATATTTTTTAATCGACTGAGACGGTGAATCATATACCGTCGGTAGCATTTCCGAATTTTTTTTATTTAAAAAAGGGTCGGACGGGGAATGATACCCCGTCCTTCCCTTTTAAAATATAATTTTTTTTGGAAAAAATCCCCAGACGGGGAATCATCTCCAGTCCGGGAGATGATAACCCGTCCAGGGGTTTTTCCCTTTTTTTTTTTTTTTCCTTTTTTGGGTTTGTTTTCCCAAATTGCCCTTCAACCTATATAGAACGAATTTAAAAGTCCAGGAGTAATTTGGTCTTTTGCCAAATGAGAAAAATTTGAGAAACGACGACTGCACGATACTCCCCTATATGCTATTACTGTAGCTGCCATATTTTGGCAAATGAGAAAAACGACTGTGGATGCTGTAAGGGCATGACCATCTTGGTATTCTACTTTGTAGGTCTTGGGGCAAGGCAAGCAGTGAATCAACCAAATGATGGTAGACTGAAAATTATGGAGTTCTATCTTCTATGAGTGGCATGAGATGAACATATCTAGTACATTGTTTTTTTGGAAAAGAAATATCTAGTACAATGTGTGTTTTTTTTTTAGGAAAAGGTGGAGACTGGCCACCCTGTCACCCTGTTTCATTAATAAGTGATTAATAAAACAAACTCAGAGTACTGAGCTTACAACAAAATCCTACAAACAAAACAGAAGAACGTAACTCCACCCCGAACATGGGGGGTGAGACAAAAGACAAAACATAAAGTAGCCACAAAGAAATACATCACACCCCCCAACAAATCCTGGGGTGGTAGATATCAATGACCATCATAGACCGTGCTGGTTATCAGTCAATCATCGGGCCGATCTCGATCTCCTCGTCATCAAACTCCTGTACCTGGAATACAGTCGCAATCCTTCCCCTGTAACATGCTGCTGCCACATTAGCCCAAAATGAAATTAAATGCATAATATGAGTCAAATTGCCAGAAATATTATTGCAAGTTCTACGAAAGTAGAGATTATTTCTGTCTAGCCAGAGAACCCAGATCATTGCGGTGATAGCGATACACCACGCTTCTCTCATAGCACCCCTCTTCGTTGCGAACTTAGGTCCTACCCACAGTCCTCGTATGTAGTAGGGTATTGAGATGTTCCTAGGGCGCTGAGTATCTCTACAATAACCGCTTTGCTCCTAGGACAGTGAAGAAAAAGATGATCTCTAGTCTCCAGGGTAGCGTGGCAGAACCCGCATTGAGAGTCCACATTTGGTTGGCGCTTAGCGAGGTTTTCTCTAGTCAGGATCGCATCGTTTAGCATCAACCATAGGAAAACTTTGATTTTTAGCGGGGCTTTCGTTCTCCAGACAACGGCAGACCACTTTGGTGAACATCCCATAAAATGGATGTGATTGTACATGGAGCGAACCGTGAACTTGCTGTTCTTCTCCAATCCCCAGGTTTACTTATCGGGCCCGTGAGAGCAGCCAATTCCAGCATTGGTGATGTAGGCCTGAAGTTCCATAAATCTGAGCTGGGAGCCTAGGTCAAGCAGTTGTTTGAAAGGTGGATTCTAGGCACCTCTTTTCCAGGCTGCTGCCACCGTGCGGTGTGGTTGTGTCGCCTACTCATATAAATCGGGAAACATGGATCTGAGTGTGTGATCAGCACACCACTTATCCCACCAAAATCTGGTAAGTCTGCCGTTACCGATAGCTGATTTGACACAGCTATTGAAGGGTTCGTATGCCTTAGTGATACATTTCTAGAACCAGGATACCCGAGGGCCTATCCTAAAGCCTAGATTTCTCGTTCCATTTCCATGCATGTATCCCTGAATAAATTGTTGCCACCCTTCTCCATTGGAGTGGAATACTTTCCACCGCCATTTACCCAGTAGCGCCAGATTCATATCTCGAAGACCAATTATACCTAGACCTCCATGAATCTTTTTCATGCACGCCTTCTCCCATCTAATGAGATGATATCCTCCTCGGTCCGGGTCTGCCCCTTTCCATAAGAAACGTTTACTAGTCCAGTCAATTCTTTGGATTACCCATCGTGGCATTTCAAAGAAAGAGAGATAAGGTAAGAAGGTTTGAGATGACTTCATTTATGAGCGTGACTCTCCCTCCCAAAGAAAGGGCTTTCCCTTTCCAGCCTACTAGCCGTTTCTCAACCCGATCAATGATGGGTAGCCAATCTGCCTTTTTGAGTTTCCTGGGTCTTAGCGGCAATCCAAGGTATTGAATGGGAAACTCTCGATGGAGCAATTGAGGATTGTGACATGATCCAGTGCCTCTTCTGGAGTCAGAGCAATGGGAATGAGAGCACTTTTGTGCAAATTAACTTTGAGGCCAGACAAAGCTTCAAAGCAATACAGAATTCCTTTGGAGACGGTAGTTGTCCCTGGGTTGTCATTGCCAAATAGGGGGGTATCGTTTGCATATTGGAGTATCGAGCATCCTTGACAATTGATTCCCTTAGCCACTGGTACAATCCAACCTGCTCTACTGCATTTGGCCATCATGAATCTTAGAACGTCTACCACGATGGTAAAGAGGAGGGGTGATAGCGGATCTCCTTGTCTGAGCCCCTGTTTGCAGGAGAATGAGTGGCTTGATATTCCATTTACCAAAATAGCCGTCCTGCTGGTGGTAAGACAAGTATGGATCCATCTGATCCATCTGTCCCCGAACCCCCGTCCAGCAAGCACTTCCAGCAAACAGTCCTATTCCACAGAGTCATAGGCTTTCTCAAAATCCAGCTTCAGGAGGTAGCTCTTAGCATTCAAAGCGTGACATTGATGGATAGTCTCTTCAGCCGTAGCTATACTGTCCTGAATACATCTTCCCTTGATGAAGCCCGTCTGGTCCTGACTAATGAGGCCGTCCATAACCTTTTCCAGTCTGTTAACGAGAGTCTTGGTAATGATCTTAACAGAACAGTTAAGGAGGCTTATGGGGCAGAAGTCTCCGACTCGTCGTGAATCTTCTTGCTTGGGAATCAGCACCACCTCCGCGTAGTTGAATCTCCCTAATTTGAGTTTATGCTCATAGAAGTCTTTGAACAGCTTCAGCAGGTCACCTTTGATTTCCTCCCAGAATATCTGATAGAACAGAATCGGAAAACCATCTGGACCTGGAGCTTTATCTTTACCAAGTTGTTGGACTGCCTTCCAGACCTCCTTCTCAATGAAGGGTGCTTCGAGGGATTGCAGCCTAGGATCTGAAGTGCCTGCTAGGTCTTACCAGAAGTCGTGTTGGAGAGGGACTCTCAAGTCCGCTTTGTAGCCAAAGAGGCACATGACGTGGGACTGGAAAGCCAGCTTAATAGTAACGTCGCCTTGTACCAATCCAGAATCCGAGTTAATTGAGTGAATGAGGTTAGATCTATGCCGGACACTGGCAACTCGGTGGAAAAATGCTGTATTCGCATCTTCCTCTTTGAGCCACGAAATTCTAGACCGTTGTTGCCATCTAATTTTCTCAATCCTGTAAAGCTGGTCAATTTCCTGTCTGAATTGGAGCAATCGATTCAGCTCTTCCTGTAGTAGATCCATAGATTTTTCCGTCTTCTCAAGTTCCTCAATTCCTTCAAGAAAGGATTCCTTTGTTCTCTATATCAGCGCAAATCTGGTCCGGTTCCACTTCCTAAGTTTGCCCCTGAGCCTGCTAATTTTTTCACACCATATAGCGGACGCCTCAGTACCCTTGGTCGGGCAAGACCAACTCTCGTTGACCATATGGCGGAAGCCTTGAATTTCTAACTAAGCTTTCTCGAACCGAAATTTTGATGGCTTTCTGGGTTGTTCCTCCCCGGATAAGAAAATAGGCACGTGATCAGAGATTGGTTTAGGAGTGATTTGGCTGATCACAACGGAAACTTGGTTTCCCAGTCCGTGGAGACCAAGATCCTATCTAACTTAGCTAGAATGGGCGCCGCCTATGACAACGGAAAATATCTAGTACATTGTTAGAATTGAAAATAATCAATCTCAAACTACAGAGATTCCTTTGCAGATTAGACTACCAAGATGATAAGTAGTAATAGGATCAAGCAACTGAAAAGATTCCTTTGTTCATTTATCAGTTTTGTTCACACTGGAATCTTGACGATCAAAGAGTATAGAACTCCTTGATGCATTTTAAATATTATGAAGGCTTCATTCTCAAATCTTGACAGATGGTCCAGAGTGCGTGTTGCGTGCACAGCGAGAGACAGAGATCATTGCATCCCCATGCATCTAATCATGCTTTCTGAGTCTAGAGTACATATTATTTTATAATGGGGACAACATGCCCGCAAGTATAATAAAAAGTAAGAAACTCAAGGTACAAAAATTATTCGATCATCTACCAGTATCCACACCAGCACAACATATACACTACAACCAGATTTATAGAGGAAGACACGGCTGGGAACTGCCAGAGCTAAAATTATCCAAACAGTTACATAAGAGACAGGGTGGCAACAGAATCAGGCCCAATTTTTGGATTTTGATCCTTAAAAAATATAGTGGATACTGCAGGTTCAAAAAACCTACTATGTAGTCCAGATAAATGCTTACTCCGAGTTTGGATCTCCAAGTGGATCCTACAAGATTTGAGTGGATGTGCAAATAGGATCCAACCAGAATCCAAGCTCCTGCACCTGTGCCGTGAGTACTTAATAAATTTGGAGACAATTTTTTTTTCTAGTTCTTTTTGCCTACACCTTGTGTCAGATCAATTTCACACCTAGACCGAATGATGCATGCAACGAAACTAATACGCAGAAAGTGAAGTTATTCCTATAATCATGGCCGACCTTAATTAAACTTTAAAGTCATGTTTCTGAATCTCACCTGACCGAATGATGCATGCAACGAAACTAATACGCAGAAAGTGAGGTTATTCCTATAATCATGGCCGACCTTAATTAAACTTTAAAGTCATGTTTCTGAATCTCACCTGATTTTAACAATGGGGTTTTGCGGATACTTCGGATCAGTCAGATTTTAGTATTCATATGACAGTTTATCCTTTAGTCTTGATATCAATCAAGTGCACTTGGTCTTGATACCAAGTTTTCAAATGATGCTTTACAACTATACGATAAATACAAACAATTCTATAATGTGAGACAGGTGGCTGTGGTTGACCTGCCTTCTTTTTATCAATTTATTTCATAAGTAGGGCTAACTCTCTTTTTTATGCATTGAAGGTATATAGTTTCTCACTGCTATATTTACATTTTTAAACTATTCTTCTTATATTTTATTATATTTATTATTTAATTGTATTGAGAAACATCTTTCATTTGATATCTTATGAAGTTACAACTGAAGATATTAATATTTCCTTTGATAAAAAAATTCCTATTTATTCTTTAAAGAGGATCTTTTACAGTAATGAAAAACTAGTTAGTATTTAACTTGTGGAACAAAACTAGATGAATAAAATACTTCATAGTGAACTGATCACTGTCGAACTTCTCCATCCACATCTGTTGAACTGAAACTATCACCACTTGTATATGGTAATGTTTCTTCTAGTAAAATACGCCTCAGATGCTTGTCTTCCAAATGTTTCTACAAAGACAATGAAGGAGATTTAAGCTAAAAGAACTAATCGTTACTGTACAAAAGCACAAGAGTGCATAACAATATAGTATCTATGTAGAGGTTAATTGCTTGAATTAGAGGGAGAATAAGGCAAGCAGAAATGAACAAAACAATCACTTCCGCTCAAAATATTAAATTATACAGGAAGAGAAAATAACACAAAAATAACAAACACATCTCATAACTCGAAATAAGAATTAAAAGATGACCAATATGTTTATACAAATTAATTCCCGAATTCAATATAAAGAGGGAAGCAGGAGGTATAACAGGTTTAAGGATATGCTCAGTACCATTATAAATATAATGTCTGAAGTCTTAACAGATTATCCCATTTCCATGGCAAAATGCTTGGGTGATAATGATATTCCCATCTATCATCAGAAGTCTAACACAAGTTTTTGTTTTTTTTTTTAAAGTTTGGAAGAATACGATTCTGGAAATGGTTGAACCTCAACGCAATTCATATTAAAATCAACCTTTTTTAAAAAACTGTTACAGTAAGTTTCCCTTTTAAATTAGTGACCAATATCTGCAGGTAGGTCTGGTGAACCGAAGAATCTAACTATTCACACAAGCCTTAAAAAGACCATGTTCCATAGGTTCTCATTAGTTTCAAGAACGCCCTGATTTGGTTACATTTTGGATCGAGAATGGCATAATACAACCCAGATTACATTGTATATCATGCAATAGGCTCTAGGCTCTATATTTTTGTCTTACAGATATGAATGCACAAAATATTATATTAAATCAAAACAATTATTGGAATTGTTCTTCTTCCAACTCTCATCTCTTGGAAATACTTCACCAATTGCAATACTTCTCCTATCAAGTAAACCATCCTCTTTTCCTACCCTTTCTACTCATAAGATACTGTTAAACTGATATCCGTATCACCAGGTAAACACTATAACAGATTACTTCTCCATAAACTTCCTACTTCATACATTTCGGGAATGCGACTGACCCGTTTTGCTTTTGATCATTTTATTTCTTAAGAGGCACATGCAAATTCCTAAATTTTACCATCTTATTCCTGTGTCCAACTCTATACAAGTTAAGGGTAGGGAACTTTTTGCACGAGATTAACTTTTAACTAAGATGTTACCTAACTTTAGGCTTTGAATCGTGAGGATCTCTATCCATCCGACTTTCTCCCTCTCTAATTTTTTATTTAATCCCAAGCTTACATATGGGATGAGTGTACATTGATTTTGCCTTTGGGTGTAAATGGTGCGTACTGGCCGTGTGTAGGAACTATAAAGAGCCATCAAAATCTTGTTACGCTCACTAAATAATAACGTCCAATCCATCAATGCTCAATGTTTGCAAGGAAATGGCCGATAACAGTGCGGATGGAAAATGTTTTAACAACACTTTCTCAACAATAGACCCAAAGCGACCTCATGAAAAAAATTAATTAAGCTCCAATTCCATTCTCAATGATTTAAATATCCTACAATATCTCAACATAAATCCCAAGCAATGACCATCAAACCAATTCCACAAATTCACATAGCAATCAAAATCAGAAACTCCAAAGTTGAAAACTTTATTGCAAAAACAAAGAAGAGATTGTACTAACAGCGAGGCAAGCTCTGTATTTGTCCCACTCGGCAACGCACTCCAGCTTGTCCCATTGGCCTCTCAAGAACTTGTCCGAATACCACCTGCTCATTTCAATTCCATATTGGGATTTTTACAGAGAGAAAGAGGAAGGTAGGTGTTTGTTAAGAACCTGTTGAAGCAATCATGGTAGGCGGATCTGAGATGGGCACACGGTGCTGTGGCCGTCGTTGACACAACCTTGTTGACATCTCTCAAACCCATTAAGAAGATGATGTAGAAGAAGAATCAACAATCGAGAATCGAGAAACGCTGTCAAATTTTTGGTTTGGTTGAGATTTAAACTATTGGGTGATGGTGAGATATTTGAGTTTGAGGTCAATTATTAATATTGATAGCGTTGTACTTTCAGTTTCGGATCCGGATCCGGATCCGGGTCCAGGTCTGGGTTCTAAAATGAGATACATTGTACTTTTAGATTCGGATCCGGATCCGCTTAAAAGATATCCGATCCGGATCCAGACCCGTTAAAAAAAACTCAAAAAAGCAACATAAAAATAAATATTCTATCCGCATCCCTCCCCTTCTTCCTCCTCAATTCTAAATCTTCTTCCAAACTCAAAACTCATGTCTTTTTTTTCTTTCCTCTATTCTAAATCATCCACTCGCCGCTCACAATCCCGCTCCTACCCGAACGGGTAGGAATATTTTAATAGGACCCAGACTCGGAACCGGACCCAGTCCTTACGGAGCCGGGTCCAATTTTTGGACCCGTAGGGGACTGGGTTCGGGTCCTAGTAGTGAAGGACCCCACCCGACCCGATACCAATGCTATGCATGGCACAGAATCTTTTACCAAAATGACCCACTTTTTGAAAGTATTTACCAAATTGACCTACTCACTGTCTGAGATAGGGAGTCTAGTTCAAATGAACTCGCTATCTTAGATAGCGTGTGTAGTTGTACTCATTTTTCAGAAAAATTTTAAACATGTATTTTTATATGAAATGTTATATAACTACACTCGCTATCGCAGTCTAGTTCAACTGTCATTGCTATCTCAAATAGCGAGTGTACTTGTACTCATTTTTTAGAGAAATTTTAAACATGCAATTTCTACCTGAAATGTATATACTATACTCACTATTTCAGATAACGAGTCTAGTTCAACTGATCTCGCTATCTCAAATAGCGAGTGTAGTTGTACTTATTTTTTAGAAAAATTTTAAATATGCAAATGTATAGACATACACTCGCTATCCGAAATAGCGAGTTCAGTTGAACTAGACTCGCTATCTCAGATAGCGGGTTGTGGTAGGGTAAAAATGGCTTAGGGCCCAACCATGGCCCAATACAACTCTCACTCAGAAATGGTGAAAACAGCGGTCCAGATCGGCGCCGAACCTCCAGTTCGGCACCGAACCTCCACTACAGGGTCGGCGCCGATTCTCCAATTCACCCCCACAGATCCGGACTCCTCGTGTCCGATGAGCGACTATGGCCCTCGGCCTCCGATCCACGACAGCCCTCCAAGTCGTCCTACCATCCTGGTGTAGAAGGAAGATGACTTGGCGCAGCCCAGGCCCTCAGATCCTCCCAGGAGCACAGGAGCCCCATGATCTGCCCTGTCAGCCCCAAATACCACCAAGGGCTTTGCCACATCAGCCCTATACCACTCCTGGTATTGCCACGTCAGCCCTAAACCCCCTGGGCCTTCTGCCACGTCAGGCCCATGGGCTTCCGGGTTCAGACCCGGCCCCCAAGCGGATCCAAACCCGGTTAGGATTCTCTATAAATACTAGACCCTCACCCACCTTTTCAGGTAATCAATCTTTTTCCACTTAAATTCACCTAGTTATTGCTACTCTCTCACAGAGACTGACTAGATCGTCGGAGGGTCCGCCACCGGGACAAACCCCGGTGTTTCAGGACCGTCTGCAGGTACACAAGACCTCGGATCCGAATCCTCTGATCCGAGCCCAGATCTCCGAATCACCCCGAGGTCGCCACAGGTTCCGCCCGGTCAGCCAAGGGTCGTCAGACGAGCAGCATTCTCCTTCAAATACAAATTGAGTCCGAACTCACACCTGGTGCATCCACACGTCTCCCAGAAATAAACCGCATCAGGTTGGCGCCGTCTGTGGGAACTGCTTCAGAGGCCGACCCCAGCACGACCATCAAGGCACCTCGACAGCCGAACTCCCATGGCCTCAAAGGGCAAGGGGGCTGCTTCCTCCGTCAACCGACGGGACACCCCACCACCAAACACCAATGCCGGGCCACGCGCATCAAGGCACGGAGATTCCCATCAGGGATCCCGACGGAGCGCCACCCGTACAGTCTAGCCCGACCTACGGGGAGTAATCGTCAACCGACAGGTTAACCGCAGCAGGGGAAGGGCCGCTTCCAACCCGGCCCCGAACCATCCAAGACCGCCGCCCGAGGGACGGAGGTCAGCGCTCAGGCGCATCGGAAGGCAGCCCTCGGACCGACCAAACAGGGTCGAGGGAGCCCCCGTCACTCACAAGGAGTTCCGAGACTTCCGGAGAGAAATTCTCGGGGCCCTCCGACGGGCCCCCAGGGAGGAAACCTTCCACTCCCAAACTAGGTCGGATGCCGAGGCAAGCATGTCGCACACGTCAACTATCCAGCCAGAAGACGGCGGCGTACTCCTAAGGTGCCTCCAAGAAATGGAGGACCGCCTCGATCACATAGGGGACGGCGACCGACGATTGGCTCAGGGGTACAGACCCATCTGTCCTCCCTTCTCCGCCCCCATCCTTCAAGCAGAAATACCCAGGAATTTCCGACCACCTCAATTCGAGACCTACGACGGCAAGGGAGATCCCGCTGATCACATGGAGGGTTTCAAAACCCTCATAATGATTCACAGCGCCTCGGATCCCCTGCTATGCCGAGCCTTCCCCGCCACACTCCGAGGTCCGGCTCGTGAATGGTACTCAAAGCTCACCCCCGGCTCCATTTACTCCTTCGACCAACTAGAAGGCAATTTTCTTGCTCACTTCGTCACCAGCCGGAAGGCGGAAAGGACCAGCGCCTCTTTACTTGGGCTCAGACAGATAGACGGAGAGTCCCTCAGAGTGTTCGTCCAGAGGTTTACCACGGAAGCAAGGGCGGTCTCCTCCCTTGATCCAGGCGTCGCCTCCGCGGCCTTTCGGCACAACGTCCGTCATGGACAGCTGAAAGCTTCTCTGGCGAAGAGACCCCCCATCGACTTTCCCGACCTCCTCAACAGGGTCGAGAAATACATTAGAGCAGAAGAGGCCCTTAGCCCCGAAGACGCCAGGGAGGCCAACTCGAAGGGAAAACGGAAAGCCGAAGAAGTCGAGCCATCAAAGAAAGCTCCGAGGGACGCGGGGGCCGTAAAAAAGATCCAGCCGATCCCCCGCTTCGAGAAGTACACTCCCTTGACGCATAACGTATCCGCCATCCTCTTAGAAATCGAAGACAAAGGCATTGTTCGACTACCTCCCCGACCCAACAACGGCAAGAACCGAGATCAGCGCTTCTACTGCCGCTTCCACAGAGACCATGGGCACGACACCGATCAATGCCGGGCCCTGAAAGACGAGATTGAGGAACTCATCTCCAGGGGGTACCTCCGAGAATTCACCCGAGAAGTCCCGCGGGATCGACGAGATACTAGGAACCGGAGACACTCGCCCCCGAACCCTACTCCGAACCGCATCCAGGGTCGGGATCCCGAGTCCGAGGGAGCCGCGGACCCGCCATTTATCTTGCACTGTGTCCATGGAGGGCCAATGGGAGGGGAATCGAATACTTCCCGAAAAGCCTTCATCCGAGAGGTGAATGCTGTCCAAGACAACCCCTCTCCCAAGCTACAACCCATGCCAGTCTCATTCTCAGGGGAGGACCTCGAAGGCGTTCGCCTCCCCCACTGCGATGCCCTCGTCATTAGCCTCCACATGGCTAATTGTGAAGTTCGCCGAATCCTCGTCGACAACGGCAGCTCGGTGAACATTCTTTTCCTCGAAGCCTTCGAGAATCTGAAATTACCTAGAGGCAAGCTCAAGCCGGCCGGATACACCTTGCATGGGTTCTCCGGCGTCCCTGTCGTGATAGAAGGGATTGTCACCCTCGACGTTACCGCAGGATCGGCTCCGTCAAGAGGACCGAGTCTATGGACTTCATGGTGGTCAACGTCAAGGCGGCTTACAACGCCATACTCGGCCGTCCCGGGTTATGCTCCCTCCAAGCAGTGCCTTCGGCCTACCATCTGAAGCTCAAATTTCCCACCCCACAAGGAGTCGGCGTCGTCCGAGGCAGCCAAGAAGCAGCGCGATCATGCTACATGACCACCGTCGGGGGAGGAGTGTTCCCCCTCGACGCCGTCAAATTCAAACCAGAGAAGGACGGCCCTACCCCCAGACCTGCCGTCGAGCCGGAGAGGTTCCCCCTTGACACCAAGCACCCAGTGAATTCCTGCGAAGAACGAGCATAGGTTTTAACTTAGCTTGAAGTGAACCTTTTGTAAAGCTTTCCTTTGTAAAGGGCCGTTTTTAGCGGCCCCCCTATCTTATACTAAGGAAATCTCGTTGTATCATACTCCAAACGCCTCGGCAAATCCGACCTAACACCAGGTTAGGGGATCGACACCCAAGACTTCACCTCCCCCCACTCCGATTCCTCACGAAACGATAAGGCCGAACCACATCCCCTTCATCATTTCGTATGCTATCAACCGGAGCAAAGAGTGAAATGAATTCCTTATTCATGTTCCTTTGTTAGGTTAAGAGGAACCAAACGAAGACCGTTGCAGAAATACTCCCCTCATCTCGAACAGCAGGAGGCCGCCCTCTCAAGGCCCCTCTGGTCCGACGAACGGCGGGATCACTCCAAACGAACAACTGGGAACTCTCTCCTTGGCATAAGGGTCCTTTGGTTCGGCCACGATTGATATACCGACCACGGAACTCTGGGCATCGGTGGGCCGCATACGTTCCGTTAGCAACACCACAATAGGTACCCCCCCTGCTCACTGACCACCCGAGGAAGGTCTCGAAACGCCCAGCATCGACCGGTAGAGGTGTATCTCCACCTCCTTCTCCACTAGCACATCGCGAAGTCGCTTCTCAGAGGAGGGCCTCTGCACCAAGGAACTCGACATAGCTTATCCAGGTCCGACTCCCACGAGTTCCCCGATCCAACGTCACCCTCCTCAGACGACTTGCCTCTTCACCAAGGGCTTCGGACATGTTCTTGTAATAGCTAAAGGCCGCCTCGGCGGTGCGAGCCCTCTCACGGTACCAAGCCAAAGGGGCCTCCCATGCCTCCACCTTGCTCCGGAGCCACGCCACGACGGAACGATGGGGGTCCACCTCGGGAAGGAAAGCCACAACCTACAAAGAGAACCAACTCGAAGCACATAAGCAAGGAGATTCGGAAATGTCCGGCGCCAAAACACTTGACAAGTCAAAGATACTTTTTTATAAATTTTGCTGCTTCTTACAAAAAGGCGGTGGCCAGTCCGCGGGAGGCAAATACAATCGAAAGGGGGGAAAAAGAAAGAAAGGCAAAACTATACAACTCGATTTCCCACCTCGTCATCGATCGGGTTCGCCGGAGGGTCGACGGCCGGGTTGACAACGGGCCCCTCTTCGGCAGGAGTCTTCGGGGTCCCATCGATCTCCATGTCGTACTCAAAGTTGGACAGGTCGACGGTCGGATAGAAGTGCCTCACATGACTGAGGGCCTTCGCGTAGCACTCATCCTGGGCGGCGATCACCATCCGCTGACCCGCATCCGTCAGCTCTTTCCTCTCCTTGGCGAACGCAGCTGTCAACTCCCCCTTCTCCTTCGCCAACTTCCTCTTCAAGGAGGCCACCCTCTTCCCCCACTCGGTGTCCTTGGCCTCGAGCTCCAGCTTCATCTGCTGCTCCCTCTGATGCGAACCCTCGAGCTCGATCCGCATCTCCTTCATCTCTCGCTCGCTCTTGTCCGCCCGAGCACGTTCTTGCGACAGGGACGCTTCGTAGAGGTTCTTTACATTAGCTCCCTGCATACAAGCCTGCGACCGAAAGGCACAGATAAGAAGAAAACTCCTGAAGCAAGACTAACAGAAAGGAGGAGGTCGACAAGCTTACCAACACGGTGGCCTGCGCCAAACGCGTAAATGCCACCTCAACGGGCTCGCTCTCCATCATCTGGCAGTCGCGAGGCGTCGCCAGCTTCTCCACCACCTCTACGGCCTGGGCTTCCTCGGTCAGACAGTCACCCATCCGAACCGACCAGTCCGGCGCCACCGTTGCCGCAACATCTCCACCACCAGGTCCTCCTCCTCAACCTCTACCAAGGGACCTTTCCCCTTGTCGAGATCGGATGCCCTCGCTGGGCCCTTATCCCTCGAAGGGGCAGCCCCCTTGCTCGTCTCCGAACGAGTCCTCTTAACCCTCGGCTCGAGCAGTACCTCCGAAATAACAAGGGACGTCTCCCTCGGCCTCTTCGCCGCCTCCCCCTTCTTCTTCTCGGCATTCTCCTTCTTCATGGCGAGCCTCCTTGCTTTAATCGATGCCTCATCCATATCTACAGAAAAAACCATTAAGAACAATGAGCAAGAAAGTACGAAAGGATCGAGAGAAAAGAAACAACTACATACGCAGAACGGCTGGGCTCAGTCCAACGCTCGCCAGGTGGACCTCTGTCACCTTCGTCCAATCAATACTAGGGGACAAACGGAGGCGCTCGACAAACCCCCACTCCTCGGCCGTCAGATCCCCCGGCCCCGGCGCAGGATGGCTCGGCTTGGAGTAGTTCCATCGAGTCGGAATGTCCCAGGGCTCTTCACTCCGGATCACCAGATATTTTTTCTTTCAATCCTTGATGGAGTCCGGGTGGCTGTGAACAACCTTCCTCCTACTCCGGGGGGAGATATAGTAAACACCCTCAGCCGCCGAACTAATCATCAGCGTCGCTCGGAACACGTTCAACCGCAGGGGTACCTGTTGTTCCTCGCACATCAGTACAAAACAGATTATCTGCTTCCAAGAGTTCGGCCCATACTGCATCGGTGCCAAGGAGGCCCAGTTCAGCACTTCCCGAACAAACGGGTGGACTGGCAGCCTCAGTCCAGAAATGAACGCATCCACTGGGAAGACACAATACCAAGCAGATAAGGGATCGGTTGGGTGCAGAGTAGAGCTCGGCAGCATCAATTCGTAGCTAGGACCTATGTGGTACGCCAGCTGCAAAACCTCCAAGTCCCCGCCATCCAAGACGGTCAGAATCGCGTCCATCAACACCCTTTTCCGACTCGGTGAAGAGGCCTGCACACCAAAGAGCTCCTTATCGGATAGGTCGTCAGGATATTGACGGAAATGCTTCGGCTGCACGGGTGAACCTGTCCACAAGTTGCGGTAGACAGACCCCTGGCTCGAACCACCAGTCCTCGATCCTGCCTTCCTCGGAGCCTTCTTCCTCTTCTTGGTTCGCTCCGGCGAGGGAATGAATAAGGGCCCCCGACCAGTCAGCATGGAACTCGGACCTGCACCCTGAACTGTGGATCTCCTTACGGTGCCACCCTCGCCTCCCTCTCCCTCGGAAGTCAACTCCAAAACACGGACGCCGTCCGAACCATCATTCGCTTCCTCCGACTCGCTGCTCTCCACCACGAAGGGACGACGAGAGCGCAACAACCTCGCACCATATACCTCCTCCTCACCTACTGGTTCCTCCCACGAAACCGTATCAGAAGACTCATCAACGTGTACTGACTCCTCCTCGAGTACGGGCTCCTCCCAGAACGTCGATTCGGAGATAGGCTTCACTTTCCCCCTAGACGTCGACGCTGACGAGCCAGACTGAGCCCTATCCATCTATGCCTAAACTAAGCAGACTTACCAACTCACCTGGGGTTACTTTGGAAGGGCGAGCCTAGTACAACGAGCTGCAAAGATGAGCGCTGAAGGGTTGAGAAATTTTTTGAAAAAAGAAAGCAGCAAGAAAGGAGTGGACTGATGGGGGAGAGGGGGGAATATTTATAGGAGATAGAGGCGACTCCTCGATTTCCGCGAGTACTGTTCACCTATTTGACATGCAACTGCCGCCTGGGAATTCGCGCCACGTCCTCAAAACGTGCGCTGCTGACATCATCCAATGACAGACTGGCAGCCAGACGAGGAGGTCAGCTCGGAAGAAGTATTTGGGGGAGGGAACATTTTTACTTAAGATTTAAGGCGCCGTCCTTAGACAGACGCCCCGGGCTCCGAGGCGGGGTCGGTTCCCCTTTCACCCGTGAGCAGCTCGGGGCTTACAGCCTCGTCGGCCGAAGACCCGAACTGTTCAAGGGTGAGACAGAAACCGCCATCACCTGGATCCCTATTGAAATGCAGAGTAGTCAACCTCCAATCGGAGAACGACTCATCTATCCGAGGCTTAAAGCTTTAAGACGCCGCCCTCGGCGAGCACCCCGGTCGAAAGCAGATCAACACTCAGAGATCGAGAGAAGTGCACTATTCCGAGCCAGTTGATGCAACTGCAAAGGTTCGGCCTGCTCTGGCAATGGAACCTTCACAGTTGCAAACAACTGGCCCGGAACGCCCTTCATCTCTTCCGGAAGGACAGAACCTTCACAGTTGCAAACAGCTCACCCCTCGGAGTTCGGTTGTTACCCCTCTCGCCCTAATCCCCCCTGGATCTGGCTGTCGTATCAGGGCCATCAGATCCAAGAGAAGATCCGGGCGGCAGAGAAACCACCTCTCCGACACAACCGGGGGTAAAAAGTGGCAAGAGACAGGCGTCCGCCGAAGCAGACACCTTTAAGGGCCAAAAGACCACCCTTGCTTTGATCTGACCCACTACGGAAGGGGGGGGTACTTATAGCCTCCCCCAGGGGCCGGCCTTTATGACACGGGGAAAACCAAACGACGGAAGACCATGCGCCATACATTTATTAGGCGGTGCCATTAAAGTACCTGGGAAATTGGAACCTCACACAGATCCCAAGGCGCCCCCAATGCTCCGCAAAGACGGCAGACTACCCTGCTCAACATTCCCAAGGCACACCGGTTCGCCCACAATCTGGCCGGCCCATAAACCCCTCGCCAGCTCGAGGCCAATTTCTAGCACCAGAGAAGTCTTCTCAGGAAGGCTCCACGGCTCGCCATCACCCTTACCAACCCGTAATCCCTCGCCAAGCTCGAGGTCAGGTCTGGCACCAGGGTAGTCTTCTCAGGAAGGCTGAACGGCTCGCCATCCCCCTTGTTGGCCCATAAGTCCCTCGCCAGCTCGAGGTCGGGTCCAACACCAGGGTAGTCTTCTCAGGAAGGCTCCACGGCTCGCCATCACCCTTACCAACCCGTAATCCCTCGCCAAGCTCGAGGTCAGGTCTGGCACCAGGGTAGTCTTCTCAGGAAGGCTGAACGGCTCGCCATCCCCCTTGTTGGCCCATAAGTCCCTCGCCAGCTCGAGGTCGGGTCTAACACCAGGGTAGTCTTCTCAGGAAGGCTCCACTGCTCGCCATCACCCTTGCCGACCCGTAATCCCTCGCCAAGCTCGAGGTCAGGTCCGGCACCAGGGTAGTCTTCTCAGGAAGGCTCAACGGCTCGCCACCCCCCTTGTTGGCCCATAAGTCCCTCGCCAGCTCGAGGTCGGGTCCAGCACCAGGGTAGTCTTCTCACGAAGGCTCCACGGCTCGCCATCGCCCTTGCCGACCCGTAATCCCTCGCCAAGCTCGAGGTCAGGTCTGGCACCAGGGCGGTCTTCCCAGGAAGGTCAACGGCTTGCCATCCCCCTTGTTGGCCCATAAGTCCCTCGCCAGCTCGAGGTCGGGTCCAGCACCAGGGCCTTCTTCTCAGGAAGAATCACCGGCTTGCCATCACCCTTGCCGACACATAATCCCTCGTCTTCTCGAGGTGCGGTCGAGCACCAGGGTACTCTTCTCAGGAAGAAACAATGGCTCGCCATCACCCTTGCCGACACGTAATCCCTCGTCATCTCGAGGTTTGGTCGAGCACCAGGGCCCTCTTCTCAGGAAGAAACACCAGTTCGCCATCCCCCTCACCGACACATAATCCCTCGTCTTCTCGAGGTCCAGTCGAATGCCGAGGTACTCTTCTCAGGAGGAAGCAACGGCTCGCCATCAACCTTACCGCCTAACAGGCTCTCGCCGGCTCGAGGATCGCTCTAGACAATCAGGACGCCCCCCTCAGGAAGACCCAGGGGTTCACCATCCCATTTTTTTTACACCCGTAGACACTCCTCCACGGCTAGCTCCCGCACTTCCGTAGGAGTGGGGGGCTTGTGTGGTAGGGTAAAAATGGCTTAGGGCCCAACCATGGCCCAATACAACTCTCACTCAGAAATGGTGAAAACAGCGGTCCAGATCGGCGCCGAACCTCCAGTTCGGCACCGAACCTCCACTACAGGGTCGGCGCCGATTCTCCAGTTCACCCCCACAGATCCGGACTCCTCGTGTCCGATGAGCGACTATGGCCCTCGGCCTCCGATCCACGACAGCCCTCCAAGCCGTCCTACCATCCTGGTGTAGAAGGAAGATGACTTGGCGCAGCCCAGGCCCTCAGATCCTTCCAGGAGCACAGGAGCCCCATGATCTGCCCTGTCAGCCCCAAATACCACCAAGGGCTTTGCCACATCAGCCCTATACCACTCCTGGTATTGCCACGTCAGCCCTAAACCCCCTGGGCCTTCTGCCACGACAGGCCCATGGGCTTCCGGGTTCAGACCCGGCCCCCAAGCGGATCCAAACCCGGTTGGGATTCTCTATAAATACTAGACCCTCACCCACCTTTTCAGGTAATCAATCTTTTTCCACTTAAATTCACCTAGTTATTGCTACTCTCTCACAGAGACTGACTAGATCGTCGGAGGGTCCGCCACCGGGACAAACCCCGGTGTTTCAGGACCGTCTGCAGGTACACAAGACCTCGGATCCGAATCCTCTGATCCGAGCCCAGATCTCCGAATCACCCCGAGGTCGCCACAGGTTCCGCCCGGTCAGCCAAGGGTCGTCAGACGAGCAGCATTCTCCTTCAAATACAAATTGAGTCCGAACTCACACCTGGTGCATCCACACGTCTCCCAGAAATAAACCGCATCACGGGTGCAGTTGTATATATTTCATGTTCAAAATTTCTCTGAAAAATGAGTACAACAACACTCGCTATCTGAGATAGTGAGTTCATTTGAACTAGACTCGTTATCTCAGATAGCGAATGTAGTTGTATACATTTCATGTTCAAAAATTTTCTGAATAATGAGTATAACTACACTCGCTATCTAATGTAGCGGGTCTAGTTCAAATGAACTCACTATCTCAGATAGTAAGTGTTGTTGTATGCATTTCAAGTAAAATTAATATAGAATGAATTTATAGTGTATTTTAGTTGTGTATATTTTTGGTCAGTTCTTACTTACCTCATCCTACAATTTTCAACTGCAACTAGTAACGCTAATTATACAACTAATTAAGCTCGTACCACCGTTGCAAGAAACAAATATGTAGTCAACTGAAGAGTGTAAAGTTTTGCAGCTACTACCAAATAATAGCTATAGTTATTATTATTGCATGTCGTAACAGTTGAACGGCAATATTACATGCAATAGTGTAATAGCGAAACAGCGAGCGAGTCTTTAAAAACTCCACAATCGACACTCGCTATCTCAGTTAGCGAGTGTGATATAAACACACTCACTATTTCAGCTAGCTAGTATAAACTTGGTATTTTTCTTCAAATTTTTCTCCAAGTGATGAAAAAATACGTCAACGTACACTCACTATCTCAGATAGCAATGCTATTTTCACCAAACTCTCTATCTCAACTATCTGAGATAGAGTTTAAACTTAAAAATTTTATTCACGTTTTAACACCTCAACGTACACTCGCTATCTCAGACAGCGAGATTATTTTCACTAGCGAGTGGATCATTTTGGTAAATACATTCGAAAGTGGGTTATTTTGGTAAATACTTTCAAAAAGTGGGTCATTTTTTGTAAAAAATTCCATGTCACATAGCACACTATATACTACTCCTATTAAATAAACTAGTAATTTACACGTACGATACACGTCTTAATAAATATAGTTTTTTAAAATAAAAATTTAGATAGTATGGATTTGAACTTAGAACCTCCTTTATAAAAGTTATGTACGTGTATTGCACGGGTTGGTAGAATGACAAAACATTTACAAATGACACTAAGGCCTTCTCCCATTATAATATTACTAGTATTATACACGTGCGTTGCACGTGGGGAAAATGGGGAGGGGGAATGAAAATGACAAAAAAAAAATCTACCAACACGTGTGCTGCACGTGTTGACAAAATGACACAATGACAAATGACACTAAGCCCTTCTCCCATTATAATATTAGAGATATTATTATTATTATTATTACTAGTTTTTTAAAACTAATAATTTACACGTGCTCGATGCACCGTTTTAATAATTTCAAAAAATAAAAATAAAAACTTTGACGTAGGGAGAATTGGAACCGGAAACTTCCTTTATATTCGTTATGTACGTGCGTTGCACATGTGGGTAGAATGACAAAATGACAAATGACATTAAGGCCTTCTCCCATTATAATATTACTAGTAATTTTCACGTGTGATGCACGTTTTGATAAAAAGTTGGAGTTGAAACAGCACTTGTGATGAATGCCTTAAACTTCAAAAAAATTGGAGTTGAATGGGCACTGCACGCATTTTAAAAAAAAATTTGAAGAAAAAACCTTGAATTGTACGTACGGTGATGTGTTACAAAATAGATTTGGAGTTGCACGTGCGACATACGTATTTGCTTTGTGACAAAAAAAATTAAAAAATTATTTGTTTGGTGAAGAAAAAAACTTTGATTTACACGCGTGATGAACGTGTCAATAAATAGAGTTAGAGTTACACATGCAACGTATGTGTTTTATTTGTGACAAAAAAAAATATTTAAAAAATGTTTGTTTGGTTACAAACTCAAAGTGACAATGTGACTCCCATTAATAATAGTAGATTAGAGATGTATTATACCTGTCTTCCATAGTTTCATCTTCCAGATGCTATGGTGGTTTACAAAACATGACTGAAGATCATATAGGATGGTTATTTAACAAATGAATTCTCGCACCAAAAAAGGAAGCACAGATATTATACACATTATATGATCTCGCTCACAGATACAACAACATGACTAAAGGTCGGTCATATGCACATGTTTTTTTACATGAAAATGCTGAATGTTGATGTTTACTTGTTTTTTTTAATAAAAAAAATCAGTTACATTAATGGATATAACCTGTCTCGTTACAAACATGTTTCTTACAAGTTCGGCAAATACCCTGTATAGTTTTTACATGCCCTACTACTAATACAAAATTTGTGAAAACTTTGCCATGCTTGTTACAGTTTTTTGGAAGACTTGGACTTCTTGGTGGGTCTTTCAGCATTGGTGATGTATGATTCAGCCTCAATATTCTGGCGTGCCTTGTGCTTCTTGAATTCTTCTGATTTTTCCTGCAAAGTAAAGAATGTGAAGATTTCTTCAGTCAACTAGGATTTGTTTGGTACTGCTTTTGAAGAACTCTCTCAAAAGTGTTTCTAAGCTCAAGGTGCTCGTAAAAAAAAAGACTAAAAGTTATAAGTTATATAAATCAAAATTTATCCCCGTGACGCTAATCTACATAATAAATCACAAGGCAATTTTTAAAAAAACTATCAAGTGGCTCTCCTTCAATTGAAACAAAATCAATTGTTCGCATTCACCCTCCCAAAAAACATTTTCCCTCCCAAAATTCCCCCCCCCCCCCCCCCCCCCCCCCCCCCCCCCCCCCCCCCCCCCAAAAAAAAAAAAAAAACAAACAAACAAACAAACATAAATCATCCTTACTTTATTACTCTCTCTCTCTCTCTCTCTCATATCTCTTCACTTTTCAGATGGATGGTTAGTAATAATACTAGTATGCTAATTTTTTCACTCTATGTGCTTTGCTTGCATTTTCTTTATGTGATTTGCTTTGCCTGCGTTTTCTTTATGTGTTTACAAGGCTTTTCATATGCTGCATCGTTCACGAAGACGTGTCACAGGCAAACCTAGTCCTATATAAATCATCTTGGAATGGGTCTGTTATTGTTCAAGCATTAAAATTTCAGCTATTTATTTTGAATACACATCACATAGGAAAAGTGGGTAGCCCATCCACAAAGTCCAGCATCCCCACTGCTGAACGGGGGGGGGGGGGGGGGGGGCAAAGATTCGACAAACCATACCTATAACTATGACAGGGATAAACTCTACAGTGAATCAACCAAGGCATCCACAGTGTGTTTCTTTGGGCCTCATTGAGGGGTGGACACAGGTGAACAGGAACACAACATGCCGACAAAGAACCTCGGTTCCGTTCCTCCCTGTCTTCCTTGTCCACCATGTTTATTGCTCATTTCTATATTCTTTCTACCTTCTCTCATGGCCAAAGTCCAAAGGGCAGCTTGCGGGCATGACTTCATGAATCGGTTGTTGATCTTTTGGGAGTGACTATTGTCTCAAAGGTTGCTCGACTGATAGACTAGGCCAACTGAATGACCTTAGCCAGACAAAATCATGAGAGATACAACTGAACATACATATCGACCTTCTCGTCCTTACTATAAATATCAAATCTACGGAAAGAGGGTATGATGTAGGATACCCTTTCCGAGTAAGTGAGACTGGGAATAGCAACCGAGTGGTTGACGGATCACCACCATAGGACTAGCACTTCCTACCATAAATGTAATCGAACTTAAAGTTCTATGGGGTTATATTAAACCAAGAAAGGATTCTGGAGCAAACAGTAAAAATTCCAATCTTGTATTGCATTAAACAGATGACTCAGCGGAAATAAAGTAACCAAAACCGTCTTAAACAATAACCAGAACCAAAAATATGATAAAGATATGTGCACTAAATGCTTTTTCTGCGGAAGCAGTTAAGTAAAAGAGAAATTGTTACCTTCAAAGATGCAGCCACAGCAGATACCTCATTCTCCACATTTTCAGACTGATTCGAGTTAGAGACATGCATGATGGATTCCTATAATATAGGCCAAAGTTAATATAAGAATGTATGGTAAGGAGGACTATTTTTCAGGTAAAACGGAAACATTGATTAGAAACCGAACCTTTGGTGGAACAAATGCAGCATCTCTCTTTCTCTTATTCTCTGCTGTCTTTTCTGCCTGTTTCTCCTGCTTCTTTTGCCACTCCTTTGCAGACTTCTTATGGTCGCTCATGAAATACTCACCACTTTCTAATTGAAGGTCAATCTGAGACATTACATATTCATAAATTAAACATCAGGTCCAATCTTAAAGAAACTACCACAAATTAAAAATAATAATATAATCTTAGAAACAGGAAGAAAAGGAGAGTGTGCCAGGTCCAAGATGTATTATGGAACAATAGAAACATATAGCACAGTCAAACGTTAACACGACGGCAATCATGTTATAAGCAGTATAACTGAATGAGTAAAAGAATTTACAATTTAGCAGTTTAAATTGCATGTGTAATTGCAAAGGTCTAAAAAATTACAATTTTTTTCTCTTTTTTATTTCTACCCAGACCAATGTTCTGGAAAGCAGAATGCAGGGTAAAGCAAGAAGGCAAGGGTAAGACTTCTAGAACTTTATAAGCACTATAGAAGAAAGTGTCAGGATCTTTGGAAAATATGGAAAATGATATATATATATATATATATATATATATATATATATATATAATGTTAAAGGGAAACAACCGTAATAAAAGAAAAGGTCCAAAAACGTATAAACAAATAAAACAATTTATATAATTATAAGAAATTCATATAATATTAGAAGTAACTGTAAGAGATATACTGTAAAACTTATAAATGGGCTAAAATGCTTTCAAAAGCTAAAGCTAAAAAGTAATAACCAAAAACAGGACTTCAGTTTTAAACAAGGATATTGGAGAAGAATTCAGAGAAGGTGCAATGGTGTTCATCTCACCTTGCTTGGTTGTTGAGGAGGAGGGAAAGGTGTATATGGCTTCTTCTCCTTTGTCTTTGCTTTCTTTTGTTTAACATTTTTCCTGAATAAGTAAACCACACAGATAGAAGAATAAGATTTCGCTGTAAAGAAAGAAAATAAAGAAAAAATCATGAAGAAATAAATTATTGATGCATCACTGTGATGACTTAATATCATACTTTTTGAACTTCGGAAGGAATCTATCCCAGCTCTCATTGGCAAGTGCTGGATTTTTTGCAAGTTCTCGCTTCATAAGAAGGGTCTGTTTTGAAAAATAACAAAAAGGCCGCATTAGAATGACATAAGCTACAGAAACAAACAATAACCCAATATGTTTGGTCAGCGACATGAATCTTTTTCTATATTCAGCACTGTTCAGGTTCATTTCCAAACTCATATTAGAAACTACCATATCTTTTCTTAACTGCAATAATCCAACTCACAAAATTAGAATGGCACAGTTATCTGTACTACAACATATCATAAGAGTTCAAAAATATTGCACATAGCTTCCATTTCAAAACTTTGCAGTTTGCACTCTTGAAAAATAAAATAGATAATTGATTAATAACTTATAAAAACTTAGGAAGAACCATGGGTATTGTTGTACACTTGTATCAAATTAAGTTGTTAACGGTGTTTCCTTTTTTTTCCTCCAATACATTTCTCCAGGATTTTCTCTCTAATATCTCCATGAAAGACATGTACTTATTTACCACTCATATTTTCACCCTTTAATTTTTAAACATCGTATAAAGAGGTATACATGATAATTTGAAGTTATCTTCTGAACTTGCAACAGCACATTTATGGGGATAGAATATATGTACGTAGTTAGTAAGTCTGTTTACATGCATACATAAAACAGGGTGCCTCTCATATCTACATGTGAGACATTAACTTAGTTTCTAAATTCTGTATATCCAATTATACGAAGTAATTTAAATTTTAAAGTTATCTTCTAAATGTGCAAGCATTGAAAATGTATGTATGTGTAATATAAATGTGTATGTATGCATCACGCAACTCGAAGCCAATCCAATCCGACTGTCGCTTAAGGTGTCAACAACTTCTTGATTCAATGGAGAACACACAGTCCAACAGCGTTACTGGGTTTGCAATACAGTTTGGTTCGTGGTACGAGTTCGGGGTCGCGGTTCGTTACCTTGGGCAGTACGTGGTACGGCAGGGGTATGATGAGTTGGGACTCTCAAATTTTGATTATTTATATATATATATATATATATATATATATATATATATATATATATATATATATATATATATATATATATATATATATATATATATACACACACACACATAAAAGCACTAGTTACCTACATTGCTTATATATGAGAAAATCTAATTAAGCTACATGACCAATTGAGGAGAGTTTGAAGAGAAGTTCATGGGTTAATGAATAAAGACGCTCATTTTGAAGATATGGAAAACACCATATGCAGATATGCAGATCGCTAGTTTAAGAGATCTGGATCGAGAAACCACGAGAACCCACCATAATTCAGATTGCGTGATCTAGATCGTGGTTCATAGGGAGTAGAGAGAACCCGGTAACACTGGTGCAACCAGTGTATGTGTGTATGTGTGTACGACTGTGCTTAAATAAACTACATGAACTCAGATATACTAAGCTAACAACTCACCTTGATATGGTACACAGGATGCTGCACATTCTGGATGCAATCTTCTACAATCCTCCTAACTTGCTTTAAGCCCTTAAATGAACCCATAGCAGCTACAGTGTTGCCCTAGTCATATGCAAAAGAATATAAGTAGAAAGGTACAAGGTAAAGAGAAAGTTTGAACATACGAAGCATAAAGAAACAGAGCAGCACCTGAACTAAGACATAGCAACCTGTCAATATCTCGATAGCCTGTAGCATCATATATATATATATATAAGAAAGAATAAATGAAATCTACAAACCAAATGCAAAAACTGGATGACTTATCATTTTAACATGTTCAGAAGGGCTGTAGGACATACACGACAGTAATTCATACCTTAAGAGTAGATAGGTTAGGGCCCAAAAGATGTTGTCTTCGCTTAACAAATCGTTCCTGCACGCAAGTTTACAAGTAGAAAATTATAATTATGTTAGCATAAATAACTGCAGGGTTCACCAAACTTTTATCTAAAAATTAAGCCTGTGAAGTATCTCAATGACAGAGTGACACAAAAAATTAGAAAAATGGTAACAAGTCAACTTATTATACAATTTGATACATGCAAGAAAAAACATATCTCAGTTACCTAAGTGAAAATAATTATCACCCTTATTGTCAAGCACATGATTGCTCGTAGCCCAAGAGTTAGATGTTTGACCAGTAGATGTATGAATAAAATGAATAAATAAATAAATAAATAAAATAAAAATATCTTATTATAAGGTGTATACAGAATTATGGATAAGTAATTATATGAAAATAAGGAACCATGGGAAACATTTATCTCATCAAAGTTTACTTTCTAAATGATTTTATATGTCGCTAAGCAGCAGCAAGAAAATTCTGAACTTGTAAAGAACCTTATAATGTCCATAAAAGTTAAGATGCTGGAATATATTGAGATTAAACATATAAAGAAAATAAGAAATCAAAAGAATATAGACCTTGTTGCGTATAAGGCTACCAATCTTTATAATGTCACACTGCATCTCATCATTCAGTATCTTGATTGCCTAAAACATAAAAAGAAATTTAACCCAATTATTAAATCAGCTGGATGATTAATAGAATGTTTACAAAATGAACCAAATATTTTAAAGAGCTATGGTCAAAACATAATTCAAAATTGACTTAGAAATTGAAGATAATCCCCATATAAACAACAATCATACCTGAGGTGCAGGGACACTCCGCGATAAAAGCTTTATGAGGTCCCTAGCCTTAACAATGATATATGGGTCTCTTGTCTTCATAGTAGTTGAAACAGTCATGGATCCCTCAACCTAAACATACAGAGTTAACTGTTTACGATTTTGCTAAAATACAGCAAGCAGAAATACTTTGACCAGCAAGAAACCTAGACATCATTTGGTAGCACTAAAAGGATCGCCAGTATCCGAAACCAAAGTCAGAACTAAGGGATGAGGCATTTCATTTAAGAGCAGCAAGGAATAATTCGCTCATAGTAATGAAGATTAAAATTTGAATTAATTGTTGCTGTTGCATACCAAATTAAGCTCACATGAAATGCCATACTCTTTCAATGCACGTTTAACAATTGGCCAAGCTTCTTGCAAATATTTTTCTGAAAAAACAAAGTTATTGAATGTTCAGTACAGCAAGAACCAGAATGTTTTAAAAAGAAAAAAACAATAAACAAGAGAACTTTGCTATAATTTAGTACAACTAGAAAAGCATATGCCATGATATAAACAGCCTTTGGTAAAATAATATAGACAATAATAGGAACAAACCAAAAGGAATTTGATATATTCATGCCACCACTTACATGCTTAAAGCCTCAGATAAATTAATCCATTCCTATGGCAAGCTTGGCATGTTTAACTATAAATGAAGCAATTAAACCAGAAACTTGAGGAGAGTCAGAGCTTGGTTGACAAGTTCAATGTGTTCTACCAATACTTAAGGTACTATCTCACCATATCAAGGCCCACACCTCATAACAAAACAATCATAGCCCCCATCCTCTGGAATAAAGAGAACGAAGAATCCATTCCGAAATGGTGTCAGCTACAAATAGAGTATCTTTAAACATAGGATAATCCAGCCCCTAAAACAATGGGTTTCCCAAGAAGGGATTTAAGTAAACTCAAAGTCACGGCCATGTTTGAGTAACTTCCATAATTACGACCCGTGCCGCTACGCTATTTGAGAGGAAAAATGGAAAATGTTGGTGTGTTGGGACTTGAAGCTATCCTCCATTGACGAAAGTCTACTCTTGAAATAGTGGAATTCCCTATCATCCAAGTAGGATTCCCAGATGGTTTTTGCTTTGATTTGCTTTAACAACCAAGCCCTCTTGTTGGCTGACATATATTTTCTTCTCTCCTTATATACTGTACTTCCCATGTAACTTGGCGTCGCTTCATTCATATTTCTTCCACATTGTGCCTTCCTACCTATACTTGAAAGGCATACAAGAACTCTAAATTTTAACCCCATACAACTAAGATACGCCTTTAACGTAGAGTAATGCTATACACACACCCTTCTACACTCTCAAATGAATACACCCTGATGTGTTAACACTGCCACATCACCAGCCTAATAAAAATCCAACTCGACTTCTCTATCAAATCAGACCGTAACTAATCCCTATTTAAGTTTATTTCAGGTTAAATTACTTGGGGTTTACTTTCATCAGGTCATTAACACTGATGGTGTACCAGTGCTGATTAGCACTACCACATTCGAGTGTGTTCATTTTAGGAGTATAGATCACTCATGGTTATGAAGCTTCATCTATTCACATAACAATAACAAACAATTCATAAACATCAATTACATCAAATCTCAAATACTATCAACATTAAGATCAACTGACAAAAATTACAAATCCTAAACTAACCAAGAACCGATCTTTAATAACAAAATTGGAGAACCCAAACCCTAAATTTCGCAACTGAGTAAAGAGATGAGAGAGAAATACCTCTATATTGAGGGAAGAGAGTGGAAAAGGTGCTGACTTCGAGCATTCCCCCTTCGTTCCAAGAAGGATCGAACTTGTCGACCTTCCAGTGGTCGATGTTGGGGTCGTCGTCCCATGGCTTCGGCTTGTCGTGCTTCCCCTTGTGCTTCTTTCTGAATGAGGTTTCGACGCCATTGTTGTCGAGCTCCATGGTTGAGAGGTTGTGGGAGAAGGGGGAGAATTTGAGGTTTTGGGGGTTGGGGGAGGTTAATGGGTGGGTTGGGATGGGGATGACCCGGTCATGAGATGGATCCGATAAGGATTTGGATAGTGATTTGGGTTAATACTTCACTGACCCGCTAATGGAACGGGTCCGATATTGATTTGGATAGTGATAAGAAGTTTGCAAACTTCCAAACAGGGCCTGCCCAACACTTATTGAGGCCTAAAGCGAACTCCAACATAAGGCGTTTGAAAAATTTATAATAATATTTTGTTAAAATTAATATATTTTTATTTAAATGTTATCTATCGGGTTTTTTGAGATGCAAAATCATTTACTATATTATTGTAATCAATTTCGGGCTTTTTGGTACGTGAGGAAGCCTACTTCGGACTTTTTGGTATGTGAGGAGGCCTTTATTCTTTAGAATTATTTTTGGGAGGCCTAAAGCCATAGCTTTGGTTGTTTTACCCTTGGGCCGGCCCTGCTTCCGAATAAAGATCCAGCAACACCACTGCCATAACCGGATTTTCCACCGGTCCACCGCCGGGCAAAGAGACTCAATGACCATGCACGTGAGAGACGAAGACGTGGGAAGACGCACAATCAAAGAGGAGAGCATGGACGTGTCGTCGGAGCTCCTGAGGCGACTAGGGGCACTCGATAGTGAGAGAGGCTCGAATGGACCTGTAATACCCCGGATTATACGACACTTCTATATATATACGTATGTATATATATTATCTGTATGCGTGCATAGGATTGCAATATTTTGTTCGAGTATATGAATGATGGAGTGATTCCATGTTTATAGGACGGTTCATGGGAGGATTGCATTCTAAAAGATGCACGAGAACGAGGAGGATCGATACTAATTAAATGCTGGTTTTCGGCACGACGCCTATGCAAATATAATACTGTATGATACTACAGTAGATATATATTGCGTGCGCTTGATAAATCTCTCATCTCGCAATCGTAGGGACGCATTTTCCCTTAAGTTGGGCAGCCAACACAACAACCACCAAACCATGGGCTAGAAGCCATAGTTTTGAACCAAAACCACCTACAAACCTACCCCCCCTAGCCCCAAAACCGGCCCATATTCCCTTCTTTTCTCCATCATTCTCCACTCCATTCCACCTCCTTGCTCTGGAAATTTCAGAACTCATTCAAGAGAGAAAAGAGAAGGAAAAAGAGAGAGTGAAGAAGAAGGTCTCAAGGAAGGATTTTCAAAGGGAAAAGCTTGAGAAGATTAATTCCTCTACAACAACCAAGGGTTTGGAGTTACTCTAAAACTTCATTTATTGTCTTTTAATTGTTTTTCTTGCATGCATGTATGGTAGGATGTTCTGAGATGAACATCTAAGAGCTGGAATGATGAAATCAGAACTGAAACTAGAAAACTGGTTCAGAATGACATTTTGTAGATTTTACCGAGAGCAAACTACAAAGAATTAGAACATGAAATTTTCAAGGATTGTTCATATACATGTTTAGATAGTTCATAATTTATTTCGGATTTTTCTGAGGTCGTTTGATATTTTAATAAAATCTAATGGTAGAACTATGTCGTAAGGCAGAATCAGCAATTGGTAAACAAAATGACTAATGTTGTTGTAATTTTCCTAATTTATTGGAGCATGTTCTTGATCTCAAATTTTTAGCCTATGTTCCTACATTCATCTAGATTCCATATAAAAATTAGTAAAATTTTTGGATGAGTTTATAGGCTTGAGAAAAATTGATCTCTAATCAGTAGCTGAAGCTGAACTGAAGAATAGGATGACTTTCTGTGCTAAATTGAAATAAAGATAACTCACTTTATACTTAGAGTTTTAACATAAGATCTTTTGAATGTTGTTTAGTATGATCTCTAGTTTCATCACCATATATTTTGTGTCATTTGGACAAGTAAGGAATTTAATATGGTTTTATGAGTATGTACTATGCTGGTTTCAGCTAGTTTTGATACCCTGTAGAGATTGGACATTTGAGGCTCATTAAGGGCACAATTTGAGAACCCGATTCATTAGAAATTTGTAGTATACATCTAGATCTTTCCAACAAGACCTATTTGAGGCAATTCCGATAAAGGGTTGATTTACTGTGATTTTTGTAAGACTGGACAGAGACCTAGAGTGGATCTGAGTGCTCTGATTTAGAGAGACCTAGTGTGTGATTTGGTGCATTGGTGAGAGATGTGTGTGTTAGGGTGATTTATTGGTATAATTTAGACTCATGACCAACTAGAGAGTTGTTGAGGACACCCACACCCTTCTATAGAACTTGGGTTTGTGGCGTTCTAACAAACGAGTAGTGTTTTGCGCTACGGTAAGGTGCAGCCCGTGTACAGGAAGCACGCAAGCTGAAGCTTGAGGGGCTATTTTGGGGAGCAAGATGATTGAATTTAAGTTCATGATCAACTAGGAAGTTGTAGCCTAAGATCTTACCTTTCCGTATTGGGCTCGTACACTCCAATCGTAGTTGTATCGAGAGAGTTATGACCATTCTAAGTTTCGGGCAGAAACCCGTAGGTCGCTTAGTCTTGGTTTTGACTAAGTATTGTGAGGACATTTTCTGTGTGAACTATCAGAGTTGATGACTCTTGTTTAGGGATGGCTGATATCTGTTATTGAGGTTGTTGTCTCTCAGAGTGGGATGTGTGACTCGAGTTAGTCACTAGGGTAAGGGATACCCTGCACCTGTCAACCCTATATTATAAACTTCCGTCAAAGCATAGGACATCCGAGCCGTGCCATTATTATAAGTTCACAAGGGTGAACATACATTCACAGCCAGGGCAGCGGCAAATGTAGGCCGGAGGGCTGGATAATTCCTAGCCGGGGAAGTAGCGAATCGGACCGGTATCACCAGGGCCAGAGGTTGATAGGCAAGTATGGAAACAGTTTTATCCTTACCCAAAGTGATAGAGTAAGGCGGGGATTAGAATGGCATATTAAGGGGTTGGAAAATTGCATTAGTCCTAGTAAACCATAGTCGGTGTTGTACCTTCCAGTCGTAGAGATACGTTTTCGGCACTCATGGATGAGTCCTCGGTTCGTATCTCGATCTGTTAATTCCCAAAGCTTTGCCGGAGTAAGGTACGGGAGGATTTGACCTCCCAAGGCGCTCACGTCCCTATGCACGGGGGTTTTTTGTTTTGGTATATATTTATGTTCATAACCTGATCAGGGGTGAACACGCATGCGTCGGTCCATAGAAGTGGACATGGGAATCATACGGTCGGGCAACCGGATTCAACGCAGCTTTCTGAGGAGGTCCGTACGCGGGTACAAAGTGACAGCTACGACCACCACTTAGGCATTGCAGTGGCGGAACTAGATCGACCAGCTGCAACCTCCTTGGGCGACGGACAATCTGTTGGGAACTGGATGAGTACAAGGGTAGAATGCATGGCAAGGGATTGAACCCTACAAACAGGAGAGGCGAACTCCTTGGAAAGTATGTAGTATGGGATGCATACATTTCCATCGAAGTTGATTTTGAAAAAGTATGTAGTATGGGATGCATATGTTCCCAACTGAATTGCATTAGAGTAGGTACATCGGGTGCATTCTTATTTCGCGCATTAGATTAGGCTATGCTTGGGTCTGGGACGCATGTAGTATGGGATGCATGCGGATCCAGATTCCCAAGTCTTCCTTGCTTTAGAATAGGTTTGTGATTGGTGCATTTAATTGTTAGATCATGGCATACACGAGCATTACATAATTTAGAAGGCACGTTTCTCTTTCCATTCAAAATGGTTTGTGATTGCCAGTTTGGAGGATCACTGTTATTATCAGTATTGCATCAGTCGAAGTACTAACGTTCCCCACCTTTTAGGTACCGGTTCATCCTTTCGAGCAGGTGCAGAGATATCAGAGTCGCGCAGCAAAAGACTCAAGCCGAGGAGCAAGTCCCAGGGAAGCAGATTGATCGTTCAACGGAGCTTCAGCAGTGAGCCATCGACTGCCAGTCCGAGAGAAGTTGTTAACTTTACTAAAAGGAGTGATGTATGTTTGTAATAAGATGTACTGAGGTTATGTAATTTGTATTCTTGTCAAGAACAAGACATTGGTTGTAATGAATGATGTAATGACTTTTTTGGCAATAAAAAGTTTTTAAATTTCTGTATTATTACTGTATTGAGATGCATTTGAAGGCAAAGATTCTGGTGAGTGTCACGGATGTCCGGTAACGGGGATCCGGGACACTACAGGACCATACAAGTTGATCAAGCCACCGTGAGAAGAGCGTGGAGGTGAGGGAAGCCACTGTGAGAGTCGAAGTTGGACAGAGATACGTCCACATAACAATGGCTTGCCGTCAAGGGAAAAGAAGTGCCCGAGCGGGGTAGGGCCTGAAGGGAGTGGGCTTCACCGGAGTTAGAGGTCTTGATGAAGAAGGAAGACAATGAAGGGGAATGGATCCTCTACCATCCGACCGAAGGAGGCGGGGAGAACAGGTGTTAGAAAAGTTATGGGCAGAAAGAAGCTACCACACAACTAAAGTAAAATTGAGAAAATGACAAATAAGGTGAACACGGATATTTTACGTGGAAAACCCTCAAAGGAGACGGGATAACAACCATGGACAAGGTAGTAAGATTTTACTGCTAAAAGTAGGCATTACAACTTTCTCTCTAAATATAAGAAGAATACAATTTCTACTCTCTCTTATAATAGGAGAAACACTCTCTCACAAATTTGAGGAAAAATATAAGTATACAAATTATCACCAAGGGGATACAATTTTATCCCTCTTGAGAACACTCTTGTAATACCCTCTTTCTTTCTTCATTCCTCTTTCTTTTCTTAATCCTCACTTTTTCTCTACTCTGCTGCAACTTCCTCTTTCCCAAAACTCAATTTATAGGGAAGAGGAGAGGAAGATGTCACCAACCCCGTAACCCCATTTTCTTCCTTTCACATTCGTATTGTCAAAAGGTGTGGCTGTTGGCACCGCATTCGGTGCCAACTCTCTCATTTGTCAAAATGTTTGGTGTGTGGGTCCCATATGGTGGGGCTCTCACCCACTTGTCTTGACATGTCGACATTCTCCCACTTGGAGACTTGATTGAGAAATAATCATGTCTCCACACAATCCATTCTACCTTGCCATTCTCATGCTGCTTACGTTTCTCTTAGGCCACACGAGGATCTACACCATTCAAACTTGTCAGTGTTAATTGGTTTGGTCATAATATCTGCTAGGTTCTCGTCAGTGTGAATCTTGTATATATCCACATTGCCTTCCTCTACTACTTCTCGAACGAAATGATACTGGACTCTTATGTGCTTTGTCCGTAAATGAAAGGCTGGATTTCTTGTGATGTGCAAGGCACTCTGACTGTCACAAAATAGAACAATCTTCTCATGTTTGTGTCCGAGCTCCTCCAATAACCTTTGAATCCAGACTGCTTACTTGCAAGCTGCTATAGCCGCCATGTATTCTGCTTCTGTTGTAGATAGAGCCATGTATGCCGACATTGCATGTCAAGACAAGTGGGTGAGGACCCCACTATATGGGCCCCACACACCAAACATTTTGACATGCCGACAAAAGGGAAGAAGAGTTCATCGGAAACCTCATTGAAGTTGGAGTCTGTAACGCCCCAAATTTCAAAGAAGGATAAATTCGAGATTTCACAGGATCTTTACTTCACTTCGTACAATTTTACAAGGAATTTAAAATTTTTTATTCACAATACATCAGAGTTCCTTTACACTTGGTTTTTACACAGCGGAAGACTAAAAGATTATAACAATGAAATACAACTTGTATAACTTTAACATTATTTGCAACATCTTTAACTTCTAAACAGCAACAGCATGTCCACTTTATAACTCCATGAATAGTCCATTACCTGCATGTCAATCTGTGGGCACGTCAGTTACTTACAACTGACGAAATGTTATACACGGCTATCCTCTCTATGCCGGGAGTAGTATAACGATCTCATACTTTAACAAATCACAAAAAGATTGAATGAACAAGTAAAGTGTCAAGGGTGATTATTCTAATTATAAGTGTATGTCATGCCTTAATGCCTAATGCACACAATTCTACACTAGGATGACACTAATGCACACTTGTTCAGTTTCTATGCATTCCATACTACATAGGTCTGAGGGCAAGTGCCTACGTACTCCACATTGAAGGGTTCGATCCCTCGCCATGAGACTACCCAGTAATAAAACAAGTTTTAGAGTTATTCCACAGATACGGATCTCAGCCTCCCTGGCTATAATAACAGATCCCAGCCTCCCTGGCTATTATATCGTGAGAATAATCCCGTAAATGCCCCTCTAGCCCGGTATATACATATTCTTTGGAGTATGGTAAACATCCGTCGACTACCCTAAGTCCCGGATAAAATACAGTCCATCTCCTATGGGGCAACCACAGTCCACCAACTGGGTCTATAGCCACGGAGATCCACCGCCGACTATATAGAAGCACCCATTTACGTTTGCGCAAGTCTATTACATCTTCACCTAAGTGCCTAATTTTTTTTTTTTAGTTCAAGACATAAATATGTTATCACCCTAGAATTAGTTTTACCTCAGACCGGATTTATTCACAAAATACGAGATCGCCCGACGGCATTATCTCGAAATCAAGTCTCAAAATCTTTCTTTCAAAATTACCGGTAACAGAGGTCTTACTAATTCTAAATCATAAACCTTTCATGTACAAGAAACATGGGTACACATACCCTTTTAATAATCATGTCTTGCCTTAGATATTTTCATGTCTCTAGCTTATCCACAATTTGATCTATGTCTTATTTGGCATCAATCATAATTCTCTTATAGTTCATTCATGAATCAACGATAGCAATTTCATTTGCAAATTTAAGCACATATAAATAATCAAGCATTCAACATAATGAATAATCCCATCAAAAGGCAATTAATTCACATAATGTATATTTCTTTTACTCTTTAAAGTCATACCCTTTTTTTTTTCTTTATAATAAAATCTTCAATCATTCTTGCTTTCTATATCAAATTTCCTTTTTAAAGTCACATATTTACTTTCTTAAAATATACAATAAAATTTCCATAACAATCTCTAATAGTTTCTATTTTATCTTATAACCTTAATAGGAATTTATTCATACTTAAAAAAACATCTTATTCTATTAAAACCAATCAAAAAAAATATGAAAGAATGGCTCAGGTTTCGAACCCATCACCACCGAACAGGGAACTAATCCCACTCCAATAGCCAATAAGTCTATGTGGCTGTGTGTGACATTTGTATACCGAAATCCTCATATATTAATTATCGGTTTCGGGATCAATTTAAAAGAATAAAAATAAAATGTAACTATCAAGTTTCGAACCCGAGATCTCTTATAAGAAGTACTCACTGGCTAACCAGCAAGTCCAATTGTGATTTCTGTCTAAGAGTTGTATTTGTATACTTTTGTTCATACTTTTCTGAAATTGTTTCTTTTTAACAAAACTTGTTTACCCAATAATCCAATCCTTTAGGATATTGGAATAAACTTCTCTTTGGACTAAAAGGAAATCTTAAATAGTAATCAACAAGTCCAAACTTATTTTTAGCATATATCTCATTTTTTAAAAAAAAAAGATTTTCCTTTCTTTACAAAATTTACATTTCTTTTCAAACTCAAAAATTAAAATCATGCTTTTCTAAAAACTAGTTTATGCCCAACATCCTACAAATAAAAATTTGTGTTAAGAATCAAACATATTTTTAATCTATTATGGATGTCTCAAAGGAATTCCTTTCATAAAAAAAAATGTATTTTTTTTGACATATGTCAACATACTTCATAAAAAATTATTTCCTTCTCTTTTCTTTTTCATCATATCTCTAATCATATGTCGAAATATAACATTCTTTAACAATTTCTCATAAAAGAAAAAAAATCACATATTCGACAAACATAAAATTTGCAAACACTCTAATATGATTCATAAGATTAATTCTTTAGTTAAACTCTTCTTTTCAATTTACACCTAAACTTGCATTTCTCAAAACTTGAATAAAAAAAAATGGTTTAATTTCTCTTATACAAATTGGGAATTTATAGCATGCCAACAAGTCTCAAATCATAAGAATTTTACAAAATCTCTTTCATGAACAAATTATTATTTTCCAAATGTAACAATAAAAAATATACATATGTCAATAATAACAAAATTTTACTTTCTTCTTTCTTAGTCAATAAATCATAAAGCATGTTTATCATATGATATTCATCACTAAAATTCCCACATACTCAACAAGTACAAAAATTGCAATCACATTAACATGATTCATGGTATAAAGAAATTCTTCTTTTTAATTAGCATGATATCACAACAAAATCATCCTCATTCAAAACATGATATACTAGCATAAATTTTATCTTATAATTCTCAAACAATATCTTCTTATACTACTTTTTTTTGTATGCATATCCTACACTAGAGAATAATGAAATCACCTACTAACACAATGTTAATCTATTTGTCAACATAGCATGATTCACTATTTATCTCACCACACTCATAGTATAGTTATTCTATTTTATCAAAACTACTCATTCATTTCTATTAGCATGTACATTCTAAAAAAAAAATTAGAAAGTAGGAGAACACCCACCTTGATTGAAGCTTGAAAACTACAAGAGAATGGTTCCTTCTTGCTCCTAGCTTCACAAGCACCTCCTAGTCCTCTTCTCCTCCTAGCAAAAGCTCCAAGCAAGAGAACACTTCTTTTCTTACTCTCTTTCTTTTTCTTCCTTTCTTTCTTTTTCTTACACTTATTTCTTTCTTTCTATAATGTTTTTGGTGCAAGAGAAATGTAGGAAATGAGACTCTATTTATAGGATTTTGGAAGGGTTTAAAGTGCAAAAATCTCACCCTAATAACTCTTCAAATTAATTCTACAACTCTCCACTTTCCTAACTCCTAAAACCTCCATCTCTTCATCTCCCCACTCTCCACTAACTCAACCTACCAACTCTTCTCCTCCTCTTGCCCAAAAAATGGTCCAAATACATTTGTGTATGCATGCACACATGCATAAACAAATATGAACACATTTCTATAACTCTAAATGTGTACTAATATGTGTAACTTGTCATGTATTAGTACATGTTTAACTAAAAATGTGATTTTAATAGTGGGCTTGCTACATGGGCTCATTACTAATTAATTTATTTAATTATCTAGTGGGCTTGCTACATGGGCTCATTACTAATTAATTTATTTAATTATCTAGTGGGCTCCTCTCCTAATGGGCTACATTTTAGTTTATAGGTCCATGGATCAAAAGAAAGGCTAAATAAAACTAATGCATGCTAAAAATAGTAAAATGAGAGTAGCAAAATGAGAATAAAAATTTGCACGTGCACCATACGTGAAAAATAGAAAAATGCATTTTAATCAAAACAAGGGGAAAATAAATTTTCGTTTTATAAAATAGATTTAAATACATAAAAATAAATAATTTAAACCTATAGAAAATATTATACGTAGTGGTGGAAACACGTGCATCAAAACACGTAAAAAGCACGTAAATTCCAGGGATTGAAATATTATATTTTAGTTGACTGAAATCAATACAGAAAATGTATAAATAGTATGAATCCAAAATATGTAGTGAAACACATTATAAAATATACGTGCGTAACACCCAGGGGCAAAATTATAATTTCCAATTTTGCGGGGTGTTACAGAGTCAAAGGCACTGCAATTTCATGTGTGCGAAAAGGCGACATACGATTCATGAGTGCAAAAAAATGATTGTTTTTGCTACATATGTAAACTCCTTGCCCACATCTTCAAGGATTCACCACGTAACCGCCAACAAACTACTCTTCTACCCAAGGCGCAACCACCATAGTCATAAATTCTGATCCATTCGGTTCCTAGTAAGACAAAAGAGAGTGTTGCAGAAGAAAGAAAAGTGACGAAGGTCGTGATCAATCCAACTCTGATCATGGCAGAATTTGAACGTCGCTTGTCGCTTCAAGATGTAGGTTAGGATAAAGATTCACACCGAAAACTAGACGAAAGAGATTAGTCAACTTTTGGGCTCCTAAATCCAGGGTCGGCCCTGAGTTCTCGAGAGCCCGAGGCGAAAGGCCCAAATAATTATTTTTGGGGGCCCTTAATAACAATATAATTTTTTACGCGCAAAATATGTACTTACATTTACAAGGGGAATACAAATTTGGGGCTTCTAAAATTGCAAAAAAATCTGGGGGTCTAAGGCGGCTGCCTCACCAGCCTCAAGGTGGGGGTCGGCCCTGCCTATATCAAAGAAACAAAGGTAGTCCAAAAGGTGAGTGAACATGGAATTATGGTTCACTGCCAAAATGAAGAGAAAGTGAAGACAGTTCTATCATTGGGGGGTTTAGAAGGAGACGAATTCTATGTTACGTTCACGAGGTGGTCTCGTAACATCGGAGCTCTCAAAACCAATCTTCTTCCGCCGGTGTGGGGGAGTTTAACTTCCCTTCCATTATTTTTTGGGTTTTCAAAATTTGGTTAGGGGATTTGGGTATGTGGTGGCTATCGATCAAGCGACACAGTTATAATTGCGTCGAGAGTTCGCTCGAATTCATGTAGGGGTTGGGAATATGGCCAATATTCCCTCGGTGATCCAAACGGAATTCCAAGAGGAGTGCTACGAAGTTAAAGTGATTGTGGAAAGGAATAAATCAGTTTTAGGGGCTTACCGGTGGGAACAGTAGGGGAAGACTCTGAGACGGGTTCTAACCATGTTAACAAGCCAGAGGTGGAAGACAAAGGGTGGTCATTGGATGATGGGAAGACCGATTGGGGACGTTCATCAAATCTCAAGATAGGTGCTGATGCTTGACAATTGGGTCAGGAGAAGACCAATTAGAGTCATTCATGCAATGTAGGGGTGTCATTCGGGCCTAGTGGGTCGGGCTGGGTTGAAACCCCGTGGGTTATGACCCAGGCCGGGCTGGGAGGAGGTGCGGGCCGGGCCACAGCAGGAAATGTCGGCCTGGACTTGGCCCCTGGCTCTTGGCTCGGGGGTCGGACCGGTGCGGACCGGGCTACATTATTATTATTATTATTTTACAAAGACAAAGGACAAGAAAAAATATTCAGAATTGTCAAGAACATATAGATAAAAGAGATATTCATAAATTAAATTATTTTTATGAATTACAAAGTTTAATATATATAATCAAATAGATTAGTAACATTTCATACAAATTTTATCGAATTACAATATGAGGGGAACATTTGTATTTAGAGATCGCGATGACCTCTATTTAGATTGAAGAAAATGCATTGAACTATTGTCGTGCACTTTTACTTAACCTAAATATAGAATCCCATCCCCATAAATTTCTCAATTATTTACAATACATTATCCAAACTTCATTGTACTAGATGTTCATTCGTAGCTACTTGTTGAGTCATTGTGTGCTTCATATAAATCTTGGGTCTTCTCTTCCGCTTTCATCCAATCTTCGGCACATACTACATCTCCAAATTCTTTGATGTCATGTGATTCCTATTCGGGGTCATAATCCTGCCACAAAGAGAAAAAGTACTTTCCGATGCAACGGTTGACACCGGTGTAGTTAGGAAATTTTTAGCCATACGAAAAAGAATAGTAAAAATATTTCATTGGTTTTCCAAAAATAAAACACATCTATTACATCATCAATGGGAGGTTGTGCATTATACCAATTCAACTGATTTGATGAATTGGTTCTTGTTTTTTTTTATATGAGATTTAAAACACTACTAGTTGCAAGACCTTTTCTCTTTGATAATATAGAAGAAGAAGAACTAACATTTTGTATTTGTGTAGTGTTAGATGAATAAAGTGTAACCCCTATTTTTGGATTTTATTGTATTTTGTTCTATTTTGATTATTGTATCTGGATTCCTTTATAATATTATACCTTTGGTTTTTCTTGAGTTCTTTTATTTCCTTTTGATCGTTCTGTGATGTGCTCTTTTGGTTGAATTTTGCTATCTTTGGTTCATTGCAAAATTTCGCTATTCCTATTTAGAGTTTGATTTGTTCCCCTTTATCTTCATTTCATTGAATTGCATTCATTTTTCTCTTTTTGGAACCAAAAGCTGTACCAAAAACCCTATTTCTTAATCTCCTATAATACCCTATTAATTAAACCCTAATATTTTATCCCCCTTTCTCTCCACCGTTTCTTTCTCCCCGACCCTCATCTCCATCCTCTCTCTGTTTCGTTTGCACCCAACCGAAACCCACCCAACTCCCATCGCCTCTCCGACCACCTTCCTCCTCCTCCATCGTCCTTTTCACCATCCCCTCATCACCTCCAAATTGTTGTCCCTCCGACCATCCCCGTCTTCGCCATCAAAACCCACCCAAACCCATCTCACCGAACCCATTGCTCCATCGCCGAACCCACCATCCTCACCCATTGCCACCGTGATCCCCCTCCGTGCACCCCCTTCATCCTCCGAAGACCCCCCTAGCATCCTCGTCGTCGTCCAAGCCCCATTCATTCCCCCGTCGTCGTCTTCCCCTATTTTCGAGCGAAAACAGAGTTCGCTCTCGCCGTCGAAGCCTCGCCGTTGCCGTCGCTTCCCGATGCAGCACCGCCGTCGTCAGTGCTGCCACCTCGCCGTGGTGTCGTCGACGTCCTCTTGAGCGCTACCAGTCGCCGAAGTCTCACGCTCTCTCCTCTCTCTCTCTGTCGAAGTAGGGAAGAAGAAGCCGGAGTGGTTGGTTCCCGTGTTTGCTGTTTTGGCATAGCAGATTCGGGTTTTGGTGTTTGCTATTCTACCCTGATCCGGTGTGGAGTTGTGAGATCTTGAGTTGCTGTTTTGGAGTTTCACCGTTTGGTATTTTGCACGTGTCTCGCACGTGTTCTTATGGATCATCGCCCGAGATTCTAATCCCATTATTCTATATTATTCGAATCAGTAATTTAACAGGCAAGACTCTTCTTAAACTAGTATTTTATTTTGTTCAAGATTTCTTTGATCTCTGCAAGTAGATCCCGTCCTTTTTCTTATCATGCTGTATTTGATAATTCCATTAAGTCTATTGAAGGTTTATACGAGCTAACCTGATATATTCTTAACATCGTGCCACTCCCTTTAATCTAAAACCTAGTCCCTATTGTTTCATGCATATGCACATTTAGATGAAAACAACTAGACCCATGCATAGGAATGTTTGATGGATTGGACATGTTAAATTGAATGTGTTGGATTGAATTTGATTGATAAATTAATACCATGCCTGCGAAATTGTATCTTAAACATAGAAACATGCATGTTGACACCTAGGATCACTTTGATTACCAATTTGCATGAAATATATGGTTGCATGATTTATTTATTGCCCATTTTATGTTAAAACAAATTCTGGACTGCTAGCTGTCTCTTTTTGAATCAGATTTTTGGCCATGTTACTGTCATAATTTGAAATAACTTTCTGAACATGACATTTAACCTCTGATGCCTAGTTTACTGCCCTTTTTGTGGATTTGAATTCCGATGTGTAATCTGTTAGATATCATCATTTTAGTGCAGCTATGTTAGAACTTTTAGATTCACAAATGCATGCGTATCATGCTATTTCTTAATTTAATTGACCATGTTACCAGTAAAATAAAAATCTGAAATAAATCTAGCTGAACCTAGAGATGTGTAGGAATGACCCAGAATTTTTATGGATTTAATTAATGAGCTTTCTGACCTGAAACAAATAGGTAAACACAATTTACATCATGCTGCCTGGACATAAAATATGAATAGAATAGAGTTTTCACCCTAGCTCCTGTAACGTTTATATGCCTTATATATATTTGCTGGAACCGTGTGGAAGTCTACTTTCTAGACCTTCTAACGGATTCAGATTTGCTATTTTTTAGTGGCTGCAATCCATGTTTTAGTACAATAAGGTCATGCTGTCCTGATCATGTGATGTGTGTGTAATTGACTTGTTTGCTTCATGATTTGTCTGTAATGCATAGAATTATACACACTTAGTATCATAAAACATTGACACCTTCTTGCATGCTCACATAGGTTGAAAATAAACTATTAACAAGCTGGGGTATTATGGATAGACTGGGTAGTGAACGATCGGAAAATGTACTCGGTAAGGCCTTCTTGCTCACTTGAACACTTGACATGGAAGGAGGAGTATTGATTGCAATGATTGATTGTAAATTATTTAATGTAAACTATTGTTATCAATACCAAGTACACGATCCGTGAATTCACCTTCAGTCTAAAACATTCACTGTGTGCTTGCACCGAACCTGTAGTATGGGATGCAGTAGTACGTGCACTAGATAGGCTAATAAAATGATTAATAACCTGCATGCTTGATCCTGTATTGAACTTGACTTGACATCACTCATTACCTGCGTGATTAATTGTAGACCCTTGATATTATTGCCTGTCTTTACTTTGTTCTTTGACTATGATCCTGTCCCTTTTTCTTTGATATACATGCTTTCCTTTATCCTCTATTTTTCTCTACTTGCTGCCCATGACTTTCTCTAAGGACACTCTTTCTCTCTTTTTAGATCAAGAATTTACAGGTACTGAAGGATCAATCCCCGAAGGAATTGGTGAGCAATGATTCTAAAGGTGGAGTCTAAGATTGCGCTACTTAATTTTTATGACTTTGTAATTTGTTTTGGGCTTAAGTTCCCGGAGTTTGTTTTTGTCCAAGATATTGGATATTTATATATTTGGATTATTTCATTTATTATTGAAGTTATCTTTGATTCATGTGATTATACCTTTCTTGCGTGGATTTGTTTTTGTTCATATTGCCGAGTTAGTCTGGTACAGCTTATGGATGGTGTTTACATCATTCGCTGGGCCTACGTTACAAGGTTTTTAGTGGTATCAGAGCCCAGGGTTGGATAATATATTAGTCAAACGTGACCGAATTTATGGAGGTTTGGCTTTGATTGATATTTTAGTCAGGTTTGGCTCTAACCGGGTTGACTCAGTGATTTGCACACCACGATAATCACATGAATACTTGTATAATAACCAACATATAATCTGGGTACTGACCATCTTTGATCGTGTTTCAGGCTATGGCTCATGGGAATTCTTCTTCTTCTTGCTTGAGGGATGAGCAGCCGTACAATGCTGCCATTCTCCAGACAATTCAGCAGATGATGGCTCTCTAGTAGGAGCACAATGAGCTGATGAGGGCCACTTTGGCAGCCAATGGACCTGCTGCTGGACCTGCACCAGAGCCTTTGCCACTTAGGCCCGGTACAGTAGCGGATTTCATGAGGCTGCACCCGGATAAGTTTTCGGGTACCGAGTCGTCATTGGAGGCCGAGTTGTAACGACCCTAAATTTTTGATAAATACGTTTTATAAACAAACTAGATTCTACTAGTTATAAAATTATTATTTTTTGTTAAAGAAACTATTTTTCTATGCACATGAACATACACATATGCAATTTTTTAGGTTGGGCTTGTCAAGCCCAATGTGACCAACAAAACAACAATTAAACAAAAAAAAAAAAAAAAAGCCCAAGTTGGCCAGCCAAGTGTGGGAGGGAAAAGGAGGGAAAGATTGAGAACTAAGGTTAGGGTTTGAACTTGGACTTGACTCATGATGGGTCTTTCACCATCTCTACACTCCACCTCCCATTCTCACCAATCCAAGAGGAGATTCTCCTCTTTCCCACACCCCAAAATCCGGCCAACCATCCCCCTTTGCTCTCTTTGTGTTTTTTTAAAAACCCCTCCCACTTCTTCTCATTCCTCGTCTTCTACAACCTCCACACTTAAGAGAAAGAGAAAAATAAAGAGAGAAAGAGTGTCTTGCTACTGATTTGGAAGGAGAGAAAAAGCCAAGGAGAAGAAAAGAGAAGGCCAAAGCAAAGAAGAGAAGCAAGGAGCTCTAGAGGAGTCAAGAAGGAGGACCAACAAGCAAAGAGCTAGAAGGAGAACAAACTACAAGTAAGGATGGGTGTTTCTAACCTTATGTTTGTTTTTATGGTTGAATGGTGTTTGTGATGACTGAAAAATGACATGAATGCCCTAAGAATGAACCTAACCAACTCGTTTTGTGTTAAGTAATCCAAACCAGAAAATCCTGTTAAAATACTGAATTTTTGTTGTCAGTCCGTAGCTCATTGCATGAACACTACTTGGTATTTTGATCTGAAATTTTTAGAGGATGATCATATAGGTGTCGTACACCTTCAGTAATTTGTACAGATTTTTTTGATTTTTCCTGCTATTAAAATACATTACAAACTTGTAGCTGGTCAGAATAGAAAGAAGCAGTTTTTATTGTTACTATTGTGGAAAGAATGACTTGTATCTCCCTGTATGCTTATGGGAATGATCTGAAATTTTAGTATGTCTTTGTTGAGGGTATCTAAGACCTACGTTTCAAATTTCATGAGATTTGGACCACTGTAGCTATGTCAATAAAATCATGCAAACTGAGCTAGATATTTTAGTAAACAGAACTGCTGTTGTTACTGCCCTGTTTTTGGATGACATTCAAAAGGACATAATTGAAAATCTACTTGGTAGAATCACATGATTTTTGAGATTATTGTAACATTATGTGTCAGGAACTAGGTTCTAAAATTTCATGATGATCTGACACCATATGCTATTTTAAATGGATTTTATCCCATGACTGTGTTGATCTGATCTGCTATTCTGGAATACTGTATACTTGTTAAAGATGGACCCATAAGAGCATCTAAACAGCTTTATCTGAAGAGCCCTTATAAGTAGAAACTTTTAGTAGACACATAGACCTTTCTGAATGACCAATAAATTCTGATTTGGACAAGTATTCGATTTTATATGATTTTTGCAAGTGACGACAGAAACACAGTAAAACATAGAGCTCACTGGTTTGCACCATGTTCGTGAAGATGAGTTTGAACTTGTACTTTACTATCTTAGAGTTGTTGTTTGAGGTCAGAAATCATGTTATAAGTGTGAATATGAGTTAGGACTTAAGTGATCTAAAGTTTCTTGCTAAGAGTAGCTCATAGTTGCTTGTAGACGCCAATGTAGACAGCATTGTTCAATGTTTTGAAGTAAAAATTGTATTGGATGTTGGGGTATTGTTGTAGACCACTTTAGGATGAAATTCATACTCATTGTGTGCTTGTACTTGCTGTCTACATTGAGTAGAAGCATGGGGAGCACTCGATCGCGATTCCTCAAGGGAACGGGACTGGAAATGACTCCGTTTTGGCATAAACGCCAAGTGTGTGCTTGTTGTTTGAAATCTTAAATTGTCATTTTTAGGACTCTTAGAACCCCCTTTTGGGTATTCTTGAGTTAGGACTTACTCCTAGTGTAGTGTACCTCGTTGGGATACAACGGTTGAGTTTTTAGACCCTAGGATTAAGTCTTGTTGACAAATCTAGACTGGTAGAGTATCACATCGAACGCGTTGGAGGAGATGACTCGTGCACCGACATACTTGCCGTACATGGATGGATTCCATGGTTTGTGTTTGTAGCTACCACCTGTCGAGGACCGTGGAGCGTTAAGTTTAGTAGGGAGCTATTTGTTGGTCGGTCCGAGGATGTGATCAAACTCCAAGCATGGATGGCGGTTGCAGCAATCGACGGGGTCGATTCGCTGTGGGTTCGTGCCAAGTGTGCGCCGAGGCAGGTCAACCCTTGGGCCGGACTAGAGGGCTAGTTGAGTCCTAGTGTGGAATGGGTTGAGATCCATTATTGTTAAAGGTAACTAACTAGGGGGAATCTACAAATGGAACTAAACTAGTTGATTATGGCAAGCAAAGTTGATTACCAAGTTAGGGATTTGAAAATGGTGGATAGATTGCCTAGCTAAGGGGATGGATGATATGAGATAGTTCTAGAGGTTCATACTTCTAATAATAAAAAGAAAAGAGAATTAAAGTTTGGCTAGAGTGATGGTTTTTAGTAATCGATCGATAAAACAAATCTTGAATTCAACCTTATTCTTGGAATAGGGTAGCTTTGATACTTGGGTAGGGTTAGATCGAGTCTTGGTTGAATATAAGGACAGGCACTAGCAAAGGTGTTCGCCTGTCAGGGGGACGCATGGCCCGTTCATCCCCCATCCTCGCCCATTGCCACCATGATCCCTCTCCGTGCACCCCCTTCATCCTCCGAAGACCCCCCTAACATCCTTGTCGCCGTCCAAGCCCCGTTCATCCCCCGCCGTCGTCTTCCCCTCTTTTCGAATGAAAATAGAGTTCACTCTCGCTGTCAAAGCCTTGTCGTTACCATTGCTTCCCGACCGCAGCGCAGCTGTCATCAGTGTCGTCGCCTCGTCGTGGTGTCGTCGCCGTCGTCCCGAGCGCCGCCAGTCACCGAAGTCTCCCTCTCTTTCCTTCTCTCTCTCTCTCTGTCGAAGTAGGGAAGAAGAAGCCGGAGTGGTTGGTTCCTGTGTTTGCTATTTTTGCATAGAAGATCCGGGTTTTGGTGTTTGTTGTTCTACCCTGATCCAGTGTGAAGTTGTGAGATCTTGAGTTGCTGTTTTGGAGTTCCGCCGTTTGGTTTTTTGCACGTGTCTCACACGTGTTCTTGTGGATCGTCGCTTGGGATTCTAATCCCATTATTCTATATTATTCGAATCTGCAATTTAACAGGAAAGTCTCTTCTTGAACTAGTATTTTATTTTGTTCAAGATTTCTTTGATCTTTGCAAGTAGATCCCGTCATATTTCTTGTCATGCTATATTTGACAATCCTGATAAGTCTATTGCGGGTTTACATGATCTAACCTGATATATTTTTAACATCGTGTCACTCTCTTTGATCTAAAACCTAGTCTCTACTGTTTCATGCGTATGCACATTTACACGAAAACAACTAGACCCATGCATAGGATTGTTTGATGGATTAGACATGTTAAATTGAATGTGTTGGATTGAATTTGATTGATGAATTAATACCATGCCTGCGAAATTGTATCTTAAACATAGAAATATGAATGTTGACACCTAGGATCACTTTGATTACCAATTTGCATGAAATATCTGGTTGCATGATTTATTTATTGCCCCTTTTATGCTAAAACAAATTCTGGACTGCTAGTTGTCTCTAAGATGGCGGACCACTTCGACCTAGCTGGAGACGATGACTGGCACATAGTTGAGGAGGATTACTACCCTGGACAAGCCGATTCAGAAGAAAAGGATCCTAAAGAATTTGAAGAGGAATGACCCGAGTCCCGAGAGATCACTCCACCTCCGAATTCATCTGATGATTCCTCTAACGAGGAAGAACCAGTTCCGAGTAGTCTCATTGTGTCTCTTCAGAGGCAGGTAGAGACTTAGAAGGAGAGAGCAAAGCTGCTACTGGCACAGTGTGCGAAGTGCAAGGAGAGTATTACAACTCTCAGTCATCGTGTTTGAGAACTCGAGAAGAGAAAAATCATGTACGATGTACTGAAGGAAGAAGTGGCGGAACTACGGGAAGAGCTTCGAGAAGCCAAGAAGAACCGTAGAAACTAGACTGTTGTATCCTCTTACTGCTTTCATTTGATGTCAGAAATGTTTTAAATTCGAATGTATAAAGTTTGGAATTCAATGAAATGAAAAGTTGATTTCAAATTCATATTTTCTATTTCGAATTTAATGGATCTTTTGCATCAGAATATGTCTAGAAGAGGAGCTCGAAAAGGAGAAGGTCTGGACTTGAAAACGGAATTAGCGAGGGTCTATTAGACACTCAATGCCATTGCCATGAATCAGAATCAAGGAAGGGTGCCTGCGAATCCAGTATCCGAAGTAATCAAACTCGTGGAATCATTCAAACGGATGAAACCAGCGGTGTTTGAGAGGAAGTCAGACTCTGACGCAGCTGACAATTGGATCCGACAGGTAGAGACCATCTTCGAAGTCTTGGAAACTCCAGAGGGCAGCAAGGTGAAGTTGGAGGCGCTGCAGTTCGAGAAGGATGCGGCTGTGTGGTTGCATTCGATGAAGCGGATGATGGGAGGTATTGTTCTTGGTTGGGAGGAATTCTTGGAGAAATTTTGCAGTCATTATTTTCCTTCAGACGTCCAGGAGAAGAAAGCCATGGAATTTTTGGTGCTGCAGCAGGGTGGCATGTCGGTTAGGGAGTATGAGACAAGGTTCGCTCAGCTCTCTAGGTATGCACCCGAACCGGTGATGGACGAGGTGAAGAAAGCTCAAAAGTTCGAGCATGGTTTGAAGCCAAGTTTGAGATCCAGGATGATACCCCTCGGTATCAGAAGGTTTGACAAGCTGGTCAAAGAGCTACAGCCACTGAGGCGGACATGGAGCACTTCCATGCTGTTCAGAATCGAAGGACCAACTGGAACGTTGGGAAGAGGCCCGCAGTTTCTGACAACTTCGGGGGACAGCCGCCGGTCCAGAGGTTCAAACCAATGGAAGCAAATGCTTTCAGCATAGCTGGGAGACCCGGAAACAATTGGGTGAGACATCCTGTGGTGACTTGCTTCAACTGTGGTGAGACGAGACATTACAAGTCTCAATGCCCCAAGCCGTAGAATGTCACCTGTAGTGGACCAACGCAGCAAGTTGGGAAGAAGCCGTACCAGCAGGGGCGAGTATTTACCTTGACTGAAGCTGGCGCTGATGAGGTGGATCACATCATCACTGGTACGAGGGAGGATGTTTAGGAGTGTTTTCTGTTGTTTCTCTTTTCCCGCTTTTATAGTGAACTGTTATGTAACGAGTGTGTGTTATGTAACAGGAGAACTTATTTTGAATGGAAAGAAGGTTGTTGTTTTGTTTGATACTGGGTCCTCTCACACTTTTGTATCACCTAAGTTTGCTAAAGTTTTGAGAGTCGAACCGAAAATCTTTCCAGGCAAGATCTTAGTAGTAGCTACTCCGTCAGGGAAGACTCTAACCACTGATCGGTACTATGCGGACTGCGAGATCGAGATTGGGGACAGAATTTTCGGGATTGATCTGATCGAGTTGAATGTCTTGGGAGTCGATGTGATCATCAGCATTGATTGGATGTCATTGTACATTGCAAACATCGAGTGCATGACCAAGGAAGTAACAGTAAAGGCTCCAGGTGGTCCTGAAGTCACTTTCCAAGGAAAGAAGAGGTGTTCTGGTCTGGTGGCAGCTATCAGCAAGAGGGATGTTCCTGTAGAGGTGCAACAAATTCCTATGGTTCGGGATTATCTGACTGTGTTCTTGGAAGATTTGCCTGGGTTACCCCTGCATCGTGATGTGGAGTTCAGCATCAAATATTCAGTAAGGGAGTGCACCAATTTCCAAGGCACCGTATAGGATGGCACCTGTGGAGCAAGACGAGATCAAACGGCAGATTGAGGAACTGTTGGAGAAAGGATTTATTCAACCGAGTGCGTCGCTCTGGAGAGCATCAGTGCTGTTGGTAAAGAAGAAGGATGGTTTGGTGAGGATGTGCATTGATTACCGGGAGCTGAATAAGATCACTATTCAGAATAAGTATCTTATTCCCCGAATTGACGACCTGTTCGATCGTCTACAAGGAGCAGCTGTTTTCTCCAAAATAGATCTTCGATTAGGATACCATCAAGTTCGAGTGAAGACTGAAGATGAGCATAAGACTGCGTTCAGAACTCGACACAGACATTACGAATTCTTAGTTATGCCGTTTGGAGTGACGAATGCACCTGCAATTTTCTTGGATTTGATGAATAGAGTTCTGAGGCCGTTCATTGATTCCTTCATCGTGGTGTTTATCGACGATATCCTTGTGTACTCCAAGTCAGAGGAGGAGCACACAGAGTATCTGGTAGCAGTTTTGAAGAAGCTTCAGGAGCATGAGTTGTATGCCAAGTTGTCCAAGTGTGATTTCTAGAAATTTGAAGTGGCATTTCTGGGTCACATCCTTTCTAAGGAGGGAGTGGCAACTGATCCGCAGAAGATAGAGGCGGTGAAGGATTGGGCAAGGCCTACTACAGTGAAGGAAATCAGGAGTTTCCTTGGATTGACTAGACACTACAGGAGGTTTATTCAGGGCTATGCTCAGATAGCTGTGCCGCTCACTGGTCTGACCAAGAAGAATGTGAACTTCAAGTGGAATGAGCAGTGTGAGGCAAGCTTTCAGGAGTTGAAGGAGGGGCTGACTACTGCTCCCATTTTGGCTTTGCCTAGAGCGGGTGTTGAGTATGATGTCTACAGCGATGCTTCACATCGTGGGCTTGGTTGTGTCTTAATGCAAGAAGGAAAAGTGATCACTTATGGGTCTAGGCAACTACGACCGCATGAGAAAAATTATCCGACTCATGATCTGGAGTTGGCTGCGATTATCTTCGCCTTGAAGCAATGAAGACATTACGTGTATGGTGAAAAGCTGAACATGTACACAGACCACAAAAGCTTGAAGTACATCTATCAACAAAAGGATCTAAATCTGAGGCAAAAGAGATGGCTGGAGGAGATTGAGGACATTCGTCCGGAGATTAAGTACCATCCTGGGAAGGCTAATGTTGTTGCTGATGCACTTAGCCGCAAGAGCAGTCTGGCTAGTTTGATTACAACTCAGAGGCAGCTGGCAGAGGAGTTGAATCGGGCTGGTATTGAAGTTATTCTGCAAGGCTTGGAATCATCTTGAGCTCAGTTGAGGCTTCAACCAATGCTGAATGAAAGGATTATCGCAAGTCAGAAGGAAGATGCAAAGATTCAGAAGATAAAGGCGCAGGTTGGTGCTGGCAAGTTGTTAGAGTTCCAGATCAAGGATGAAGTGTTGTGGTTCGGAGAGAGGCTCTGTGTTCCGGATCAAACAGAATTGCGGGAGAGCATTCTTCAGGAGGCACATGCTACTCTTTTGTTTGTACATCCTGGGAGTACCAAAATGTATAAGGACATTAATCAACATTTATGGTGGTTAGGTTTGAAGCGGGATGTGGCTGAGTTCGTGGCGAAGTGTGAGGTCTGTCAACAGGTCAAAACCGAGAATCAGAAACTCGGAGGTCTATTGCAACCGTTACCTATTCCGGAATAGAAGTGGGATAACATTAGTATGGATTTTATCACGGGCTTGCCCAAGAGTTCAAAGGGCAACGATGCGATTTAGGTCATAGTCGATCGACTAACCAAGTCCGCTCACTTCTTGGCGATGAAACTCACTGCTTCGATGGACAAGTTGGCTGAGCTGTATGTTAGTAAGATCGTCAGGTTTCATGGTGTTCCGTTAACTATTGTGTCTGATCGAGATGCGAGGTTTACTTCACATTTCTGGAAGAGTCTTCAGACAGCTCTGGGTACCAAGATGGATTTCAGCACTGCTTTTCATCCGCAGGCCAATGGGCAGACCGAGAGAGTCAACCGTTTTCTTGAGGATATGCTTTGGTGTTATGTACTAGACTTTGGAGGCAGTTGGGAAAGGCACTTAGCTCTGGTGGAGTTTGCCTACAACAACAGTTTTCAGACTAGTATTGGGATGGCGTCGTACGAAGCTCTGTATGGCAGGAAGTGCAGAACACCTGTTTGTTGGTTTAAAGTTGGAGAGCGGTAGATGTTTGGGCCTGAAATCGTGCAGCAGATCTCTGAAAAGATCGATCTGATCAGGAAGAGGTTGGTGGATGCTCAGAGTAGGCAGAAGAGCTATGCAGACAACCGGAGGAGAGACCTTGAGTTTCAGGTTGGTGACTTTGTCTTTCTGAAGGTTTCACCTAGTAAGGGTGTGATTTGATTTGGCAAGAGCGGAAAGTTAGCCCCGAGGTTCATAGTCCCGTATAAGATATTGAAGCGACTGGGAAAACTGCTTACCAGTTGGAGTTGCCGGAAGAGTTGTCTTAGGTGTACAATGTTTTCCACGTGTCTATGCTGAGAGGTTACATTCCAGATCCGAGTCATCATTTGCTCGAAGTGCCGGAGGGTTTACAGTTGGATCTGAGTTACATTGAGCTTCCGGTTGATATTGTCAATCGTCGGGAGAAAGTCTTGAGGAACAAGACGATACCGATGGTCAAAGTAGTCTGGAGAAACCAGTTGGTTGAAGAGGCTACTTGGGAATCTGAGGAGAGGATGATGAAGGATCATCCTGAGCTCTTTGTTTGATTTGTATCTTCTTTCCTTTTTCTTTTCTTCTTGTTGTATTTTGTTTTCTCTCTTTAAGTGTAGTTCCGAGGACGGAACTATTCTAAGCAGGGAGTGCTGTAACACCCTGAATTTTCAAATCTTATTTTTATTTGGAGTTGTTTGATTTTTACGTGTTGTGCACGTAAAAAATTATGCATGCATTTCTCTAAAATATTTCATGAATTAGTAATCCTCATTTATTTTCTTAGAAGCCGAATTTAATCCTAAGCTTAATTTGTCTCTTTGCAGCCCACATTAATTAATTAATTAAATTAGTAGAGCCCATAGTCTCTTGGCCCATTAGTAAGCCCATATAATTTAATTGATCTTTATTTTAGTCTAATTTGAAGTGTAGACTCAAACAATAGACAATTAATTAATTAGCATGTACAACTTGTGAGTGGGAGACACTAGGGTAACACGTGCATGCACAAGAGTGTGCAAAACACACCCTTGGAGTGAGGCCGGATTATGCATAGTTGGAGAAGGGAAATGGGAGTAGTGGTGAGGTGGTTATCTCATTCATGGGTGGTTATGGCAACTTCCAAACTAATCCTAGTCCTTAATCCCTAACTATTTGATCTAATCTTAGCCATTCAATCCACCCAAAATTATGTATAGTACATTAGTATAATCACACCTAATCTATATCAAAAGAGAAAGACAAAGAAACACAATTAGAGAGTAAAAGATTGAGAGTTAGTGAGTTCAAAAGATTAAGAGTTGTGTTGAGTGTTCCCATTTGGTGGCCGGTTTTTCAAGAGAGCAAGGAGGCTCGGGTTTGCTTCAAGACGAGGAGGAGACGACTTGTGCTGGCTCAAACTAGGAAGAGAATGCCTCTTTTGATCAATCTAGGAATTCTTAGGAGTACATTCGTTTTCTCTCCAATAAGGAGGGCAATTTTTTCTACTTCTAAGTAGTACCATGCTAAGTTTTATGCTAATCATGTTAGAATAAATAGATGAAAATATTGCTATTTGATAATACCATGATTAAGGTGAAAATGAAACATATGTAAAATTGCATGAAATGAATAAGTGAACTTGATTGAATGATATGTTTATTGTTGTGATATTTGGATATTAATATAGCATGCTAAATTAGAATGAATGTTTCTCCATGTCGAAATATATGTATTTATGGAAAAAGTGCAATTTTAGGAATTGTGTTTATGTGGAAAATGCTAATTGTAAGAATTTCTACATTATTAAAATAAGATTGGTTAGTAAATTATGCTTATTCATGAGTAGTGTGATTGATGCTAAATAATCCTAAAGTTGTATGTTAATTGTTGAGAGAAATGAGGTACTTTATATGGAAAATGAGAGTTAAATGGTGTTTTGAAAATCTTGAATTACTGTATAAATTCCAAATTTCGGATTTTAGTGGCTGAACAGTCGACCGTATATGTCTTAACAGTCGACTGCCCATACTATTTATTTTCAAGTTTTAAGTCATCGCAGAACAGTCGACCATATATGTCTTAACAGTCGACTGTCCTGATTATTTAATTTTCAAATTTTTAATCCTTGCAGAACAATCGACAGACTATGTCTTAACAGTCGACTGTCTGACTATTTAATTTTCGAGTTTTTAGTCCTCGCTGAACAGTCGACCGACTATGCTTCAACAGTCGACTGTCCTGACCATTTTTTATTTCTCAGGTTTTAAATTTTTTCTTTGGATAAAAATAAATGTATGGTTTAAAAAAGTACGAAAAGAGATTTTTTTGGTAAAAAGGAAAATTGAAAGTATGAATGTATGATTTAGTATTGACAAAGAGAATAAGAGAATGATGTGGAAAGAATGAATTATGAATGTGACAAGTTAGAAAATGAATTTATTTGTCTTATGCAGAAAATCGTACATGAAAGTGAAATCAAATATCGTGATGAATTATGAAAAGTCTTATGAATATGAATACACAAATTTATGAACATGAAATGAGATTTTGAACTAAAGGGTAGCTAATTCCTATTACCGGAAATTGAATGAATTATAATTATTGAGATGAACTATTGAGAAGAAAGACCAAGATGGTCAAGTTGTTGATTAAGACCGGTATAGAGGAAAGAGCTAACTCTAGGGGTTGATTTTTATTCATGATTCAAATAAACTAAAGATTTAGATACATGGTGGTGATGTGACGAAAGTGAGAGAAAAACACGAGTATAAGGGCCATCGGATTGGCGGTGTGAGAGTGATTCACAGACTGCCTGCTTGATGTGTCATGACATGGCGTGAGCACTACTCCGGAATTATCGTCCCGGTGGCGACGCTTGTGGGGTATTTGGTGACTACGGGTGGTGTCATCGTTCCATGGCTGAGGTTGAATTGTCCACAGTCTGCCTGCTTGATGCGTCATGTCAGTGTGTGGGATTCCCCTCCAGACTGCCTGGACATGGGCTCATAGATCATAGAACATCCAGGATACTTACCATAGTTACCGTAGTAGTTTAAGTCATGGCGAGGGATTGAACCCTATAAGATGAAGTGCGATTAAGGGCTTGCCCTCGGACCTATGTAGTGTGGGATGCATAGAATCCGAACAAGTGCGCATTAGTGTCATATAACATAACAACTACATTAAGAACTAAGTGCACAGCACAACACGACATCTATAGGATAGTCCCTATAGTTTTGCTTGTGACAAGTGTGTGCTTTCTAAGTAAGAGAAAATTGATGTTTTATATCCGTGCGTCAGTTGAATGAACTGACGAGCCCACAGTTTCTATGCAGGACAAAAAGATTGACAAGATTAAAGTATGCATGCTGCTTAAAGAATGTTTCAAGAGTTGTATTTTTTTATTCATGTAATTGTTGTAAATGAATTCCACTGTTTAAATGCAATTCAAGTTGTAACTCTGATGTAATTAAAGTTTTAAATTTCCTTGTAAAATTGTACGAAGAGAAGTGTATATTGTGGTGATCTTTAGTGGGTAGCGAATACATTAAGGGAAATAGCATCATATAAATAAGCAAAGTCTATACCAATATACAATATAGACCTCTAACAATCGCAATATTATACTCATATAACATACACTCAACACCTCCTTTCAAACTCAAGGTGGATCAGCCAACATGAGTTTGGATACAGATGAACCAAACTGACTGAGCTAAAAGCTATCGATCAGACCTGAAGATGCAAGATGTTGATCAAACAAGCATATTTGAAAGACTCGATATGAGAAGTGGCTTATCGGATCAATATATGGATCCATAAGAAGATGAAGAAGCAACTTCTAGTTCGGATAGACTCATATCGAAGAGGATCTAAGTCGAGGTTGGTTCAGATTCGAAATCTAAAATGAATCGGGTTCAGTTTGGTTGAGGCAGGCATAGGAATGGACCCAGGCTGGTCGAACCTGGTCAGATCGGGTTCAATTCGGTTCGACCAGGTTCGGTTTGAATGGGTTGAGGTGTATCAGGTTGGATCCAATTGGTTGCACATACGGATGCTTTTGGATCGAATACGGATCAGATATTGGTTATACCAACATCTGTATCCGCATTCCAAAGAAGGATTTGGATACTGATACAGATATGACTCGAAAAATAAAAATCATATCCGTATCCACAATTTTTGGATATGGATGCTAATCAGATACGGTCTATCGGATAACGGATACGAATTTGGATATCAAATATAAAGTTTTTTGCTATTTTTTTCTTCTGAATTAGTACTTAAACATGTATATCACTGAATTGTGGATATCAATTTTCATATCTAATCACAACATAGAAATCACCAGAATAAACGAAGTGGAGGAAAATTTATTTCATATATGTACAACTCTTATAAAAATGAATACAATACGCACTTGAAGTCTATTTTGCATATAGTTTGAACCTGACTCTTTAACTTTTTTTACCAGGACGATATGGCATCACTGAAATTCATTAATCCGACATTAGATATTATAAACCTGTATGTTTTACCTGAATATCCATAATGAAGATGTACCAGTTAAATACTAGGTCATCTAACTATTGTGTACTACCAATACTCATATTATGCATAGACATAAACTGTTAGATAACATAACGCTAACTCGATAAATATAATAATGACAGGTACATTCATATCACTACAATTTAAGTTGAAATTTTGTTTCACTTTTGTGAATGGCAAGGCAATTGAGAACAAATACATTCTAAATTTCCATGGATACAATCCATAAAAGCTTGCATTTAAGGGAAAAAGCTGAATTTGCTAATTCAAGTATCATAACAAAAGAACAACCAATCACCTTGATCAACAATAAACGTGTTCCCATTATGCCCCCTTCCATTGATGAGAATAGCATCAGGAAAAGGGAAGATTCTGCCCATTATCTAGCATCCATTTCAAAAGCTACAAAAAAAGACAGTTTTATCAATAGAAACAGACAGTAAGAAATTTACTCGTAGCACACAGAAATAGATTATCCATAGTTACAAAAAAAATGATGTCAATCACTGAATATTAATTAAAATGATTGCTTACAGTGTGGTTAGCCTTGTACCAATCGCCAACTAGCATAGAAGGTTGGTCGGAGATCCCGACGGCGAGGAGGTCGGAGATGGAGACAGAGAAGATGAGAACAGGGTTTGGGGTGTTGGGGGTTTGGGGGTGGAGGAAGAGCCCGATGTTGGCGGAGGTGGTCAACGAAGGTGGAGCTAGGCTTCGGAGCTAGGGTTTGGGGGAAGGTGGAGATGAGCTCGGGTTTTGGAGGCGAGCGAAGTGAGAGAGGGACGTTGGGGATGGTGGTCGTCGAGAGCTCAGAGTTGAGCGAGCTAGGGTTTCAATTTGGGGGGAATCCGAGAGCAGGAGAAATGAGAGAGTACTCAGGATGTCGGGGGAGGAGCATCGGGGGGCGTCAAGGAAGAGACCTAATTTAGGATTTCGATTTGGGGAAGATCACGTTGGATTCGGAGCTAGGTTTTTTTCGATTTGGGGAGAAGATTGGAGCGAGATACAAGGGAGAGAGAAAACGAAGGAAAGAAGGAAAGAAGGAAAAAAGGAAAGATGGAGATAGGAGAGGGTGTATCATTTTGGTGAGTGAACAGACTCATATACCTCATCATATTAAGGGAGAGAGCGGGACAAAGTAGATCCACCCGATCTTCATCAAGATCATTATGAAGATCGGGCGACTGTGGTTGAGTACGCACGGGGGTGCGCAAAAGAAGAGTGTGCAACGGAAGAGTCACACACACACACACACACCACACACACATGGATATATATATATATATATATATATATATATATATATATATATTTGTGGATATCTGTATCCAATCTGCTTTTTTAAGTGATATCCGTATCCGTATCTGCATCCGAACTTTTTTGGATTTGGATATCTGAATGTGTATCTGTATCGGCTCGGAGGATTTTTCGTATCCGTATCTGCAAAAATTTTGTATACGGATACGGATTAGATCGAATATATCCTTATCCGAGAGCATCCCTTGCTGCACGGGTTCAGGTGAAAGCTGTAGTCGAGTTGGGGTTGTTGGATCGGGATTAATCGACTTTATTTTAAAGTGGATCTAGATCTAGTGATTGAAAGCAGAGAAGAAGGAGAGAGCTAGGGTTTGGATGAAACCCTAGCGACTGCGATGGCGGTGCAAGGGGCAACACAGGGAGGTCGACTGTTAGGTAGGGCAGGGAAGCCCAGGGTGCTATGCTCGCTGGGGTCGACTGCGACGATGGTGCACAAGGCGACGTGGGGACATCAACGGCAAGGGAGCGGTGCATGCGGCTGCGTTGGTGGACTGTGCTGATGTCGACGACGACGATGTCGCAAGGCCGGCTGCAGCACAGGAAGGTCAATGGCGAGGCGTAGCATGGCAGCACATGGTGTTGCGCCCGCTGGGGTTCGACTTGGAACTGGATCTTGAAGGTTCTTTGGTGAAGGGGAAGAAGAAGTCGATAAGATTTGGATCTTCTGAATTTTTTTTAAAAAAATTTCATGGTTGCGGATCTATGGTTTCTTTTTGGATGAAAAAGAGAGGATCGGTGCTCTGATACCATGCCAGGAGTGAGAAACTGATTCTATATATCCATATGCAGCAAATACATTGAGAATAATAGCTTCATATAAATAGGCAAAGCTTAAAATAACTTACAAGATATACTCCTAACAATCCCAATATTATACCCATACATCATACACTCAACATTATCAATACTCTGGAGTTGTGTGCAAGTGTTTATAGATGTTCTTATTCTGCTATGAGATTTACCATATAATTCTTGATACACCAAGAATTTCAAATTATGGTGTGGAGTTAGGAATTTATGGTTTTCCTCCTATTATTAAGAAGCATGGTTTGAAAACTCGGTATCAGTTTAAGTATTAGTCTGTCGTAGATCAACAAAATCAGAATTGTCGGAAGGGTAAATTCTATACTGAGACAAACATTTTGAGGTTGTGTTGAATATACATTAGATAATCAATTAGATTGATAGATGATTAAATTGGTTAGACCCTAGACTCCAATTTGGATTATCTTTTTCAGATTATATATGACAATAAATAATTTACCAACTATCCATCTAGAATATATGGGCCAAAGTTAATAAGCCATTAGTTGTTACAAAACCAACAGAATTTTTTTATATGCCACTTTTCGAAACTATTTGTAGAAAGAGGACAATTGCGAAAGTATTTGTGCTTGTGGACTCAACAGCTAAACTCGCCATCCCCAACGGCAAGTTTAGTTGTTTCATGCTCGCCGTTGGGACATGGCAAATTTAGTGCAATTTTTTTTTAACCTCGCTGTTGGGAACGAGTTCAGCTCAAAATTTTCAAAAAAAACTCGTTGTTCCCAACAGCGAGGTTCTTTGACTATACTCCCTACTGGAAACGGCGAGTTTAGTTCAAAATTATTAAATAAGAATTGCCGTTCCCAACGGCGATGTGTTTTACACTAGACTCGTTGTTAAGATCTGGGCCCAAGCTGCCCAAGCAACTGCTTTGGGCGCCCAGTTTTATATGGCCCCATATTTTTCAAGTATTTACAATATTAAAAAATAAAATGTAATATTTTATGATATGATAACACTATATTAATAGTTGGCTTACTAGCTAAGTTGGTTAGAGTGTTGTGTTAATAATGTAAATGTTGTAGGTTCGAAACTTGCATGGCCTAATTAATTTTTCAATCATTTTTATTTTTAAAACTAATTATTTTTCACATAGCCATACATTATTGAATTCTAAGTGCGGAATAACTCAACAACGACAACGAGATGCAAGAACTATAGAATCAAAAACAAGAGAACAAAGAACAACAAAAAAAGCAACAACAAGAACACACGAGATTTTTTCGAGGTTCACCCAAAATAATGACTACTTCCCCGCACAGAGGCACTCCTACGATTTCCACTAGAAATATGAAGAATAGGTTTACAAATCTCTCAAGATCTCACCCCCAAGGTGTAGGGTTTCACTCTGTCTCCCTCTTTCTCAATGACAGCTGGTAGATCTCTATTTTCTTTTCAGTTAACTCTAAAATCGTACACAATACAATATAGATAGGATTTCTCAACTTTCAATCTCAGCCGCTCATCAAACAGCGTCGGGACGGTCGACCGCAACACCATGTCGGTCGATCGGTTCTCTCCTTCGACTGTACAGGGTTCAACAGAGTGTAGGTCAGTCGACTGTGTGGTCGACCGGTCGCCTCTTCAAGTTACTGGGTTGAATCAGTGAGTGAGACAATCGACTGCGCGGTCGACCGTACATTGCCTGGGGTGCGGTCGACCGCAACTCCGCCTGTAGCTTCAAACTACTCTTGACTTGCTTGCTCCCACTTCGACTCTCCTTCTCGTCTATCTTCTTCAACCCATTATCGTGTATTGGGTCCACAAATCCCAACAATCTCCCACTTGGAGACATATACATGAAGTCTCTAACCTGTTCTTCATTCTTCCACTGGCCTAGTCTAGGCATGTGCCTCTGCGAATCTCCTCAACAATTAACTCGGAGACAATCCGATAGCAGTATAGCAAAACTGATGTTTCCTACTATTCACGACCTTAGTGAGCATGTCCGTCGGATTCTTAGTGCCAAGAATCTTAGTCAGCTTCAACCATTTCTTCTCAACCGCCATTCTGATAAAATGATACCTCATTTGAATGTGCCGAGTCCTAGAGTGATATGTCAAGTTTTTCACCAAGAAAACTGCACTTTGACTGTCACACCATAGTTCACCTATGGGTTGCTTCCTGTCCAACTGTTTCATAAGCTCCGAAATATACAATATATCTTTCGTTGCTTCTGTAAGTGCCATATACTCTGACTCCGTGGTTGACTGTGCTACAACCTTTTGTAATTGCGAAGCCCAACTAACAATTGTTCCTCCAACTATAAATACATACCCTGTAGATGTTTTGCAACCATCACGATCGCCCAAAAAATATGCATCCACATAACCATGTATATGCAAAGAATCTCCCCCAAAATAAAGAGAGTGATCTGAAGTACCTGCTAGATATCTAAGAATCCACCTTACTACATCCCAATGTTGTTTACCTAGATTCTTCATGTAACGGCTAACAACTCCCACTGCTTGTGCGATGTCTGGTCTTATAGACACCATCGCATACATCAAACTCTCAATGGCTGAGGCATAAGGAATAGCAGCCATTTACTCCATCTCTGCCTCCGTTTTAGGACACTAGTTCATTGATAACTTGAAGTGAGAAACCAAGGGACAAGTGACTGGTCTCGCGCCATCCATGTTGAATCTCTTCAACACCTTCTTCACGTAGTCCGCTTGAGATAACCAAAGCTTCTTGCTTCTCCTGTTTCTACTAATCTTCATGCCGAGGATTTGCTTTGCTTCACCCAAGTCCTCCATAGAAAACTTGGAAGCTAGCATCTTGTTCACTTCCTTGATCTTCTCCATACATGAATCTGCTAACAACATGTCGTCCACATACAATGTCAATGTAACTATATCATTGTCCTCATATCTATGAATATACACACAATGATCTGTTTTGCATCTATCGAAACCTCTTCCTCTCATAAAGCAATCAAACTTCGAGTACCATAGCCGCGGTGCTTTTTTGAGCCCATAAAGACTCTTCTTTAATCGACACACCATGTCTTCTTTCCCTTTTGCTTCAAAACATGTGGGTTGTTTATGTACAGCTCTTCTTCGACATCACCATAGAGAAATGTTGTCTTCACATCCAACAGCTCTAAGTGCAAGTCTTCAACTACCACAATACTAAGAAAAACCCTAATTGAAGCCATCTTCACAACCGGTGCAAAGATCTCATTATAATCAACACCTTCTCTTTGAGAGAATCCTTTCATAACAAGCCTTACCTTGTACCTCTTACTACCATCTGCCTCATCTTTGACTCTGAAAACCCATTTGTTCATAAGAGCGCGTTTCGCTGCAGGTAACTTGGTCAACTCCCAAGTTTGGTTTTGTTCCAAGGAGTTCATCTCGTCCTTCATGGCTAACTCCCACTGAATTCGAGCCTCATCCCTCAAAGCCTCTTCTGAGCATAACTCTTCTGCCCACTCTGAGCATCCACTAACCTCTTCATGATCAAATCGATCTTTTCTAAGGTCTACTGCACGATCTCGGGCCCAAACATCTGCCGCTCTCCCACTTCATACCAGCATACAGGCATTCTGCACTTTCTACCATACAGAGCTTCATACGGTACCATTTCGATACTAGTTTGAAAATTGTTGTTGTAGGCAAACTCTACCAGAGCTAGATGCTTCTCCCAACTGCCTCCAAAATCTAGAATACAACACCGAAGCATATCCTCAAGAACTTGATTGACCCTCTCAGTCTGTCCATTATTCTGAGGATGGAAGGCGGTGCTGAAATCTGTCTTAGTACCCAAAGCTGCCTGAAGACTCCTCCAGAAATGCGAAGTAAACCGTGCATCTTGATCAGACACAATGGTCAACGGAACACCATGAAGTCTGACGATCTCCCCAACATACAGCTCGGCTAACTTGTCCATACACGAAGTGAGTTTCATTGTCAAAAAGTGAGCCGATTTGGTTAGTCGATCGACTATGACCCAAATAGCATCATTACTCTTCAAACTCTTGGGCAAACCTGTGATGAAATTCATGCTAATGTTATCCCACTTCCACTCTGGAATGGGTAGCGATTGCAAAAAACCTCTGGGCTTCTGATTCTCGGCTTTCACTTGCTGACAAATCTCGCACCATGCCACAAACTCAGCTACATCACGCTTCAAACCTAACCACCAGAAATGCTGCTTGATGTCCTTGTACATCTTAGTGCTCCCCGAATGTATAGACAAAAGAGTGGCATGTGTCTCTTGAAGAATACTCTCCCTCAATTCTGATTGATCCGGAACACATAACCTTTCTCCAAACCACAACACTTAATCCGTGATCTGAAACTCTGATAATCTGCCTGTGCCAACCTGCTCCTTCATCTTCTAAATCTCTGCATCCTCCCTCTCACCTTCTATAAGTCTTTCATTCAGCATGTGTTGAAGCCTCAGCTGAGCTAAAGATGCTCCCAGACCTTGCAAAACTACCTCAATTCTAGTCTGATCCATCTCCTCTGCAAGATGCCTCTGGGTCGTGATCAAACGGGCCAAAATGGTCTTACGGCTAAGTGCATCAGCAACAACATTAGCCCTACCTGGATGGTACCTAATCTCAGGATGCATGTCCTCAAGTACTTCCAGCCATCTCTGTTGCCTCAGATTCAGGTCCTTTTGCTGATAGATGTACTTCAAACTTTTGTGGTCCGTGTACATGTTTAACTTCTCACCATACACATAATGTCTCCATTGTTTCAAAGCAAAAATAATCACAGCCAACTCCAGATCATGAGTCGGATAATTCTTCTCATGCGGTCTTAGTTGCCTAGACCCATAAGCGATTACCTTTTCCTCTTGCATCAAGACACGCCCAAGTTCACGATGTGAAGCATCGTTGTAGACATCATACTCAACACCTGCTCTAGGCAAAGCCAAAATGGGAACAGTAGTCAATTTCTCTTTCAACACCTGAAAGCTTGCCTCACACTGCTCAGTCCACTTGAAATTTACATTCTTCTTGGTCAGACCAGTGAGTGGCACGACTATCTGAGCATAATCTTGAATAAACCTCCTGTAGTAGCCAGTTAACTCAAGGAAACTTCTGATTTCTTTCACTATAGTAGGCCTTGCCCAATATTTCACTACCTCTATCTTTTCAGGATCAGTAGCTTATCCCTCTTTAGAAAGGATGTACCCAGGAATGCCACTTCTGATTTTCAGAAATCGCACTTGGATAACTTGGCATACAACTTATGCTCTTAAAGCTTCTTCAAAACCTCAGCCAAATGCTCAGTGTGCTCCTCCTCCGACTTGGAGTACACAAGAATATCGTCGATGAACACCACGAGGAAAGAATCAATAAACGACCTCAGGACCCTGTTCATCATGTCCATAAAGATTGTAGGTGCATTCGTCACTCCAAATGGCATAACTAAGAATTCGTAATGCCCATGCCGAGTTCTGAATGCATTCTTATGCACATCTTCTACTTTCACTCGAACCTGATGGTATCCTGACAGAAGGTCTATTTTAGAGAAGACAACTGCCTCTTGTAGACGATCCATGGAATTGGATGTTATTTTGAACAGTTACCTTATTCAGCTCCCGGTAATCGATGCACATCCTCATCGACCCATCCTTCTTCTTCACCAACAATACCGGTGCTCCCCAAGGTGACGCACTCGGCCGAATAAAACCTTTCCCCAAAAGCTTCTTAATCTGTCGCTTAACTTCATCCTGCTCCACAGGTGCCATCCTATACGGTACCTTGAAAATAGGTGCACTCCCTGGCTGGATAGTGATGCTGAACTCTACATCACGATGCGGGGGTAGCCCTGACAAATCCCCCAATAACACAGTCGTGTAATCCCGAACCACTGGAATCTGCTGCACCTCTACCGGAACCTTTTTTTTGCTAATAGTTGACACCAAACCTGAACATCTCCTCTTTCCCTGGAAAGTCACTGCAGGACCTCCAGGAGCCTTCACAGTTACCTCCTTGGTTTTACACTCGATGTTCGCACTGTACACTAACATCTAATCAATGCCAATGACAACATCGACCCTTATGATATTCAGCCCGATCATATCAATCCCGAAGATCCTATCTCCAATCTCGATCTCGCAGTCTGCATAATGCCAATCAGTGATTAAAGTCTCCTTTGATGGAGTAGCTACTGCTAGGACCTTGCCTGGAAAGACCTTTGGTTCGACCCCTAAAACTTTAGCAAATTTAGGTGATACAAAAGTATGAGAGGATCCAGTATCGAACAGAATAACAGTTTTCTTTCCGTTTAATAAAAGTTCTCCTGTTACATAATAAACTTCCATTACATAACAGTCTTTACTAAATAAACAGGGGAAAAAACAACATAAAATTCTAAACATCAGCCCTCGTACCAGTAATGACGTGATCCACTTCATCAGCGTCGGCCTTAGTCAAAGCGAATACTCGCTCCTGCTAGTACGACCTCTTCCCCACTTTCTGCGTTGGTGCCTTTCGGGTGACATTTTGCAGCTTGGGACAGTGAGATCTGTAATGACCTGTCTCTCCACAATTGAAACAAGTCAACACAGGAGGTCTCACCCAACCATTTTCGGGTCCACCAGCCACATTGATAGCGTTCGCTCCCGTAGGTTTGAACCTTTGATCTAGGGTTGCCTCCTGACATTCTCGAATACTGCGGGCCTCTTCCCGACATTCCAATTGTTCCTCCTGTTTTGGGCGGCATGAAACTGCTCCATATCTTCCTCTGTGGCTGCAGCTCGTTTGACCAGCTTGTCAAACCTCCCGATACCAAGGAGTATCATCCTTGATCTCAGACTCGGTCTCAATCCGTGCTCGAACTTCCGAGCCTTCTTTGCCTCGTCCATCACAAGTTCGGGTGCATACCTCGAAAGTTGAGTAAACTTTGTCTCATACTCCCTGACAGACATGCTTCCCTGCTGCAGGGCCAGGAACTCCATCGCTTTCTTTTCTTGGACATCGGATGGAAAGTAGTGACCGCGGAACTCTTCCAAGAATTCCTCCCAACCAATAGAACCATTTCCCATAGCCCGCTTCATGGACTGCCACCATACACCTGCGTCCTTCTCGAGCTGGAATGTAGCCAACTTCACCTTGCTACCTTCTGGAGTTTCCAAGACCTCAAAAATAGTCTCGACTTGCCTAATCCAATTGTCAGCTGCATCTGAGTTTGACTTCCCTTCAAACACCGGTGGCTTCATTCTCTTGAATGACTCCACAAATTTGATCGCCTCAGGGACTGGTACTGCAGGCATCCCCCTAGGGTTTTGGTTCATGGCAATGACGTTGATGGTCGGATAGACCCTGGCCAACTCCGTTTCTAGATCGAGTCCACAACTGGGCCCTTCTCCACTCCTTGCTCTTCTTTCAGCCATACTCTGATTCATAAGATCCATTAAATTTGAAGCAGAAACATGAATTTAAATCAACTTTCATTTCATTGAATTCAAACTTTCTACATTCAAATTTAAAATATCATTTGGCATTCATGCGAAAAACATTGAGATAATACAACATTCTAATCCCTACAGTTCCTCTTGGCTTTCCCAAGCTCTTCCCGTAGTTCTACTACCTCTTCCTTCAGCACATCATACATATTCTTTCTCTTCTCGAGTTCCCAAACTCGAAGGCTGAGGGTTGCAATATTCTCCTTGAACTTTGCACATTGGGTATGCTCTCTCCTTCTGAGTCTCCATCGACCTCTAAAGAGATTCGATGCAATCTTTTGGATCTGGTTCATCCCCGTCGGATGAATCATCTGATGAGTCCGGAGGTGGGGTGGTCTCTCGGGACTCGGGCCATTCTCCTTCATATTCCTCGGGGTCTTCTTCCTCTTCGTAGGGAATCTCCTTGTCCGGGGAAGTATTCCTCTTCAATTATGTGTCATTCATCATTGTCTGCTGGGTCGTGGTGGTTCGCCATCTTTAGGGATGGAGAAAAAGAAGCATCAATCATAGAGCAACACAAATGCAAGCAGCTTACATTTAAATCTTTATACTCAACTCACACTCTAATGTCCTCTCTAGGGTTTCATTCCTTATAAATTCATACTACTTGGAAGCGTGGCTCTGATACCACTCTGTAACATCCCGAATTCCAAATAAGCATGAATTCGAAGTTCCACAGGTTCTTTACACTTCAGTTTGTATAAATTTTACAAGGAATTTAAAGAAATTTATACAACAATGTTTACATTAACGTAGCGGAAGCAAAATACAATATAATACATAATTAAAATAACAGTTGAAACATATCTTTAAGCAACATTCCTTCTTTAGTTCTTCCATCCATTTTATCCTTCATAGAAACTGTAGGCACGTCGCTAGGATATAATACATCAATTTCTTTTACTTGGAAAACACAAACTTGATCACAAACAAAGCTAAGGATGGACTATCCTATTAATGTCATGTGTGCTAGTGAACTTAGCCTTAATGCAGTTATTTATATTTCATGACACTAATGCATACTTGTTCGAACCTATGCATCCCATTCTACATAGATCCGAGGGCAAGCCCTTAACCGTACTTCATCTTATAGGGTTGAATCCCTCGTTATGAGTTTAACTACTACGGTAAGTTCTTAGATGTTTTATGAGTTACGAGCCCATGTCCAGACAGCCTGGAGGAGAATCTCACGTCATGACATGACGCATCATGTAGACAGCCTATGGACAATTTGCCCCCGTCATTAGACGATGGCACTACGTAGTACTAAGCACCCCACAAGCGTTGTCACGATCCCGATAATTCCGGAGATAGATTCACGTCATGACATGACGCATCATGTAGACAGCCTGTGAAAATTCTCACACCGTGGATCCGAGGCCCTCATACTTGTATTTTTTTCTTACTTTCATCACATCTTCACTATAGTGTTGTCCTTAGATATTTGAATCATGAGTAAATTAACACCCTAGAGTTATCATTTCCTCTACACCGGTCTTAAATATCAATTGATAACAACGATCCATTCTTGGTCTTTTTCTACAACATTTATCTTCAAAGAATTCATTCACGCCGGTGTAAGGAACTAGCTATACTCTAGATTTTAACATCTTTTCATGTTCACCAAAATTGAGTGTTTATACTCACAAATTCCATATTCCATCATGATCTTTTTATTTCATTTTTTCCATGCACATTTGTGTATATTAAAACACCAATTTCAATTATTTACTTACTCAAATTCCGTGTCGAAATCTCATAATTTGATCTCTACACAAAAATTCTTTCCATTCAAAAACTCCCCCTTTAATTATACACAAGTCATAATTTAAGAAGAATGATCAAGTTCTTCATCCCATTGTTTTTAATATAAAAATCACTTCCAATTCTCAGAAAATATGTCGAAATATTGTAGAAATATTTTTTTATAAAGTCTAAATAGTTTTTAGAGGAATAATAGAACTTTTCCCAATTTTTTATGCTCTTTAAAACTCTTAAATGCCAAAAAAAAAAATCAAAAAGTGTTAAAAGAGGGCCACCGGGTTTCGAACCCAAGACCTCCCGCCCAGCTACAGTGACCAACCCAAAGCGCACCCGAAGACCAGAAAGCCCAACAATGGCTAGCGATAGAAATTCGCTAAAATTCTTTAAGTATATACTGTACTGTATTTTGAGAAAAATAAAGATTTAACAAAAACAGAGCCTCTTCAAGACTCAAACCCATGAAGACAAGCACTGTTCACAACGCCCTGGCCTCACACCAAAAGCCAATACTCCCAAACCCATCCTCTGTTAAGAAGAGGAATTGAAATAATTTTATGTTTTCTGTCTGTTTGTAAATTTCCTTTACAAAATTTCGATTTCTCAATCAATTTGTATATTTCAAATCAAAACTTTTTTCTAGAATATTTTCTTTAAAAATACAGTATAGCAGCAACTTTATAAAAATCTTATTTTTGACATTGTAATAAGTTTTCTTTCCAATTTGTATTCAAAGAACACATTATCGATTTTAAAATAAAACTATGGTTCCTTCTCAAAAACACTAATATAAATTTCTTTTCTCACATCCCATTAAATGTATGTTCTTGTTCTCTTTCAATTCCACATGAGTTCTAGCATTTATTGTTTTTTTTATCACATCATCATTACATAATTGAAATAAAAATTTAGCCATTTAGCAATTAACACATATCAATATTCATTCATCTCAATCAACAACTAAGCCATTCACTAAGCAAAATTATCAAATTAGCATGGTTCATAGATATTCTATCATGAAATATTGATATGGCACAAATGATAATGTTTAATTCACTAATCTCAAATACATTCTACGAATTAACAATCGAGATTTTCTCTTTTTCCCTACTAGTCTCTTTAAGCAATCACATGGCAAATTCACTCAAGCATATTCATAAAATTAGCCTGCTAACATGATGTAACCCCTGTTCCCTGTATTTGTATTTCTCTACCGTATTTTATTCCATTGTACTCTGTTTATCAATTTGAGAAACTGTATTTTGTTTCCAGTTCTAATAAAAATTATTTCTTTTGTTTCGACTCAATTTTGTGCCAATATTTATTTCAATTGCATCTTTCCTATCCGCTCTAATTTACTGTTCTTCATGGGCTTTTGACTATTTCATCTCATCTAATCCACATGGCCTAATTATAGAGAATTTTGACTCAATCTCCTGTTGGATCCCCTCAAACCCGTTAATCAATAACCCATAACCCAAAACCCTATACTATATAAACCTAATTAAACCCTAACCCTAGATTAACCCTAAACCTAATTCACTATTCTACCCCCTATACTATAGCCGCCCCTTACTATTCATCTTCCATTGCCTCCTCCTACCTCGATTCACTCCCGACATTTCAACTTCCCTCCACCATTGCTGAATCCCCTAGCCCTTCGCCATCGTCCCCTTGCTCCACTCTCACCACCATCCCCGCATCGTTTTCGTCATATCCCTCATCGAACCCCACTCACTTCGCCATTACCGACCCATTACCCATCCACCTTCGTCGACCTCCGAACCCATTACCCTCGCCTATGCCCATTATCGTCGCCATCCCCTACTGCAAAACCCCTCCTCATAGCCTTGTCCAAGACAGAATCCCTGAGCTCCCGCCATTGCTTCGCTCCCTTATTTTTCCACCAAAACAGAGCTCCGAGCCGAGCTCCGTCGCCTCCAACGCATAGCCGTCATCACCCTTCGTCGACTGCTCCCTAGTCGAATCTCTCGCCGCGGAGTCGCCCACAGTCGTCGCCGCTAACCAGAGTCGGAGCTTCCCACCGCATCGCTAAGTTGATCAAGAAGAGAGGAAGGAGAAAGGTTGCTTTGAATCTGAGCCACACGATCTCATCAAGATCGTGGCCATCATCAACCAGATCTGATCATCACCATCAGATCGCATCTCAGCCCTCCATCTTGATCAGATCTTTTGTGGTTGAGATCTGCGTTTGCTGTTTTGTGAGGAGTTGGATCCGAATTTCTGTGTTGCTATTTTGCACGTGTCTCGCACGTGCGTGTGTCTGTGCTCGTGTCTTGCCTCACGGGATTCTCATACCATTATTTGTTTGTGTTCGGATTCATCATCGTTCCTAAGGCAAGTATCTTCTTATACAATTTATTGTTCTAGTACAAGCGTTTAATTGAAAATACTGTAAGTAGGTTGTAATTGTGACTTCCGTTGGCTTATCATTTGATGATCTCATTCTATGCCTTATCAATTACATGATCTAAGAGTCACAACCTTTTGTTGAAACCTATTACACTTTGATTTACATCACATGTTAATTTAGACACATATGAATAATAATTATAAGACTTTTCATGCAAAAAACTGTCATTGTTTGTTGTTATTCCTGTCTTTACTTGCTGTTTCGATCCCGATAATATCAGAATCTAGACTTGAGTCCTAAATATGAAATGTAGTCCTAGATGTCTAGTTTACTAAACTTTTGACGGAATTGAATTTCGAGTTACGGTTTGTGAGATATCGCAGTTTTACTGCTGTTGTGTCTGTAATCACAGATTCATAAAAACTGCTGCATCACTTTGTTTTACAATTAATATAAGTATGCTACCTACAAGATAATGACTTGAAATTTTGTATGCTGATGCTGGACACCCTATAGAACACCCCCTAATTATCTTGGAATTAATTAATGAAGTTTGAAGCCTTTTTCAAATATATAAACTCAGTTTTACAACTTCTGGCTGAACACAAATCTTGTGTAGTTTGCTATTTTGACACCTGATGCTACAACTTTTATATGTCTTAGTTATATGCGTTGGAAATGAGCAGGAGTCTAGTTTCTATACCTTCTGACGGATCCACATTTGCTATCTTGTAGCAACGGGAATCACAGTTTTGGTGCGGCAACGTCATGGTATCCAGAATTGGAATCCTCATAGTTCTTGATAATTTTAAATTGTGTTGACCCTCGAACATGCCTTCTAATTATCTTAAACTTGTTCCATATTATTGACCATTTTTACTTGCCCTGTTTCGCACGTCTTCATGCTTGTTTGATGGTAATAATAAATAATGAGCCGGGATTTAAGAGAAAGATCATAGTAGTTGACAATATAGGTAAGCATACTCGGAAGGGAGCCCGTGTTTCCCACTTGATACATACTTCATGAACTAGTTATATTATTATTCGATTCATGAACTAGTTACTATTGATTCATGAACTAGCATATGATTATTCGATTCATGGACTTATTATTACTTGATTCATGAACTAGTATATTATCGTCTGATTCATGACTTGTCATATTATTACTTGACACATGAACTAGTTATATGATTACTCGATTCATGAACATGAATTGCTTGATACTTAATGCCTGAGCACACCGCCCTATAAAATCAACCACTAGGCCTAAACGTAACTGTTTGTAAGTAGCAATCATGTGGTAAAAGTATGGACGCATGAAGTGCTACCGAGATAGAATTAAACATTAGACTTAAGAATAATTTGTCACTTATACACACTTGATATCCTACTTGATACTTGTTACATGATACTTGTTACTCGATACTTGTCACTTGATACTTGATACAACTACATGCTCACTTGTTATTTGTTCCACTACTTGTACTTGTTACCCAATCTTGTTACTTGAGTTGTCTTACTTGCTAGCTAGTCTTTAGAATTCCACTACTTGTTGCATCCCTATTATATCATGTTATACATTCTTGATTTCAGATCTTGTTTCATATTTTCTTGCATCTATTTTCATACCTTTGCTTGTGCTACATGCGGTCCTAACTTGCACTAAGGATGTTTGTCTTTGTTTTCTCTATTTTCCTTATATATATATATATATATATATATATATATATATATATATATATATATATATATATATATATATATATATATATATATATATATATATATACAGACTTTGGAGACAAACTGCCTGCTGGAATTGGTGAGTAGCCGTTCTAGGCTTCGCTCGGGGAAAAACTGCTTTAATTATTTTGTATTTGAGTTATTTATATTTGTTGCTACTTGAAACTTGTAACGGGCTTGTAGTTCCGAAGTTTTATCTTTTGATCCAGATCTGAAAATTATTTGGTATATTTATATTTTGTTTCAATTGTTGTCTGTTGATTAATAAATTATTCATGTATGCGTGGTTGTGTATATTTTGTTATATTCTTATTATGATGCTGAGTCGATCCTACAGCTCATGAATGATAAAAATCATTTGCTGGGCTTTGTCACGTACTCATATTCCGTATTCCTTTTGGGAAGCGGGGCATGAAAATGTTTTTAGTGGTATCAGAGCTAGGTTTGGCTAATGTGTTAGTTTGACTAATACGTTACACAGGCTTGACTCAGTCAGGATTAACTCAACTATTAACAGGCCATGTAATTGCATTAAAAATTGATTATCAACTTGATCTGGATACTAATTGTTTTTGGTTTTGTACCGGCTATGGCTCGTATGAATGTTTCGTCCTCCCGAACTGGGGGCGATCAGTCGGAGGAGCCCACTATTGTGAAGGTGTTGCAAATGCAATATCAATAGAATGAGCTGCTGATGCAACAAATGATGCAGATTCAGCAGGAACATGGTGAAGTGATGAGGGTAGCTCTGGAAGCTGGCAACAGAGAGCCCGTTGTACCGCGCCTGGGGTGCTGCCACCGAGACCTGGCAATGTGGTGGACTTCATGAAGCTACACCCAGACAAATTTTCGGGTACTGAAGGTCCGCTGGAAACCGAGCAATGGCTCATCAGGACTGAGCAACTATTGATCGCGACACGGATAGCAGATGTTGATCGCATGGATGTCGTGAGCATCCAGCTTTTTGACCTCGCCTACATCTGGTGGCGAGCTGAGATGGAACGGCTAGGGCGCCCCATTGCCTGGGCCATCTTCAGAGAGAGCTTTCTCACGAAGTTCTTTTCCGAAATCACTAGAAATGAAATGGAGCGGCAATTTATCGTGCTTACTCAGGTTCGTCATATAGTGTTTATTATGCATTTTTTTGTTGTTAATTCATGATATATCAATGTTTAACTAAGACACTATCTTGAACTAGGAAAGTCGGATCGTAGACGAGTATGCTGTGGAATTCACCCGACTAAGTCAGTTTGCCACTTCCATGGTGGCGAATGATGAAGATAAGGGCTGTCGTTTCCTTTTGGGATTGGACATTGAGATTCAGGATCGCCTAGCTGCCTTGTGACTATGATCCTATGCTGACATCCTGGAAGCTGCCAGAAGCCAGGAACAGACTAGTAGGCGGAAGCGCGCCATTCAGCGGTCCACTTCGCATCCTGTTGTTGCTAGGCCCACTGGAGGGCTGATCAGGAGGTCAGTTCCAGCCCACCCTACTAGGGCAGCTCCCTACCCTTCTACTGCTTCGTGGAAGGGAGGTTTCTATGACTTCTGTCAGATTTCGGGGCACTTGCGCAGGGATTGCCGGCAAGCCAACCGCCGGTATTTTGGGTGTGGTGCTAGTGACCACATAGTTCGGGACTATCCCGGGGGCAGGCTTGGCCAGCCTGCAGTCACACCGGCTCGTGATCAGGTCAGGCCGCCACTTCCTCCTCAGCATCAGATCGTCGATCAGAGGACCGCTGCCCCGAGGAGAGGTCAGGCCTTCAACCTGAGTGCAGAGGAAGCCGAGACTGCAGAGGAGGTCATTACAGGTATATTTGTGTTTTGTTGTTTTATTATCTGTTCCCTGCTTTATTTGTTTATCCTTACATCATTTACTTGTGTAGTCTTTCTTTTCACATCAGTATTCCTTATTCCTTATTATCCTACACTATTCATCTCTTCCTATGATTTTGATTCTATTATAGGTATCATTCTAGTCCATTCTTTCCCTGCCCATGTTCTTTTTGATTCCGGAGCGACCCATTCCTTCGTCTCTTCCCGCTTCGTAGATTAGCATCAGTTGGAGTACAGTGCTATGCCGGTGGCTTGGAACATCACCACAGGTGGCGGTGCTGTTATTTTCTCTAGGGAGTGCAAGCAGAGCCCTATGGTTATTGTGGGCGTAGATTTCAAGGCAGATCTGATAGTGATCGGGAATTCAGGGTTTGATGTGATTCTCGGCATGGATTGGCTGGGGGAGTCTCATGCTGTTATTGATTGCCGAGCAAAGAAGGTTGTGTTCAGGATTTCGGGCCGTGCTAAATTTGAGTTTCATGCTGGGGAGACACCCCTTGGGCATGGTACAAAGGTGGTAGATGAGGAAGGTTGTGCAATGGAGTTGCACACAGGCTGTGAGGTTGTGCCTCTAGTAGTGCGGAAATTCCTAGATGTGTTACCAGAGGAATTGCCCGGGTTACCTCCAGATCGAGAAATGGAGTTCGGCATTGAGGTTCAGCCAGGTACAGTGCCGATATCGAAGAGCCCGTACAGGATGGCACCGATTGAGCTAGCAGATCTGAAGGTACAGATTCAGGGTTTGTTGGATTTGGATTTCATCAGACCTAGTGTTTTACCGTGGGGAGCTCCTGTTCTGTTCGTCAATAAGAAGGACAGAATCTGCAGACTATGCATTGATTACCGAGAGCTGAACAGTGTTCCTGTGAAGAATCGGTATCCACTACCCAGGATCGACGACTTATTTGATCAGTTGGGCGGTGCAGCAGTCTTTTCGAAGTTGGACCTTCGCTCGAGGCATCATCAGGTTAAGGTAGAGGCAGCAGATGTGCAGAAGACTGCATTCAGGACCAAGTACGGGCATTACGAGTTCTTAGTGATGCCCTTCGGAGTCCCGAATGTCCCAGCAGTGTTTATGAGCCTGATGAACAGAGTTTTCTCCCCGTTCCTAGACAGATTTGTGGTGGTCTTCATAGATGACATCTTGGTGTATTCTCGGAACCGGGAAGACCATGCTGAGCATCTGAGGTTAGTCTTGCAGACACTGAGGGAGAATAAGCTCTTTGGAAAACTTAGCAAGTGCGAGTTCTGGCTTGACCGAGTCACATTTTTGGGGCATATTATCTCGGGCGAGGGAATCGCTGTTGATCCATCCAAGATTGCTGCAGTGAAAGATTGGCCAGTGTCTAAGTCAGTTTCAGAGGTGAGAAGTTTTCTTGGGCTAGCAGGGTATTATCGGAAGTTTGTCCAAGACTTCTCAAAGATTGCTAGGCCGTTGACTAAATTGACAGGGAAGGACCAGAAGTTTGCTTGGGATGGGGCCTACAATGAAGCTTTTGCAGAGTTGAAGGGCAAGTTAACGTCAGCGCCAGTATTGACTATACCAGATTGTTCGGGTGGTTTCGTGATTCATTGTGACACTTCAGGTAGAGGTCTAGGTGCAGTGTTGATGCAGTAGGGTCGAGTTGTGGCTTATGTGTCTAGACAGTTGAGGCCACACGAGAAGAACTACCATACTCATGACTTGGAGTTGGCAGTGGTGATTTTTGCTTTGGAGACACTATTTACTTGGAGACCAAGTGGAAATATTTACTGACCACAAAAGTTTCAAGTATGTTTTCACCCAGAAGGAGTTGAACATGAGACAGAGGCACTGGTTGGAGTTGATGGCCGACTATGACATCAGTTTGCAGTATCACCCCGGTAAGGTGAACTTGGTGCTAGATACGTTGAGTAGGAGGCCAGTCGCCATGTTGTTGACTAAGCAGAAGGAGCTTGTTGAACAGATGAGAAGGTTGGACTTGAATGTGATTTTGTCAGGCACCGACCAGAGTTGTATGATACTTCAGTTGCAGTCATCTCTGGTAGAGCAGATCAAGAAAGTACAGGCAGGTGATGAGTAGCTACAGGGATTTTGAGCAAAAGTTGAGGCAGATACAAGGACCGATATGGTCATTCACTCAGATAGATCACTTCGCTTTGGGGCTAGGTTATGTGTTCCAAAGGGTGAAGTCAAGCAGAAATTGCTCGAGGAGGCTCACTAGTCGGCATACTCTATTCATCCTGGTGGTACCAAGATGTATCGGGATTTGAAGCTTCACTTCTGGTGGCATGGTATGAAGAGGGCCGTAGCAAGATTTGTGTCTCAGTGCTTGATCTGCCAGCAGGTGAAGGCAGAACATCAGAGAACCACCGGACTTTTTCAGCCTCTTTCCATTCCGGAGTGGAAGTGGGAGCATATCACCATGGATTTTGTGATCGCCTTGCCAAGGAGTCCTAAGGGTCACAACGCCATTTGAGTGATTGTCGACAGACTTACAAAGAGTGCTCACTTCATCCCCTTCAGAGTTTGTCAGCTTACTGAGAGTCTCACAGAGAGGTACATGCAGAAGATTGTTAGGCTTCATGGGGTTCTGGTCAGCATTGTATCCAACAGGGATACCAGGTTCAGATCTCAGTTTTGGGAGCCTTCAGAGTAGTCTTGGGAGCAAGTTGAAGTACAGTACAGCCTTCCATTCTCAGACAGACGGGCAGTCAGAAAGGATCATTCATATATTAGAGGACATGTTGAGGTCCTGTGTGCTACAGTTTGGAGGGTCTTGGGAGGATCACCTGCACTTGGTAGAGTTCTCGTACAGCAAGCTATCAGGCCAGTCTTAAAGCTGCACTGTACGAGGCATTGTATGGTCGGAAGTGTAGGTCACCAGTGTGCTGGGATAACATTAGTGAGAGAAAGTTGTTAGGGCCAGAGTTGACCACCAGGACTGTCGATGCAGTGGCTCAGATCAGGAAGCATCTTCTGGCAGCGTAGGACAGGTAGAGAAAATGGGCAGATGTCCATAGAAGACCCTTGTAGTTTGAGGTGGGAGACCATGTGTTCCTTAAGGTATCACCGTGGAGAGGCGTTATTCGGTTTGGAGGTGGAGGCAAGCTAAGCCCCAGGTTCATCGGGTCGTTCGATATTGTTGAATGAGTAGGCAAGGTGATCTATCGTCTTGCGTTGCCACCGGCTCTATCTGGGGTGCATGATGTCTTTCATGTCTCCCAGCTCAAGAGATACAACAGGGATGAGAGCCATGTGATTGAATATTCAGAGTTGTCTGTGCAACCAGATCTGTCTTGTGAGATTCCGCCAGTTACTATCATGGATGGGCATGAGAAAGTGCTGAAGAACGAGGTCATCAAGCTGGTTCGAGTTTCTTGGAATCCTCACTCGCCAGGTGAGTCGACTTGGGAATTGGAGGAGGAGATCCAGAAGAAGTTTCCCCATTTGTTCGTGTAGTCTCCTTGTCTTTCTTTTCTTTCGGGGTTGTCCTATGTACCACTTGTCCTTATTTCGAGGACGAAATTCTGCTTGTTAGGTGGGTAGAATTTGTAACCCCTGTTCCCTGTATTTTTATTTCTCTACCGTATTTTATTCCATTGTACTCTGTTTATCAATTTGAGAATCTGTATTTTGTTTCTAGTTCTAATAAAAATCATTTCTTTTGTTTCGACTCAATTTTGTGCCAATATTTATTTCAATTGTATCTTTCCTATTCACTCTAATTTATTGTTCGTCATGGGGATTTGACTGTTTCATCCCATCTAATCCACATGGCCTAATTATATAGAATTTTGAATCAATCTCCTGTTGGATCCCACTCAAACCCGTTAACCAATAACCCACAACCCAAAGCCTTATACTATATAAACCTAATTAAATCCTAACCCTAGATTAACCCTAAACCTAATTCACTGTTCTACCCCCTATACGGTAGCCGCCCCTTACTGTTCATCTTTCAACGCCTTCTTCTACCTCGATTCACTCCCGACGCTTCAGCTTCCCTCTACCATTGCTGAATCCCCTAGCTCTTCGCCATCGTCCCCTTGCTCCGCTCTCACCACCATCCCCGCATCATTTTCATCATCTCCCTCATCGAACCCCACTCACTTTGCCATTACCGACCCATTACCCATCCACCTTCGTCGACCTCCGAACCCATTACTCTCGCCTGTGCCCATCGTCGTTTCCATCCCCTACTGCAGAACCCCCTCCTCATCGCCTCGTCCAAGCTAGAACCCCCGAGCTCCCACCATTGCTTCGCTCCCCTGTTTTTCCACCAAAATAGAGCTCCGAGCCGAGCTCCGTCGTCTCCACCCCATAGCTGTCGTCGCCCTTCGTCGACTGCTCCCTAGTCGAGTCTCTCACCGTCGGAGTCGCCCACAATTGTCGTCGCCAGCCACAGTCGGAGCTTCCCACCGCGTCGCTGAGTTGATCAAGAAGAGAGGAAGGAGAAAGGTTGCTTTGAATCTGGGCCACACGATATCATCAAGATCGTGGCCATCATCAACCAGATCTGATCATCACCATCAGATCGCATCTCAGCCCTCCATCTTGATCAGATCTGATATCGGCCGTCCAATCACATTTGTGGTTGAGATCTGCGTTTGCTGTTTTGTGAGGAGTTGGATCCAAATTTGTGTGTTACTGTTTTGCACGTGTCTCGCACGTGCGTGTGTCCGTGCTCGTGTCTTGCCTCTCAGGATTCTCATCCTGTTATTTGTTCGTGTTCGGATTCATCATCATCCCTAAGACAAGTATCTTCTTGTACAATTTATTGTTCTAGCACAAGCGTTTAATTGAAAATACTGTAAGTAGGTTGTAGTTGTGATTCCCATTGGCTTATCATTTGATGATCTCATTCTATACCTTATCAATTACATGATCTAAGAGTCACAACCTTTTGTTGATACCTATTACACTTTGATTTACATCACATGTTAATTTAGACCCATATGAATAATAATTATAAGGCTTTTCATGCAAAAACTATCCTTGTTTGCTGTTATTTCTGTCTTTACTTGCTGTTTCGACCCCGATAACATCCGAATCTGGACTTTAGTCCTGAATATAAAATGTAGCCCCAGATGTCTAGTTTACTATCCTTTTGAAGGAATTGAATTCTAAGTTATGGTTTGTGAGATATCGCAGTTTTACTGCTGTTGTGTTTGTAATCGCGGATTCATAAAAACTGCTGCATCACTTTGTTTTACAATTAATGTAAGTATGCTACCTGTAAGAAAATGACTTGAAATTTTGCATGTTGATTTTGGATACCCTAGAGAACAACCCCTAATTTTCTTGGAATTAATTAATGAAGTTTAAAGCCTGTTTCATATGTATAAACTCAGTTTTACAAATTCTGGCTGAACACAAATGTTGTGTAGTTTGCTATTTTGACACCTGATGCGACAACTTTTATATGTCTTATTTGTATGCGTTGGAACCGGGCAGAAGTCTAGTTTCCAGACCTTCTGACGGATCCATATTTTCTATCTTGTAGCAACGGGAATCGCAGTTTTGGTGCAGCAACGTCATGCTATCCAGAACTGGAATCTTCGTAGTTTTTGATAATTTTAAATTGTGTTGACCCTCGAATATGCCTTCTAATTATATTAAACTTGTTCCATTTTATTGATCATATTTACTTGACCTGTTTCGCATGCCTTCATGCTTGTTTGATGATAATAATAAATAATGAGCCGGGATTTAAGGGAAAGACCATAGTAGTGGACAATATAGGTAAGTGTACTCGGAAGGGGGCCCGTGTTTCCCACTTGATACATGCTTCATGAACTAGTTATATTATTATTCGATTCATGAACTAGTATATGATTATTCGATTCATGGACTTGTTATTACTTGATTCATGAACTAGTATATTATCGTTTGATTCATGACTTGTCATATTATTACTTGACACATGAACTAGTTATATGATTACTCGATTCATGAATATGGCTTGCTTGATACTTGATGCCTAAGTACACCGCCCTATAAAATCCACCACTAGGCCTAAACGTAACTGTTTGTAAGTAGCAACCATGTGGTAAAAGTATGGACGCATGAAGTGCTACCGAGATAGAATTAAACATTAAACTTAAGAATAACTTGTCACTTGTACACACTTGATACCCTACTTGATACTTGTTACGTGATACTAGTTACTCGATACTTGTCACTTGATACTCGATATAACTACATGCTCACTTGTTACTTGTTCCACTACTTGTACTTGTTACCCAATCTTGTTACTTGAGTTGTCTTACTTGCTAGCTCGTCTTTGGAATTCCACTACTTGTAGCATCCCAATTATATCATGTTATACATTCTTGATTCCAGATCTTGTTTCATATTTTCTTGTATCTATTTTCATACTCTTGTTTGTACTACTTGCGGCCCTAACTTGCACTAAGGGCGTTTGTCTTTGTTTTCTCTATTTTCCTTATATATATATATATATATATATATATATATATATATATATATACAGACTTTGGAGACGAACTGCCTGCTGGAATTGGTGAGCAGACGTTCTAGGCTTCGCTCGGGGAAAAACTGCTTTAATTATTTTGTATTTGAGTTATTTATATTTGTTGCTACTTGAAACTTGTAACAGGCTTGTAGTCCCGAAGTTTTATCTTTTGATCCAGATCTGAAAATTATTTGGGATATTTATATTTTGTTTCAATTGTTTTCTGTTGATTAATAAATTATTCATGCATGCGTGGTTGTGTATATTTTGTTATATTCTTGTTATGATGCTGAGTTGATCCTACAGCTCATGAATGATGAAAATCATTTGCCGGGCTTTGTCACATACTCGTATTCCATATTTCTTTTAGGAAGCGGGGCGTGACACATGATATCTAGATTAGAAGTAGAGAAATTTCCCACCTCTTGAACAACGAATTTAGAGTTCTTAAAGAAGAACTCCTCGAAAGCACGATTGCCTTCCCTTCTCCTTGATCCTAGCCGCGAGCCTTCTCCTCCAAGCTATGCATACAGAGACTTCTCTCCTCCTTGCTTGTGCACAACCGGATTTCCCTCCTCCTTGTACTAGCCGGCCTCCAATGGAATGAACACACACACTCAATCTTTTTCTCACACAATCTCCACTTTCTCTCTAAAAAATCTCGGTGCAAAGGATGAAGAATGACAAAAGGGCCTATTTATACACAACTCATGGTCAAATAAAGGGTTGAGATGTGTTTGGATGAATGGCTAAGATGCATTTGGGAGTTAGAAAAATCACCCATTAGCACATAACCAACTCTCCACTCTTCCCACTCTCCATGAATGGCCGGCCTCCCCTTTTACAATTGCATGTGCATGTGCAATGCACGTACTCCCCTCATGCACACCTATGATTAAGTTTGTTCATTAATTTGTTATACTAATTTGTTACATGACAAAGTCTACCATACAAGTTGTTTAATTAACAATTGAATTAACTAGTAGGCTAGCAAGGTGGGTTAATTCTATGGGCTTTTAATTAATTTATTCAATTTATTTTTGGTGGGCTAGGATTAAGTTATTTGGCCTAGGACTCTATAATAATTAATAAGAGGCTTTTTAAAAGAGAATTGAAATATTTGTTCATGACATTAAAAATAATTTTAAAGCCAAAGCACACACTAATTTGCACGTGCTCAACACGTGAAATTAAATGAAAATTTTATATTTAATTATATGAAAATTCAGAATGTTTCAGTTAGAGTTTGTTCGAGTTTTTTTTTGCCACGGGGCATTTCATATAAAAAGCGTACATTATCAATTAATTTTTTTTGGAAGCATATATATAAATTTGTTTTCATTTAAATGGTATGTTCTGCAATGCTCCAAATTTGTTTGCATTTAAATAACTGTCATTTTTATTTTGTCAACTTGCAAAAAGCCTCATTTGAGAACTTGCTTAGGGCCCCCTGAAATTCAGTTACGCCTCTGCACAGAGAATGAAACTCTCTGTTGGACTTAGTGAATTTTTCGAGAGAAAAAAAATACATAGAAAATTTTGAACAAAACTCGTCATTCCCAACAACGAGTCTAGTATAAGCGTCCTCGCCGTTGGGAACGGCGAGTCTTCATTGAAATTTTTGAACTGAACTCGCCAATCCCAACGGCGAGTTTCTAAAAAAAAAGTAAAATTAATTTTTTTTAAAAAAAAATACTACACTCGCCGTGTCCCAACGGCGAGCATGAAACAACTAAACTCGCAGTTGGGAACGACAAGTTTAGTTTTTAAGTCCACGAGCGCAAATACTTTGGCCACCGTTATGTTTCTGCAAATAGTTTCAAAAAGTGGCATATATAAAAAAAATCAAACCAATACATCAAAATATTGGATGATATTTAGAACCATAAATGAGTATCGTGTAATTATTGCACCCTAACAACAAGGAAGATCATGATAACGACATGAGGGGTTGATATACTAAAATTCAGATTTCTTAAAATAATAAGCGATGAAATTGTGTTGTATTATGGAGCTCTGCAGGTTCTTAAACATGTTTTTTCCTTTTGGCAGGCTTTTGGAGAGTAATCTACTAATCAAGAACATATACAAACGACACTACTAAGCAACTTCAGAGACAAATGGATCAAGGTATATTTCTGTTCCGGTTTTTATTTATCGCGATTGAATGTGATTGCAATTGTTCAGTGTGCAATACAAACTGCTGCCGTTTCTGCTATTGGTATCCATTCTAATTTGTACATGGCTCACTGTTTTTGTTTTGCACACTCGTAGTTATGCAAAGTGATTCTCAATTCACTCGTACATAAGAAAGCTCTACTCTGAATTTGGAAGTGCAAATGCAATTGGGAATGCGATGAATCTTGGATTTATACATGCCTCAGAGTCGAATCTAATTTCCTATATCAGATCTACCATGTTTTCGTTGATGTCTTCGCATTTTACTAAAAAATTACTTAGATGATGATTAAATGCTACTTTGGGAGTTTTTTTCTTTTTCTTTCTTACAGTGGAAACAAATAAGCTGTTGTTTGCAGGAGAAACTAAAGGATGTGAAGACTGGGAGGTATTACTTGATGAGCAATGAAGAAAAATTGCAATTCGGGATTTTCAGCAAGCCACTTCCATGCTTTGGTTGTGGCAATTGCGGTTGGTCCCCATATCTGTGTTGTGTACCTTTGTTAGGATTCAAGTTTCTTGCATTCTGTTGGTTGGAAAAAAAATCATATGCCCAATTACGCAAATGATTCTTTTCCTTTATAATATATACATTATGTTGTGCGATGATACTACAACAAACACTGAAAACTTTATATGGAACTTCTCTTGTTCAATTTGAGGCACTAGTTTGCACTGTTGCTGCCTTAATAGCAATATTTGTCATTCGCCTCTAATCCATGAAACTCCGTGCGCATTCTTGTGCATTTTGATGTCGCATGCAATGACACATGTAGAATTACAGATCCAAAAGGGTTGACAATCATAGGAATTTGTTGGCAATCAGTTGCTTGGAAGTTCATACCTTCACCATCCATCAATGAATTCGGGTATAAGCAACAAATATAGAGACAGATAGCTGATCTGCTTAGCCTTGAACTCGTATCTAATAAGATTAACTGTACAAAACATACAACTGTAGTTTTGAATTTCCTCAACCATGAATTCATGCACAAATCTTGAAACTGGCTCAATTTTTTTTTTCTTCTTTTGTCTTCCCTATAAAATCTGGTAAAACTAGCTTCAGAACCAACCAAGAAGTTTCAAACAGATTACCATTGTCCAAGAGGGCACTGCTCCAGATTCTTCGAATAATTCAATATGAACTCGGTAATGGTCATACATCATGACCCAGAAGAAAAAACCTAGAAGAAACGATACTGCATAAACTCTGATATTCTTCTACTAGCACATAAACAGTTTTACAGTAACATACCCAGATGAGATGATAAACAAATTTGGCTTTTCCATGTATTAACCTATAGTTAAAAGAAAAAAGGTCATGATTTGGGCTTGTACTTTCTTTGCAATTTCAGATCAACGACAATGACCGAAATATTATCTGTACTACCCTTCTGGAGAGCAAGCTTGATAAGGTAGTTGGCGGCAGCTTGGGCTGCCGGATCAGCAAATTCTCCCCTCTGAGATGAATCTGACATGGTGTTCCCACCATTCTGTTTGTACCAGAGGAGGATTCGCTTGCGTGCAGCATCGCATGCCTCCTCGTTCGACATCACATCCCAGAGACCATCGCTGGCAAGAACAAGGCAATCGTCATCCTTTGTTCGGGGGACTATCGTGACCTCGGGTATGGGGATTATCCATGGTTTCAAGTATCGATCACCTACATGAAAGAGTCCAACAATATGCATGTATGGTTAAGAACAGATCCAGAAGCTTTTATTGGTGGGGTGGGTGGGGATAGAATATTAAAAACACGAAGATTCATACATGGAATTAATAATCAATATACAAATTACATAATCGATTTTAGATTTCTTCTTTTTAGACTAAACATTTTCATACATTTTAATGTATCCTTTCTGCGTAAGCTGCTTCTTCATCAGCAGGTAGGGAATTCGATCGAGATTTCGGCCTCACCCGACATCCTATGATCACTGACTGGGAGATTCATTCCCCCTTGTATGAAGGCGCATGCATGCATATATCATGGACTAATCCAATAGACATTGTGCGGAAAATAAATGTATAAAAACTTTCTTATTTGAAATTACTAATCGCTATTTCTTCCTTACATTAAAAAGGAACTAAATGAAATGCAAATGAATATATCATCAGTCTTAGACATTTTAAGAAAACACTAATCTATCTGGTCAAAAAAAATAAAAAACTAATCTAATCAATTTTAGAAATTTTTGTTTTTTTAAAGAAGTCTACTTTCAATCTAATTCATTTTTCAATCTAATTCATTTTAAGCTCCAATCTCTGGAATGAATTTTAAACATAATAAAAAATAAAAAATAAAAAAATAGAAAATTATGTTTATACTGTTTGTAGGAAATATCTATAGATGTCGATCCCATGTAGATAGAGCCCAACATTTGTTGGGTTTATCTCTTGCATACTAGGTTCGACGTGAAGAGAAGACGGTGAAGCGAGAAGAGGTTCAAAGTGAATATTGGAGCAAGAAGAGTTACTGCTGCAAAAAGAGTTGAGAGTCGACTGCTAATAATAGCGGTTGACTACAACCTGGGTGGTTGGGTTCAACTCGCATTGCAGTCAACTGCAATATTTGCAGTCGACCGCAAGTAGCAGCGGCAGCAGTTTTGGGTCAAGTTTTGAGTGAATCTATTTGAGCCCAACTTCTTCAAGTTAGTACAGCTCCTATCGTATGACTTTCTCCTCAGAATATATCGAATGGTTATTGTATCAAGATTACAACCTAGGATTTCTCTAGATCTCTACATATCAAATAATGGCCATCATTGTGAGGTAGTACTTCAACTGAGAGTTTTTCCATTGTAAACAGCAGAGTATCTTCTATGGAGTCTTGAAAGATAGGTTCTTAGTGAGAGTGATTGTAACTCTTGTATCTTCTCTAGAGTTGAATAATATCTCAGTTATTTCTTCCCCGAAATTAAGTTCGTTTGAACTGGAACAAAATTGTGCACTTTGTATACTTGGTTTGGTCTACTTATTTCTTATTTGGTTGGTTCGTTGTGATTGTTTATCCCTATCCCCCCCCCCCCAAAACAAATAAATAAATTTAAAAAAAAACAGCCCCACTGCACTTAATTCCCTAACAACATTATGCACCTATAGTTACGAACAACATTCCACGATGGAAGCCTATTGACAACCACTGTGCTTAACTCCTTAACAACACTACGCACTTAAAGTTACGAACAACATTCCAGAATGGAAGCCTATCGACACACATGGAAGAAGTTCTAGGCATCGTGACTATTGGTGTCGACAAATACATCTGGTATGAGGGTCTCATTTGAATCTGACTCTGGAACGGCATGCTGACTAATGGACATCTAATATCTGTGTGCTTTGATTATGTCTATGTATAAGAATAGTGCTGAACTATCTTGACCAATGCATGCCCAAATAAACAGGACGATGATTTCAACACATAGTACATAGATTAAAGTCTATTTAGCATTACATATAATATGTAATGTATAGTTAATGTAAGCTGGTATATTTCTTCTTTTATTGCAAGGAAGCTAAAGTTGAAATCAAAGTGATTTTCTTATGGGTCAATCAGTGTAGTTGAAGGCTCGCCTCAGGCTCAGCCTTAGGCTCAAGGCTCAAGCTTAACAGCAGTTTGAGCCTCAAGCCTCAGTTAAAGGCCCCCCTTTATTCGAAGCTTTACTCAGGCTTGCGCCTGGACGCGCCTTAGCAAAGGCTCGAGCCTCAAGCAAAATGCATGCCTGAACACAACAGACCCGACCCGACCTGACCCGTCTTCACAACCCGACCCATCTCAACCCTTCTCATATCCCATAACTCCCCAAATTCTCTCACCTTCTCATTTCAAACTCTAACCCCAATCTCCAATCCCCTAACTTCTCAATTTGCACTCCTCATCAATTTCCTCCCCCTCCCAACAACATCGACAACGACATCGAAGCAGCTTGGCGACGACACAACAACATACAACAGATTAGCGGCTACAGCAAAAGAAAATCGGCTGCGCCGGCGACCTTTTTACTCGGTCTCTAGACTATCCACTCCTATTCTGGTTTCTTTTCTTTCTGATTTTACACTTTTATGGTTTGTTTCTTGGGTTTTCGTCTATCTTGGATTATGATACTTTTGCAAGTTACTTTAAAACAAAATTGTGAAGCTAGTACATTCCATAATTTACTAATCATGAAACCATGTCTTATTCAAAAAATTGCATCATATCTCAATGTAGAGCATGACCAAATTTTATGGTCGGCTAACTTTTGGTTATTACTGTAATATTTCAAAACACCTAACTATTTACTAAGATGTAATAATGTAATATTGTATGCTTATTATTGTAATATGTAATTTGATACTATTGTAATTTTACTGTATGTTCATTACTGTAATACTATAATACTGTATGCTGTATGGTAAGTTTTACTGTATGCTCACTACTGTAATACTGTAATACCGTATGCTCATTACTACATGAAACTATGAATTCAAGGTTAACATGATATTATTGTAGTTTTACAGAGGAACACATCGTATCACTTCGTCTTTGGAGCAAGAAACACATTGTAGTTATATATTACAGAGGAACACAATGTAGTTTTTCAAAAATGATAACTTGCACAGACATCTTGGTCATTATATGATATATTTTGTTGCTATGATGTTATCTTGTTTATATAATCTTATTTATAAATTTAAAAAACTCCCAAAAGTAGTAATGAGCCTCGATTAAGTGAGGCTTACGCCTCAAATTGCGCCTTGCGCCTCAGGCTTTTTATGGGGTAGTGAAACTGCGTTGCGCCTTACGCCTTCGACTACACTGGGGTCAATATTCTTACTTAACTATTAAAGTTTTTTTTGATTGAAATCATTCTCACAAAACATGCCTAATTGCTTATTGTGTAGAAAGTCCAAACATTCAAGGTGATGGCGGCTAATGTTTCCTTCTTCCGAGGGAGATAGGATAATGAAGATGACAATGTCGATGATGATGTTCCGACAAGGGTGAGATCAGTGCATCAATTCCTGCAAGGGGTTCTACACTGATCGTAGCCCAAAGAGATTTAGATGATGCACAGAAAGGCAAAGACTATGTCAAAGAAGGGTGCTTTTAAGCTAAATCCACAAGAGTTTTGAGAATTCCGAAAGATACTGATCAAAGCGAAGGTAACCATGGTCAAGAAAATTAAAGGTCTGAATATGGTAAAGAGCAGGGTCTCAAAGGGGCTCAAAGGGGGTGTTTTACGAAATGTCTAAGACACGCCCATTGTATTAAATTTCGACCGAAACACCCGAATTTTTTGACGAAATTTCCGTTTTAGAACTTGGCGTTCACCGAAATAGCATAAAATATCATATATATCATTTTAAAGCAAAATTCCCGAAATTTCAGGCCGATTTGAAATTTCAGGTTCAAAATATCAACAAATATTTTGGGCTGGTCATTATATTAGCAATATAGGGAGGGTTTTGACATTAAAACTCCCGATACCCAACTCAATCCGACCATTTATCTAGTAATTGCCAGTTCGAAATGTAATTATATTGACATTCTATGTATGTAAAAATTGAACCCTTACTTTTTTTTGCATGTTTCATGCTTACAATTTACATATTTGGGTTTTAATCAATATTGTTTTTATATGATAATGTGATCAATATTTTGTGTTATATCATATTTAGGAGATACATTTTAAATCGACATGACACCCCGATATTTATTAAATATCCTGAAATTCCCCAAATTCGAAATGAAAAATCATCAACCAACACAACATAAAAATCTGAGAACCTTGGACGCACCATGGTTTTTTTTTCCTTCGAAAAAAGGACCTTAACAAATAACTTATGCAAGGTCTATGGATGTTTGATGGAAGACTTACAGTCATGATGAGGCAATCTTAGGAGGAAGACCTCAAGCAGGATCTTTCATCTGATCTTCCAATTTTGGTAAGATTTTCAGCTTTACTTTCTAAACCTTGGCCTAAAAATATCATTAGCTGCATCGCGGCTCGGTACGTAAACGACTAAGTATAGATTGAGAATCTTTCGACCGAGAAGAACTTTGATAGAGATTCTAGTGAAGTAAGAACAGAGACCACCACAATGTTCAAAATTTAAAATTTTCAGCTGTTACAACCATTGAACCATCAATGCCCAATAGTTTTAAAGTGAGATTCTATATGAAACCCATAGGAGGAAAAGAAGAAACACATAAGATGAAAAGAAGCAACAGGAGAAGGTAGAAAGCTCAGTTGAGCTAAAGGATGGGTGTTCCAATGAATGTCAATAATTCTCAAAATGCGACAAACAAATAAATGTGAAAATATGCTGTAAAGAATATGGATCGGGAAAGTGATAGCAAGAACTCAGAATGAGAGGAAGAATGAGAAGCTATGCAAATCAAATTTATATTAGAGAAAATGTCGAGCCATCAAACTTTATCAGGTTAATCCATACCCACTTTCTTGCATATTAGCATACAGAATACATTGTTTCTGTATCAGCTAACCAATTTAACATAAAGCTCAGGCCAATGAACAATTCATATTATAATATGTTGGTAACATGAAATGCTTAATACAGTTTAAGGATTCCCCAAGAAAATAATGTCATCGCATTAAAACGGCTCACATTTCAACTTCATTTCGCAAATACTAAAAAGAGAAAATACTAAAAAGAGGCAGCATATCCGATACATATCATAAAAATTTTAGTAAGTGTCAACTGTATAAATAATGAAAATCACAGTTACTTTCTATGTGTAGATGCATTTGTATTATTTAACCATCCATTCCATAAAATATAATCATTAGTAACCATCGAGTACACAGATTTAATTTAACCATTTCAATCTACTAATTCATATTATAACTGACGCACATTACTGATAGAATATCACTAACTTCCGGAGTAACTTACGTTAGGGACTAGTATCCAACAACACTCTTTAACATGTACATCATTAAAAGGTACATGTGAACAAATGCCTTACCGGCCTTGTGAAACCTATGGTTTTGGATTTATTGAGAGTCCAACTTGCATATACCCAATGAGTTCTAAATTTGATTCAGTGAATAAACTAACATGGTGCAACTCTAACGTAATCAGTACTATCACAGGATTACAACTATTTACTAGTCTTATAGTATATACACCACAGTTGCACGAGAATTACCAATGGAATTACCAATGCAGGTTCTTTCTATTACTCTTAAAACTTTATTGTATTCTTTTTGTACTTTGCACACAAAACAAAATGGAATCTTCATACATTCTTACAAGCATTTACACAATGAATATCTTCACTAAATGTTTACCGTGAATGTTTAGAATACAATTGATTTTTGTCCAAACTACAATAAGCTCAGGTGTTTGCTTTTTTTTATGTACCTGATGAATGTAGTCAAGGAAATAAGTGGCATTTTCCTGAGAACTCCCTATTGTTATACTTGAATCAGTTAGGCCCTCTACACAACTAGAACTAGAACTGTACAGTCATCAAAACAAACTATGAAATATCAGTTGATATAAATCATTATGTTGTTGGATTTTTTTCCATAATGACACTCGAAAGATTTGATATTTCCAAAATAGCACTTGTAGTTTTCATATTTTCAAAATAGCAACTATTAAGTATTTGATATATTCCAAAAAACCACTTGATGTTACTTGGTGTTATGTTTTGGACGAAAATGGTTTTAAATGACCATTTTGCCCTTATCTTTTTCACACATTTGCTAACTCTTTCTTTCCCCTCTCCCTTTAGGTAGGTTTAAGGTTTTAAAGAAGATTTTCAAGGAGGAGAAGAACAAGAGGAAGTGGGTTAGAAGTCTAATGGATTTAAGTTTTGGTTTCATTGAGAAAATGAAGAAGAGTAAATAAGATTGGGATGAGAAGAGAAACATTTAAATAGAAAGATGAGGGTATTTTTGTCATTTCAGAAGTTTCTTATTGGGTTAAACCCTAAAGAATAATATTTTAGGAATAAACCATTAACTTAATGGATCTAGTAACGTCGGGTGGTTTTTTGGAACATAACAAATACTTACAGTTGCTATTATGAAAATATGAAAACTACAGGTGCTATTTTGGAAATTTCAAACAAGTGTCATTATGGATATATCAAATTTTCATGTTGTCATTATGGAAAAAAAAAAAACAATGTTGTTTAGTTTAATGAGTTAGGCGTGTAGATGGAATTGGAGAATGGGGTGACATTTGGGTTGTAGTACACTTAAATTGACTAAAATTCCAATTGTTGCAACATGCTCTTTTTGTTGCAATTTGAGCCCCAATCCCTTCAAAACAAAATTAAATCGTGTTGGATAATGGAGATGGACACCGCAGACCAGAAACACATGCTCTATGTAATCTAATTAACATTAGTTCTTAAGACATGCTTACCAATTGCCCTTGACATTGCAAGAACACCAAATACACGATAGTCATCCCAATGAATTACTTTCCCTCCCCCTGCTTCAATCCTCGCATACTCATCTTCTCTGTTTGGCTGACCACAGTAAATGAGATCAATTAGTTTTTGGAAGGCATAAAAGTAATTTGAACAGTAAGCCAGAGATTAAAATACATGTTGCCCCTCAAAGTTTCATGGAGAAAAGCAAATAGGGCCTCTAAACTTTAATTGTCAACACATTTCACCGCAAAGGACTTGGCAATTTGCACCTTCCTTAGTGATTATTTGCCAATAAATGAGATTATGATTGCTAAAAATTAAAACCTTGAATAAGCTAAGATTTGGACATTGCACAAGGTGATGGCTAACTGATATTCTAGAAAAAAATATATTTATTGATGTAATTAGGTTCTGAAAAATTTCTTACATTTCGACTATAGGAATCAAATAGTATGTCAGACATTAAATAAAGTGGACCTGAAGCCTACAATCTAGTCATCAAAGAAATTCGTGTGATGACTGTAATTAAAAGGTTGGCTTCACAAGCATGGTGGATGTGAAATAATTTGAAGTTCAAATTTATGTTACAGTGTTAATGCATGTCTAATAAGAACTTCCGCCTACTGAGTAATGTACATTGATATATAGGGGATGAAGCAGTAACTTCAAAAGGATAGGAGAGCGAAGTGTTCAAAATTAAACTTTAGGTGGGAATTTGCCTTTCCAGTTCTAGAGGTGATATATGAAAGGAAAAAGTGATTGCAACTAACTTTATGATCCACCGACAAAGCCAGAGGTACTTTCCCACGACAAAGAACTGCTCTCGAATCGCCACAATTGGCAATGATTATGTGCGAAGAACAAAGAACCGCAACCACAGCAGTCGACCCAACAGTATCTTGGGCAACAGGTTCTGGTAGTTGCACATCACTCGTATCAAGATCTGCATCTTCTCCGGTACCGCTCGTCCTCGCCTTCCCCACAACTTCATCGTCAACCCTCTGAAAGCAATCCACAAAAACCCTCTCCCACTGCTTCTGCCAGTCCATTCCTTCTTTCAAGCTCCGTATCTCTTCAATCAACGCCAGATGGATACGTTCTCGACAATAGTTCGCAACCTAAAAGTACAAAAATGACAATTAGGCCATACAAAATTCAAATTCAATCAAACAAACTACAAAATGATTAATCTTGTCAACCTGAGCACCACCATGACCATCATAGACTCCGAAGAAATGCGCAGGCAACTTAACCGAATCCCGGTCCAACCCATCTGCATGCTCATCACCCACAACCATCCGAAGCGGAATTTCAAAGAACCCAGGCCTGGCAATTACAGCATCTTCCATCTCAGGCCTTCTTCCGCATACCGACTTAAAACCCCAAAGCGGAAAGTAATCCCATAAATACACACTCTTCTTCTTTACACAATTTGAAGACGACGAAAACTCCTCCTCACAAGGCTCCACCCCATCATTGCTTACAACCAATGATTCAATACCCTCATTCACATCTTCACTTAAACTGGCAGCACTCTTCTCCTTGGACAAATCATTTGCCACTGGATCAGAGAGCAATATAGTGGCAAGCCGCGTAACCTCCATTGGGTTTTCACACACAGCCATCCCTAAAGGCAAAACTAAAGCAGTAGACATCTCCTCCATAAATCCCCCACCTCTCTCTCTCTCAATTATATATCCTTTCCGTTGTCACTCTCTCAAAAGATTCAACAATCAAAACAACCAACCACCACTTAGAAACCCAACTGCCCATCTCCTCCTCCCCCTCCTCATCACTTCAAAACAGGGTTTTCACGACTCGGGTTTTAATGGGTTGAGTCCCTGCACAATATGGGAATGACCCAGATCACAGAATCAATACATCTTAACCAAAATCCCCCCAAAAATGTTAATAAAAAAAAAACTTAAAAAATTCAGTACTGAACAAGAACAATAGTACAACACTTGTTAGTTAAAGGGCTTACCAGCACGTATGGCATGAAATGAGATGAAGGGTGCTATGGTTTTGCTTGTTTCTCTCTCTAGAATTTTATGGTTTTGGTTTCTCTCTCTAGAATGTTTTGGTTTGGTGGTGGTGAAGAAGAAGAAGGAGGAGGAGAAGAGAGAGGAGAAGAAACAGAGGAGATGAGAGAGAAAGAGCGGTGGGTGACTAAGGGGGGACACGTGTCTGAGTTTAGACGGCGTGAGTTAACGGCGGGTTGGATCAGCGGTGCCGTGATTGCTTATCTAGCGGCCGTTGACGTATCAGTTTGGTGGGGGGCCTGGATGAAGAAATGGAACAGTTAAATATGGTTAATCCAAACTGGATTTACTATCACGTGCATATCATACGTTTCATGTACATTTATTTTTTTTTAAAATCTATATAATAAAATACAAGGAAAGCTATCAAATAGCTCTTTTTCAATCCCCAAAATTAAAGATCTAGATTTAACCCCACAAAATACATTTTTTCTTCAAAACTCAAATTCAAAATTTTTCCCAAAATAACTCATTTATTTAATTAATTATCTCTCTCTCTCTATATATATATATATATAGGGGTCGGTTCCGGTTCGGGTGAGAACCAACCCTGGGGTGAGAACCTAAGGGTCTATCCTAGCCATTCATCTGTGTAATCTTAACGGTCAAGATTTTTTAAAATTAAACAATAAGATTAATTAATTTTTGCATTAAGATGTCAATCCCTTTAAATAAGGGATGGGGACCGCGTAATAAAAGGAATAATTATAAATTGCCTTTTTTTTGTGTGTTTGGTCAAATTGGAGAGAGAAATAATTTATTCCCGTAAAATATTGGAGAAGATTTTGTTTCCCAAATTAATAGCAACTGCAGAATCATTCACCATTTCGTTCCTTACAGTTACTGTTTATTACAGTTGTTATTTATAATTATTACAGTTGCTGTTTAAGTGGTCAGGTATTGCTGTATAATTATTTCAGTTGCTATTTATAATTATTTCAGTTGCTATTTATAATTATTACAGTTGCTATTTATAATTATTACAGTTGCTATTCGAGAAGATTTTGTATCCCAACTTAATAGCAACTTCAGAATCATCACCAATTCGTTCACTATATAGCAACTGACTGTATTGTAAGTAGATACAATAGCAACTTCAGTTGCTATTTGTAATTTTAACTTCAGTTGCTATTTATAGTATTCCTTCACCAATTTCAGTTGCTATTTATAATTATTTCAGTTGCTATTTATAATTATTACAGTTGCTATTTATAATTATTACAGTTGCTATTCGAGAAGATTTTGTATCCCAACTTAATAGCAACTTCAGAATCATCACCAATTCGTTCCTTCACCAATTCGTTCACTATATAGCAACTGACTGTATTGTAAGTAGATACAATAGCAACTTCAGTTGCTATTTATAATTTTAACTTCAGTTGCTATTTATAGTATTTCTTCACCAATTTCAGTTGCTATTTATAATTATTTCAGTTGCTATTTATAATTATTACAGTTGCTATTCGAGAAGATTTTGTATCCCAACTTAATAGCAACTTCAGAATCATCACCAATTCGTTCCTTCACCAATTCGTTCACTATATAGCAACTGACTGTATTGTAAGTAGATAAAAATTTCATATTTAGCAACATTGTACGTAGCAACAAATGTTGTTCATCCTGATGAAGATTGTGGTTCGGCTGAAAATAAAATAAAAAATGCAATATATGTTGCCTAATAATCTGTGATCTACATTCCTTTTAAATAAAATAAAAAAGGCAATATATGTTTTTTTTTTGATAAGAAGATGACCTCTGTCATCGTTTCATTAACGAGAATTAAAGAAACAAAGTAGTACAAATTACATAAGCCTTAAAGATAGGTCCCTAAATCCTTCCCCACTTGCACTGCCGAGAATCCAACTAGCCACAGTGAAGCAACAAAATACTACAGAGAAACATCAAAATACATCCATACATAACTAAGACGGAGAAAGTAATAGTACAACCATTACAAAGCTAATCCACACTCCTAATGCCGCAGTCCCACCATATGACCTGGCTCAGTGCTCCTCCTCTGACAACCTGATCTTCTTCGCCTGCCCCGCCTTACCTGCCCAATCATGAATGAGTAGGAAGATGTTATGTATAGAAGAATTAAAGGTTTGATTAATGTTTCTAAAGCATGCGTCGTTACGGTCTAGCCATAATCTCCAGATAGTAGCAGCTACAGTTAAGTCCCATGCCCTTTTATCCTGTGGTCTAATGTAGTCGTCCCTCAAAGTACCCCATACTTCCGAAGTGGAGTTAGGGAACCGAGTGCACCCGAAACCTCTACAGATTACTTCCCACGTATGTGCAGCCTTAAAACACGTGAAAAATAAGTGAGTCGTATCCTCGTCTGCTTGGAGACAATGCGTGCATCTAACGTCTATCTGCATATTTTTTCTCCTAAGATTAATTTTTGTTAGAATCGCATCGTTATGCACTAACCATCCGAACGCTTTAACTTTTAGCGGAGCCTGTGTTGCCCAAATCCTACTCTCTACTCCGCATCTAATCCCCCCGTCATTTATCCACGAGTACATAGACGCTACTGAGAACGACGCTGAGTTATGAAGGTTCCAACTCCTCTCATCTGGATCGTTGGTCGTGTAGCCCCCCTCTGACTGTTTTAGTCTGTTTAGTTCTTTGAACTATTCCGTGCTCTCTAGTGTCGGACTATCCCTAACCGTGAACTTGAGATTGTTGTTTCTCCAAACGTCTGCTACCAAGGCGTCCGAATTTACTACAGCCTCCGATGCTTGCGGATATAAATTCCTAAGAGTTCTGTTTCCGCACCATTTGTCGTACCAAAATCTGGTATCTTTCCCGTCTCCTACCCTGCATGTCGTGTTTGTGGCGAAGATCTCTCCTTGTTTGGCAATACCTTTCCAAAGAAAGGACACCTTACGTCCTGTACTTGTTCCTCCGAACCTGAATTTTTTCCTTCTTCGGTAAAGATCAAAGGATAATGACCACCACCCCTGCTTTCTACTGTAGATCTTCCACCACCATTTGCTGAGTAAAGCTCGATTCATATCGTGTAGATTGAGGATACCCAGTCCTCCATACTCTTTTTTCTTACAAACCCTGTCCCATTTGACGAGATGAAAACCTTTATTGCCTTCGCCAGACCCCTTCCATAAGAAACGTCTTCGCATTTTATCTATCCTATGAATGACCCACTTAGGGACTTCATAAATAGACATAAGATATAATGGAATTGCATTGATAACCGAGTTTAACAGGGTAATCCTTCCGCCGAGCGATAGGAACTTACTCTTCCACCCTTCCAATTTCTTTGCGACCTTTTCTATCAATGGCATCCAATCCTCTCTAAGTAGCGGGCCAGGTCTAATGGGGGGTCCCTAGGTATTTTAGGGGGAAATCCGCAGTTACACAACCTATAATTTGTGATATCTCTGATGTGGAGGTGGATAGCTGATCGCTAATTGGAATAACGCAGCTCTTCTGGAGGTTGATCTTCAACCCCGACCAACCTTGGAAGCATGCTAGGGCCACTTTCATCGCTACGACTTCCTCTACTTTAGCCTTACCGAATAACAGGGTATCATCAGCATATTGCAAAATGGTCATGGCTTGCTCAATTCCCTTTATCTCTATACCTTTGATCTGGTTGTTAATCTGAGCTCTCTTTATCATCTCTGCCAGGCCGTCTGCTACTACAGCGAACAATAGTGAGGATAGGGGGTCCCCCTGCCTAAGACCTCTTTTGCAGCGGATTTCCTTACCCTGCCAACCGTTTACCTGTATGAACGATTTTCCACCTTGAACGCATCTTCTCATCCACGATCTCCATTTCTCCCCAAATCCTTTTAGTCGGAGCGCCTCCTCCACACAATCCCAACTAACCGAATCATAGGCTTTTTTGAAGTCTAATTTTAACAGAAAACCGTCCACCTTTCCTTTATTCCCTCTAAACACGACTTCATGAGCCGCCGCTATGCTATCCATAATGTCCCTACCTCGAATGAATCCGCTTTGTGATTGCGCAATAACATCCTGAATATTAGGAGCTAATCTCTGGGCTAATACTTTTGTGATGATTTTGAATGATCCGTTAATAAGGCTGATTGGTCTGAGGTCTTCTGCTGTTCGGACTTCCTGTTTCTTGGGTACAAAAATGATAGAAGCGTAGTTGAGTCTTTCCAGGGTAGTGGTACTATTGTGAAACTCAGAGAAGATGTTCATCATATCCTCCTTCACAATCATCCAGTAAATCTTGTAGAAGAAAATCGGCAAACCATCAGGGCCCGGAGCCTTGTCTTGCCCTAGGTTCTTTATTGCCTCTCGTACTTCCTCTTCAGTGAATGGGTGTTCGATCCCATTGCTCCCCTCAATTTTCGACTCACTCCACATGTCCGGTACTAGCCTACATCTGTCGTTGCTTTTGGTTCCCAACAGGTCGTGGAATTTGTCGTCCAAATGTCGTCTGATAATCTCTTCGTCTTCAATCCAACTTCCCTCTATGAGAAGCCCTCCAATGTGGTTTTGTCTTCTTCTTCCGTTAGCGATTTTATGAAAGAACTTTGAGTTAGCGTCCCCTTCCTTCAACCATTGAATTCGCGCCCTCTGCTTCCAGTGAATTTCCTCCCTCGCTTGGATGTTCAGAATTTCCTGCCTCCCGTGATTAAGTTCCTCCTTCTCAGGGTCTGTCAGGTCTCTTTCCTCCTGCATGGTTTCTAACTCGAATATCCTGTTCCCTAGCGACTCTCTTAAGGCTCCCGCGTTGGCAAATTTCAGCTTAGCCCAGCTCTTCAGGTCCTTCCTTAAACGTCTTGCTTTCTCCACCCATATACCAACTACTGACAACTGGTTCGTAGGGCGTGACCAGGACTCCCGAATCACCTGTCCTGTCTCCTCGAATGTGGTCCAAGATTTCTCGAATCTGAACGGATGGAACTTATGACTATAGTCTTGGTCGCACTCTATAACCAGGGGAAGATGATCCGACGTGTAACGGACAACGAATCTCACCTTGACGCGTGGGAACATATCCTCCCAGTCGTTGGTCACTAGTACCCTATCTAGCTTGACCAGAATTGGGTTTGAGCTCATACTAGACCATGTGAATTTCTTATCATTCATATGAAGCTCTATCAACTCTAACTCGTCAATGGTATTGTTGAAACTATCCTGTTCTGACTGGGCGTGTCCTCTACCTCTATGTTCGTCTTGGAATCGCGTGATATTGAAATCTCCTCCAACTACCCATGGCTGGGCCCATCTATTCCTGATGTACTTCAATTCCTTCCAAAATTCTTTCATCGCTCTTGACTCGTAGGGACCGTAAACCGAAGTGACTACGTGTTCCCAATCGTCGCATCTCCTTCTTAGTTTAATTGACACCGAAAATTGCCCCACAAAGTCATCTAGAATCTCAAAAACTCTTAAATCCGCCCCAAAAGCTATTCCGCCTGAATACCCCCTTGCGTCTTTAAATTTCCAATCGAAGTGTTCCGCCCATCTAAGCGTGTTGAATCCCTCTAAAGAGTTGTTTTCAATTCTAGTTTCTAGGAGACCGCAGATTGACGGCCTAATTTTGCTAATAGATAGAGAAATCAATCTCTTTTTACTCTTCAGCCTCATCCCTCTCACGTTCCAAAAAATGTACGACATAAACGCTACGATGTGTACTCCTATACCCTACCCCTTACTATCGAACAACCTTAAGCTGAAGCTACCCTCGATTCACCTCTAATAATAGCAACATTATTGAGCTGTTCTACCCTGGTTGACCCCATGGCTAGACCGTAAAGACTAGCAAAGTATATAAGCGACTCATCATTTAACGAATTGAGAATAGAAAAGTTGGGGTTAGAAGTACCTCCTATGTCTCTCTCCATCTCATTGAGATGTGGCGTCCCTTTGGTTCTCTCCTCTTGAGCGATCGTTTGATCTTCCTTCACATTGATCTGCCTCTTCCCTCTCCTCTGGTATTCAGTGAATTTTTTACTGCTATTACTGCCCACGCTGCCTCTCAGCTCTTTGTCTCCTATCTCAGTTTCCTTTTCCGAAATTAAGAGATCATCCCTAATGTCATCCAAGGCGCCTATCATAGCTCCGCGATCGTCCTGTTCATTAGCCGTAGGCCTGTCACCCTGACTAATAAGTTGATTCTCTTCTTGCACGTTTGTGGGAGTACAATTAACTTGCTTCCCCTCCCCATAATCCTGAACCAGCTGTTGCTCATGGTGTTGACTTTCAATGGCTCTCTTTTTGATGATGGAAGACATAGCAAGTCTAATTGACTCCTCTACTTCCTCTTTAGTAAAGTGGTTCCACTCCTCCACCCCAATACCCATTGCCCTGCTAGCCTCGATACCCACAGTCCTGTCCTCGTTTCTTTTCAAAATCCCGCCGATTGGACCCTTTAGTTTATCTGCTGTAGCTTTTTGCTGAATCTCTGTTACATCAAGTGTTGGATAACTGTGAAGAGCCGTTGTGTCTTTTTGTTTCGGCTGTAAACCGTGGGGTATTTCTTCTTGGGCTTCGCGTAGTGCTAGCTGTCCTCGAGTGTGTATAGCCTCTGACACCCGCTTCACCATTCGGCGCTCCGAAGTTCGAGAGTTTGCCCTGTCAATGTCATCCCTCGTACGGTCGAACCTTTCAGAGTCTTTCACATGGATCTGGCGCTGTTTTGAAATTAAGTTGTTCCCTGTTTGTGGATTGAATGGATGGACCTGATTAGCCCAGATCTGATCTAATGGACGTGGCCTTTCTTCTACCTCTGGCTCTGAATCACCGCCGTCCATTTTTCTATCTGATTCTAGAGCGCCAAAGGTGACGCTTTTCTTCGTCTCGACGATCACCCGCACCTCGTACACCTCCTCTTCAAAATCCACTATGATCTTTGAGGGGATATTCGCCTTGTTCGTCACCGCTATACGAAGCCTCGCAAATTTTCGACAGTCATGCATGATCGTTCCTTTGTCTACTTCAACGATAGTTCCAAAGCTGCGTATCAAATTCGCGAATCCGGACTTAACCCAAAGATGTAGGGGCAGATTGAAGAGGCGAATCCACACTGTAGGAAGATTAATAGCATTGAATGCTCCAAGGTGACGCGTCCATGGCGTGAAGGTGATATAGAATTCCATACCGTTTGCATCACGTCCTTCGATCCCCTTCATCTGTAGAGCTTCGGACTTCGCGTCTCCTTCGTTGCAGTGCACAAAGAAGTTCCCTCCCGTTGCTTCTTGGACAGTCTAGCACGCCGTCAATGAGACCATAGCTACGAGCGCCTCTTTGATGTCAGAACACTGAGGATTCCCAGTACGAGCTCTAGCAATCATGCAGCTTTGGTATCGACGCTCCATTTCAGCCATCAACGGAGTGGGGATGATCGAAGCTCTGATGGAGTATCGCTCTCCAGCAGCGCTCTCTTGAGAGGGGCTGTCAGCGGACTTAGTTGGATGCACCGGATTCTTTGATGACACTTTGGATCCAGATACAGAGATCGCTGCTGTGGCTTTGGGACAAGCAGTCGAAATATGGCCATACAATTTACAACTATAACAAAACCAATCGAACTTACAGCTATTAATGGAGTGCCCAGGTCGAGCGCACTTGTGGCAGCATTTACGTTCTTCCGTCTTGCGCTCCGACGAGTTACTCTTGCTGGCGTCGCTCCTGAGCTTCTTCTTCCTTTTGACTAGCACCCATTCTCCTTCTTCCTCTTCTCGATTCTCGTTCCCAACGGGCTCCTGAAATAGCTGACGACGCGGAACGATATCGTCTTCTCTCTTCAAGTTCTGTCTCGCCACCTCCGCGTAGCTTCTCTTAGAGTGCTCTCCGTGCTTGTTTCCAAGCTTGTTCAGCACTGTCGTTGATTGATTCTCCTTGACAAGATGTCGAGCTCTGTACTCCTTGGCGCGATCAGGATCGTCTCTCTCCCTGCCTAGTCGGCGCTCGCTTCCCCTTTCCTCCGCAGCTGCTCTCTACGCTGCGCAGTCGTCCTGTCCTCCTCCCGCACCCACGCTCTGTGGTGCTCGCACCCATAAGCTTTGTCTTCGTGCCTACCGTGGTCTTTCCTCTCATCTTCTCTAAATCGCTTAGGCATGCCAGCTGCTCTGGAGAGCTCGCCCTCGTCCAACTTCGGTTGAGAGTGGTGGTGATGAGATGCTTGGCTGATCTGGGTTTGGAAATCGCCTTTAGGGTAGCGTTTGGAACTCTCTCCTCTCATGACTGTTTCTAATTGATCCAGAATAACTAAAACATGTAAATTTTAAAAGGCAATATATGTTGCCTAATAATCTGTGATCTTTCATTCCTTTTATTACGCGGTCCCCATCCCTTAATTAAAGGATTGACATCTTAATGCAAAAATAAATTAATCTTATTGTTTAATTTTAAAAAATCTTGACCGTTAAGATTACACATATGAATGGCTGGGATAGGCCCTTAGGTTCTCACCCCAGGACATGGTTCTCACCCGAACCTTCTCCTATATATAGGGGATATATATATATATATATATATATATATATATATATATATATACTAACTAGTAATATACACGTGCGATGCACGTATTAATTTTTAAAGTAAAAATTTTGATTTAAACGTGTGACATATGTCTTAATATATATGGTTATATATTTTTAAAAGTAAATGTGAAGACTATAATGGGAGAGTTGGAGTTGCACGTGCATTGCACGTAAGTAGGTTGATTTACAACTCCAACTCTTAAATTATAATATAGATAGATTATATATTATATTGTATATAGATAGATAGATAGTAATTTACATGTGTGATGCACATTTAATATATTAAAAAATTTAAAGTAAAAAGTCTGACGTAGTGAGGACTCGAACCTGAGATCTCCTTCATATTAATAAATATGGTTATATATTTTTAAAAGTAAATGTGAAGACTATAATGGGAGAGTTGGAGTTGCACGTGCATTGCACGTAAGTAGGTTGATTTCCAACTCCAACTCTTAAATTATAATGTAGATAGATAGATAGATAGTAATTTACATGTGTGATGCACATTTAATATATTAAAAAATTTAAAGTAAAAAAATCTGACATAGTGAGGACTCGAACCTCAGATCTCCTTCATATTAATAAATATGGTTATATATTTTGATAAGTAAATGTGAAGACTATAATGGGAGAGTTGGAGTTGCACGTGCATTGCACGTAAGTAGGTTGATTTACAACTCCAACTCTTAAATTGTAATATAGATAGATTATATGTTATATTATTAAATAGTAATTTACATGTGTGATGCACATTTAATAAATTAAAAAATTTAAAGTAAAAAATCTGACGTAGTGAGGACTCGAACCTAAGATCTCCTTCATATTTGTTATGCACGTGTAATGCGCGCGTTGATAGATTCACAAATGACACTAAGGCCTTCTCCCATTATATATACTAGTATTATACACGTGCGTTGCACGTGGGAAAATGGGAGGAGGGGAATGAAAAGGACAAAAAAAACCTAGTATTATACACGTGCGTTGCACGTGGGAAAAATGGAGAGAGGGAATGAAAAGGACAAAAAAATATATACCAACACGTGCGCTGCACGTGTTGACAAAATGACACAATGACAAATGACACTAAGCCCTTCTCCCATTATAATATTAGATATATATATATATATATATATATATATATATATATATATATATATATATATATATATATATATATATATATAACATGGACTTTTATACCCCAATTTATGATTATTTTTCACCATATACTAATAGAAACATGGACTTTTATTTACAACTAATTATTGTCATACTATTCAAACTTCAGCTACATAATTGTGGATTTACTATTTGCAACTTTTCATATGTTGTATCGTTCTGAAGACGTGCCGTAGGCACGTGGCCACGGGCAAATCTAGTTATACTACAAATTTAAATCCTGCATGTCTTGTCCACTGCCTGAAGGTTTGTTCCGGTAGCACTAGCTTCGCCACTTCGTTGACGCTTGGCTTTATTTTTTTTAGTTATAGCTAAGAATTATATTATATCTATATCTTATACTAATATGAGAAAGAATCTACCCCCTCTCGGAGAGAGAGTCTACCCCCTCTCTCCTTTCTCTATTTTGAAAGGAATGAGAGTAAAAATAGTGATTCCTATTTAACTAACACGTGCACTACACATAATTTTTATTAAAAAAGTAAAAAGCTTAATCCCTTAAACATAGTCTCTTCCTCTCTCTTCCCAACCTCACAAAATCTCACGACTCTTCTTAAACTCAGCCCCATCCTTACTCCTGCACCCCGCTGCATTAGTAATATTCAATCTTATAACATTATGGTTTAGCAGTAGTTCTCTAAATTATCTGCTTATGCGAGGATGATAATGAAAATTTCAGTAATTACGGCATGAATGATATTCATAAGTTTCTCGCAATTCTCTCATTTTTTGGGACTTCTATATAAATTTATGAGTTACTCAAAACTATTTTAAGCTGTGCAATTTGCACAGGGTAACACTAAGAATTTTATTTCTTAATGCATGTAATTATTATTATTTACAATTTTGGTTAAAATTAGTTTGTTTATTAAAAAAAAGTTATATATGCAACTCCAACACATATAGTAAAAGGAGTCAATATCACATATAGGATTTTTTTGAAAGTATTTGCAAATTTAGGACACCATCCAAACTATTTTTAAAAGTAGGATAATTGGAAGTAATTTTCTAACAAAGACTTTACCTTTGGAGATATTTACTCAACATTAAAACAAAAAATATCTCACTACCGTATTTAAAAACTGGATATTTCACAGAAAATAAATAAATTAAGATTAAAAGATCTCTCAAAATTTAATATTAGATAAATTGATAGAAGATTAACAGAAAGAAAGTATATAACTAATAGGAAAATATCAAAGTATTTGTTAATAACAATTAAAATAACTGAGAAACTACCTAAGAAAATACAAAAAAGAGATAGCATACAAAATATTAGATTATCGGAACGAAGAAGCAAGTTGGTATTACCAACACCTATTAACATATAGAATATTAGGCTAAGTATGGTTAATAGTCCAAAAGTAGAAATATTAACTTCAAAAATTGAATCAGAAATTTATATGATAAACATACAAGAGTTGGAAGAGGATTACAATGGTCCAGAGTTTGAAGGAACTATAAAAAAATATTTAAAAATCATAAATAAGAACATAGAAGAATTAGGCAGATATAGAACCGAAGACACAGAAGAAGAACTATGCATAACACAAGAATATATGAAGGAGTTAGAAGCCATAATAGTGCTTAATATAAATATTTCAGAAATATAAGATTTAATGGAAAATCCCAATTCAGAGGAAGTGGAGGAAGCCTTAAAAAAATTAGATATAACGAATGAAGAAATAAAAATGGATCAAGAGGAAAAAAAAGTATAGCAAAACCTTCATAAATTCCAACTGATATGCACGAAATCTTAAGGCCATCACCTAACAAAAGACCTTATCACCTACCATGAAAATGGAAAAACACAAAAATTAATAAGTTAGGAATAGATAAAGAAAAAGAAACCCCAAAATATGAACCTGCAGAACACTATGAAAAAGGAATAGCAAGAAATAGAGAATGGCTAGATCTAGACTGCGTAAAAGACGTAAATAGGACAATAGAAGAATGGGTAAATGACTCACTAATAGTAGGATTTTAGGCAAAACCTTTCAGGAAACTCATTTGAGAAATTTATAGGAGCAACCTTTATAGGAGTAGTAGCAAAATGGTGGAATGGACTAAAGGAAGAAGAAAGAAATGCTATCAGAAAATCAAGACCAATTGATGATAAAGGAACATAAGAAAGCTCAGCACAACGAACCTTCAGACTAAAAGAAATGATTACAAATTATGGGATAGCAATAAGAACAGAATTCAGTGTCTACAATAAAGGAGAAATACACAATTTATACAAAAAGAACCAAGCAAGATAGAGACTAAGAAATTTAGAAATATGCGACATGTGTTACTTTAACAACTATGCTTGTGAATTCCGAGAATATTTTCAAGATGGTTACTATACAAAAGAAGAAAGAAGTCCAATCTTGGACTCATTCTTTCTAAAACTACTTGATTCATGGACTATAAACATATATAGTACATACATAGGAAAGAAAGTGAAACCAGAAGTAGATACTTTTGGGTATAGAACACAATTTGTAAAAGATTATAGGGATAAAGTATGCCAAGAAGCTAGAGCAACAATGAAATACTATAGAACATATAAACAAAGAATTTGTTGTGAAGATGCACGACCGAATCATTGGGGATGTAATAATAGCTATAATTATATAAAGAAGAGTAAACACAAATTCCAAAAATATAAATCAAAATATAGAAAAACTTTTAAGAGATATAAAAAACCCTATAAAAGATACTTCTAAAGACTAAATAAAAATCAACAATATCCGAAAAACCCCAAAAAATGTAATTGTTATATATGTGGAGAAGTAGGACATATATCACCAAATTTCCCGAAGAGAATGAAAAAATAAATTGTAAAATACGTAGAAGAAATTGAAAAATGAATAACATGAACTATGAAATCATAGAATATGAGGAAGACTGGTCAGAAATTAGTGAAGATGAATAAATAATGGTACTGGAAGGAGATAGTGGAAGTAGTGAAGGTGAAACAGAAGATTGTGAAATAAATATGATGACAGAAATAACAGAAATAGAAGAACAATTAGAAAGAGAAGAAAACAATGAAGAAGTAAGGAAAAGAATGTGCTTTTACATACAAAAATACAATAAAATAAGAGCACCAAATTAGATATTAACCCAAAAGAGATATTTAAACTACCAATTTTTGAAAGGAAAAAGAATATCATCATAATAGCCAGGATTAATGAACAACCTATAGACATTGAACAAGTCCAAGAAAAAACCATAATCTTATTAATAACTGAAAAAATAATAAGATAAGAGATGGAAAAAATAAGTGTGAAACTGGAAAAACATTAAGAGACATACATTTAGGAGTTGTGCAAATAATAATAAAACCTTATTTTAAGGAATGAATAAATACACCTCTGGAAATATACCTAATGGATGATAGATTAATATCAAGTATACAAGATGTCTTAATAGGAATAGTATCAGGAAACCTCATGTATCAAAAGATAAAATTTACAATAAAACCTAATTTCTCTATTAGTTTGGCCAAAGAAAATAAGGACAAAAGTTTAGTCATGTACCACAGATCACAGAAATAGAAATGATAGAGAAAAGCAAAGTTATGAATATACAAATAAATTTATGATTTCACTAGTAAGCATGGAGTAAAAAATAGGAATACAGATAATTTTAAAATAGAACCACTATTCAGCAAAATTATAAGATACAAATCAGCTAGAGAAAATCCTGAAGTTTTTAACCGTAGGCATCTCGCCAGGAAGTTGGTGTGCGCTGCTGAGTTTATCGAACCAAGCTCGAGGAGATTGTTTTCATCCATAAATTGCTTGTCGTGATGGGATTCAATTCATTAGAAGAAAGGCAAGATGTTATTATTTATGTGAAAAGGAGCGAACCTATACCAAATTATGTAGAATTTGACTTTAATAAAGCAAAAGAAATTACAAAAGGAAAAACACCACAAATAACATTCGGAAAGAGATCACTATCAATAAGAAAAAAACAACAAGTATTGGAATTAATACCAATAATAAATACATGAGATAATCAAAACAACAACAAATTTAAAATAGAAATAGAATATTATGACAGTGGAAAATGAAATAAATAAGTAGCCCTGGTAGATGCAGGAGCTACTAATTCACATATTAAACAAATAAATATAAAAATAACAAAATTAATACCATTAGAAAATTCATATTACCACTTAGACTATTACAATAATAGATATCCAATTGTACATAAAATAATACTACCACTGAGGATAAATGGTAGAAATGAAATGCTATTACATTTACATGTAGATCCAGAACACCATATTAATGAAATGTTATTAAGAACTGACTTCCTTACATCAGTACAACCTTACTCAATTCAAGAAGAAAAATCACAATAATAGTAAACAATGTAAGTATAGTAATAAATAGGATATTGTGTAAATAAATCCATTAAGAGCAACAAAAAACACATTATATAAACTAACAGAATTTGTCTACGAATGATAAAAATTAAGAAACTATCATAGTCTAATAGACACAGGAGCAGGCACTAGTTTATGCTGCGAAAATATACAACCAAGATGGAGACAAGATGGATATAATAAAAAGGCGATAACCAGATTTACTGGACAACCTGTCATACTTGATAGGTATCAACAAAATGTTAATATACAAATGGAAACTAAAAATACCAATAATATACCAATTGGATTGTATGAATAATGATATACTATTAGGAAATGACTTTTTCCAACAATACTATCTTACAACCATATCACATAAATCTGTTATATTTACAACACTTCGTCAACACCAAGCAATAGCAATTAGAATAACCCAACCTTATTCTAGGACCGACTTGCCGCATATCAGAGTTACTTCAACCCAGCATGGTGAATATCAATATTTATCAAACTAAACTAGAATTTCACAAAAACTATTTGAAGATCTTTGCAGAGAGGACCCTTTAGCAAAATTGGACTTAAGTAAACTCACATCACATATAGAGTTAATAGATAAGAATAAAATAATAAAAAGTAAACCTATAAGACACACTCCAACAGATTTAGAAGAGTTCAAAATACAAATAAGAGAACTAATGAAAAATAATTACCAGCATTTAGATAAGAAAATCACAAAGTCCACATTCATCACCAGCATTTATAGTAAGAAAACATTCGGAAGAAAAAAGAGGTAAATCTCGAATGGTAGTAAATTATAAGGAATTAAATAAAAATACTAAGAGATTTGGATATCCACTACTAGATATGCAGATATTGCTGAACATAGTAAGAACAAAAAAATATATTCAAAATTCGATTGTAAATCAGGATTTTACTACGTAAAACTAACAGAAGACTCAAAACAGTTAATAGCATTTAGTACACCACAAGGATTCTATGAATGAAATGTATTACCATTTAGATATAAAAATAGTCCAAAAGTATTTCAAGAATATATGGATAAGATATTTGAAAAATACAATAATTTCATATTAATATATGTAGATGACATTCTAATAGGATTCGAAAATGAAGAACAACATAAAGAACATTTAGTAAAATTCATAGAAATAATAAAAAATACAGGTATTATACTATAAAAAAAGAAAATGGAATTGTTCAAAACTGAGATAGAATTCTTAGAAAAAAAATATCATATGAAGGAATAGAACTACAGCCACATATAGCAGAAAAATAAAGACATTTCCTAATGTCCTAAAAGAAAAAAGAGAAGTACAAGCTATAATTAGATTACTAAATCAAACAAGTTGGTACATACAAAATCTATCAACAAAAAAAATTGGGTACAACAAAAACTAAAAAAGTTTGAGAAATGAAAATGGATGCAGAGGATATAGAAAAACTTAAAATATTAAAACAACAAACTTTAGAATTAAATAAACTAAGATTACCTGCTAAAGAATGTTCATGGATAATAGAAACAGATGCATGTAAAAATAATTGGGGAGCAATATTAAAATTCATTAAAATAGGTGAAAAAGATGAAAGGTTAGCCAGATACATTAGTGAATCCTTCACACAAGCCCAACAAAATTACCACGTAAATGAAAAAACTAGCAATTCTAAAAGCTATAAAAAAGTTTGAATTATTCCTAATACATACAAAATTCACAGTAAAGACAGATAATACACAAACAAAGAGTTGGATTGACAAACTAATAGATCCAACTATAGCAAATAAAAGATTGATAAGATGGCAAATGGAACTAGTAAAGTATGATTTTACAATAGAAAACATAAAAGGAAAGGACAATATTTTAGCTGAGTTTTCTAAAGAAATTAACTGTTTCATTTGTTGTAGAATGAAAACTAGAGTCCAGCAAATAGAATAGGATATAATTTGCCTCAAGGGAACCATAGAACAAATAAAATGAGCATTTAACCAATTACAGCTACAAATATGCGGACTCCAAAGAATGTTCTATCGGCATGTAAGTCAGCATGTAACCACGAAAAATATAATGGACAATACTAGCAAAAAAATGAGTGAGATGGGTGAACCTACTCATTTGCTAAAAGAAGAAGCAATTACATTCTCAAATAGGACTACATATAAAGAGGCACTTCTTACTGAGAAATCTCCTACCAAAGTATCAAAGAAAATATTATTTTTAAAAATTATGCCAAGTAACCGAGGTGAACCAGTTCATCAAAACAATATCACAACAACATATGAACAAGGCCATCATCCTACCCGGTCCTAATCCAAGAACAATCAAAGCATTGTTCAAAAGATGACTTATTCATTGCATCTATCCATCCAGAGAAAGTGAAGAACTGATCCACTTGCTAAGAGAAATTTACAAAGCAGTCAAGAGTTATTTTGACCTCACAAAGGCCTAAAAAATATATGTCAGAATGTATTCAGCAATCCTTGAGTATCTTGAAGAAAATGAAGAACTTCCAGCAAAACACGTTATAAAAATAGGAATGACTAACAAAGTGATCTATGGAGCATTCAACATTGTAACATATAAAGCTAAGGAATTTGAAAAAATAATCACAAAAAGAAGAGCAATGTGATTCAGAAACATGTATTGCGAGCTAAAAGACATAAATCTAAGAGACAACAACATATGGATCTATGACAACCCAGATCCAAAGAAAATAATAATGTATAGTATAGCAAAAATAAAACAGCCACAAGATAAGCATGAGTTGTTTGACAGTTGGTACCAGATACTATCTACAGGAGCAATAACAATGACAGAACAGACAGCTGGATATTATTGTGGCTTAATGAACACAGAACATCAACACAAATGTGGATCAAGTGAAGATGTCGGCTGGGAGGAACTTTTTTTCTAGAATAGTCCACAATCTAATCACAGCAATATTAAAGACTGATGTAAGCAGTTACGTATTTGTAGCTATTATTGAACATATAATGTAAGCAGTGACACATGAAAACTTGTTGTAAGCTGATCCCATGGTCTATAAAAGGGAAGCTGAGTAAGGGAGAAGCCAGAATATCTAAGAAGGAGAAATTACATATAAGTTTTTAAGGAGAGTTTGTAAGAAGTTGGGAATCAATAAACACTATCTTTCTTGAAAAGTTTTTGTACAACATAAGGTATGAATAATTAGTCTCTTACCATCAGGGAGAGTTTTGTAAGGCTCTGCCCGAAGGATATTGCAAAATAACCTATTGGTAACCTTCTATTGTTAGGCTGTACACCTAGTAGAAGGAAACGAGCTAGGTTGTGGTTGTTTGTACTGAAGTGCTAATAGTTGTTCAAGACATATCTCTTGGATGAAGCTCTCTTGAAGAGCATAGTATTCCTGAGATGGGAGAAACGTAAAAGGATCACTGAAATTGGGGTGCATGCCAGATGTATTTTATTCACTGGTAGTAACTGGTACAGAGCAGCTCAAAGAAGTCTAACTAGGTTAGAAGCATAATGGGTCATTTTGTTTTGATTTTTATGGTTCCTTGGGATAATAGTTTTAGTCTTGCCTCATAAATTTATGAATTAATGACTAACTATGAATGAAGTGATAGAATGTTAGTTTTTTATATTTATTATCCTAATAGAGGAACAAGCATGAATGATTACTATGAGTTCAAATTGTTTTTCTTTAGTATACAATGAGTAATAATTATAAAAATAATCAAATTAATCCTGGAGAAACTAGCAATATAAGTGTCCAAATAATTGATGATCTAACTTTTTATGAAAGATCTTTATTATTTTATGAAAATGGAGAATTTGGTAATTATATCTGGAGTCCTACAACCGCATATAGATAATTTCAAGAAGAAAATGAACATATTGAGGAAGGAAATGAACATATGGAAGAACTCGAAAGACCGGCATATGATAGTAGTAGTAAAATATCAGAGACAGAATCAGAAGCTATGAGAGATCTTGAACTTATGCTTGATTACTTTAATATTTTTGAGATAGATAATGCACATTATTTCGAAGAATATTATTTTACAGAAAACAATTATCTTTGAAGTTTTTTTATACTCTGTTTAATTCTATTTATAGGTGATTTCACGCTTTGCAACCCTAATTGGTGGTATCAGAGCCTTGTTTCTAAGTAAGAAACTCTCTCCTGGTTTTCTCAAAATATTTAGTAAAATTTAAGTAGTTAAAAAACTGATTAGATAAGAGAAATAGAAAATATTACAAAAACAATTGTTAAATTTGCAAAAAGATCACACATCCTATAGAAAATTGTATACTATAGGAAGCATAGAACATTATTTAAAAACTATCCCTTAGTTGCAAATAGTTTGGTCATTGGCATTTTTTGCAAATAGCTTCAAAATTTGTCCTAACAAAATAATTAACTCTAGTAAAAGTCATGTATAGATTGTTCTTCTCTATAGTTACAAAGTTACAACGGTCGAAGAGCTAATTTAGTAGGACAATTTTACGATGTCAGTAACTAGCTTCCATACAAATTGCACTTATCTTTATTATAACAACTAAAGAATTAAAATGTATGTTTCACGAACAAAATCACCTCATCAATTTTAATCATAGATTTTTAAGTCAAACATTCACTTAAAATCAGTCACCCACTATTTAAACTTTAATCACGTTTTACCCTTAATATTTTTTTGTGGCATGCCAAAAATATCGAGGCTTCGCTAAGTGAAGAGTTTTGGCAGGGCAGACCTGAAAACTTGGTGCAGTCTTTGTTGTCTATTGAGGCCCTGTTCACCGAAGTAGAGGTAAAGGAGGTGGTCTCTCAGATAAGCAAGGAGAAAGCATCCGGGCCAGACGGATTCCCGATCTTATTTTACCAGACAATCTGGAAAGAGATTAAAAACGATATAATGGCAGTCATGGTTAAATTTTACGATCATATACTAAAGTTAGGCAGGCTTAACTTTGCGAAGGTAGTCCTTATCGCAAAAGAATGAGGACTTTAACAAAGTAGGTGACTTCAGACCCATTAGGCTTCTTAACTGCTTGGTCAAGATTATCACCAAGATCCTCGATTACAGAATGTGAAGGGTGATGGATAACATAATTAGTCGTGAATAGTCCTAGTTCATCAAGGTGCGTTATATACTGGATTGTGTGGCCACAGCGTAAGAAACAATCTACCAATGTCATATCTCGAATGATAGGCTTTACTTGTTAAAACTAGATTTCCAGAAAGCTTGCGAATCAATTGAGTGAGATTGCCTACTGGAGGAGCTTAGAGGTAGAGGTTTTGGGATAGATGGATCAAGTGGATCCGACATTATCTCATTACCAGCATGGTGTCTATTCTGGTAAATGAAATGTCCAGTCAACAGTTTTCCTATAGAAGAGGTCAACATCAAGGGAATCCCCTATCCCCCCCCCCCCCCCAACACTGCCCGTGTTTATAATTGTGGAGGATGTCCTTCAGGCCATGATGGATAATTGCAGGCAGGCATGATAGATTGCCCTGGTAGCTAGTGGAAGAATCCGCTCAGGATGCTCAATCCGACAATACGCTGACAACACCTTACTGTTTGGAAAAGGGGATATGGGGGAAACTATTGCATTCAAGAGAACATTGTACTACTTCTAGGCAAGGTCGGAACGGGTTAACTTTCAAAATAGTGCATTTATCTCTATTGCAATGTCAGAAGAGGATGTAAAGGAACACGCAACCATTCTGAACTGTAAACTTGATAGCTTCCCTATCAAGTGTCTTGGTTTGCGTCAGAATAAGTAAACTAAAGAAGTCAAATTGGTTTCTGATTATTGACCAAGTGAAAGAACGGTTGTCGATGTGGAAAGAAAAATCCACATCCCTCGAGGGTAGAGTGACCCTTATCAACTCGGTTTTGTCCAATCTCCCGACATACAACAAGTTTTTCTTTGAGCTCCCAAAATGGGTCACACAATGGATCAATCAAGTCCGAAAGAGATTCCTCTATTGGGGGGGGGGGGGGGAGGGGGGGTTGGTATGAAGAAAATACATTGAGGTTTGGGCAATGTTGACTTGAAAGCGATGAACCTGCCACTCATTGGTAAGTGGTGGTGGAAAGCATTTCACCTAAACGGTGAAGGATGGCAAAACTTCGTTCAATCTTATCTACAGGGGAAAGGGACACAAAGTATGAGTTTCCTGGTTGGACCTAGAGTCTCATGTTTTGGAAAGGGGTTTCCAAAGCCTTGACTCGTTTAACAGCTATGTCACATCATTCATAGGCAACAGTCTTTCGATCAAATTCTTGTGGGACAAGTGGTATGGTGCACATGCCTTTAGAGATCTATTTTCTATTTTTGGATCTATATGTTCAAACATCTCAACCATACATTACAGAGGAAATCATCCAGAGCCCACCTAAATCACGAATCCTAGTTGAGACTGGGGGAACTTCAATCCTACATTAAACATTCAGGGTTGCGATGTTCACATAGCCTAGACTGGAAAGCGTGGGGGATGGAAATAATAGATCATTTATGGTAAGTTCAATCTATAATCGCATTCACTTTAAAGAATGTAAATTTAAATGGAAGACTATACTTTGGAAGGCCAATTCACTCCTAAAAGTAAAAGTCCTTTTTTGGCTAGTTCTCAATGGTGTGCTTCTAACTCAAGAGAACTTGATTAAGATGTTGCCAAACATTGCGACCACTTACCACCTAATCAGATGGGAAAAAGTTTGGTATGAAGAAAATACATTGAGGTTTGGGCAATGTTGTCTTGAGAGAGATGAATCTACCGCTCCTTGGTAAGTGGTGGTGGAAAGTATTTCACCTAAACGGTGAAGGCTGGCAAAACTTCATTCAATCTTATCTACAAGGGAAAGGGACACGAAGTTTGAGTTTCCGGGTTAGACCTAGAGTCTCTTGTTTGGGAAAGGAGTTTCCCAAGCCTTGACTCGTTTAACAGATGTGTCACATCATTCATAGGTAACAGTCTTTCGATCAATTTCTGGTGGGACAAGTAGTGTGGTGCACATACCTTTAGAGATCTATTTTCTATTTTCGGAGCTATATGACCAAACATCTCAACCATACATTACGGTGGCCATCATTCAGAGCCCACCTAAATCATGAATCCCAATTGAGACTAGAGGAACTTCAATCCTACATCAGGGGTGTGATGTTCACATAGCCCAGACTGGAAAGCATGGGGGATGTAAAATAATGGATCATTTGCGCTACGTTCGCTCTATAATCGCATTCACTTTAGAGGATGTAAACCTAAATGGTAGACTATACATTGGAAGGCCAATGCACCCCTAAAAGTAAAAATCTTTTTTTGGCTAGTTCTCAACGGTGTGATCCTAACTCAAGAGAACTTGATTAAGATGTAGTCAAACATTGCAACCACTTACCACCACTTACCACCTAATTAGATGGGAAAAAGTTCGGTATGAAGAAAATACATTGAGGTTTGGGCAATGTTGACTTGAGAGAGATGAATTTGCCACTCCTTGGTAAGTGGTGGTGGAAAGCATTTCATCTAAACGGCGAAGGATGGCAAAACTTCGTTCAATCTTATCTACATGACATAGAGTCTCCTGTTTTGGAAAGGGGTTTCCAAAGCCTTGACTAATTTAATAGTTGTGTCACATCATTCATAGGCAACAATCTTTCGATCAAATTCTGGTGGGACAAGTGGTGTGGTGCACATGCCTTTAAAGATCTATTTTCTATTTCCGGAGCTATATGACCAAACGTCTCAACCCTACATTACGGTGGCCATCATTCAGAGCCCACCTAAATTACAAATCCCAGCGGAAACTAGGAGAACTTCAATCCTCCATTAGACATTCAGGGGTGTGATGTTTCACATAGCCCAGACTGGAAAGCGTGGGGGATGGAAAATAATGGATCATTTACGGTATGTTCGCTCTATAATTGCATTCACTTTAGAGGATGTAAACCTAAATGGTAGACTATACTTTGGAAGGCCAATGCACCCCTACAAGTAAAAGTCTTTTTTTGTCTAGTTCTCAACGGTGTGATCCTAACTCAAGAGAATTTGATTAAGATGTACACAAACATTTTGACCAATTGTGGGTTTGCAATGCACACATGGAGTCAAGAAACCACCGTTTGTGGACTTTCATAGGAGCAAGGCAATCATTGTCGAGGTTCTAAGGACCCTCAGAGCAAACAACTACCTCCTGACGTACGAGGATTTTTGGATTAGCCCCAAGTTCGCTGACGAAAGACACGAGATGAGAAAAGTGTGGTACATTGTCATCGTCGCAGCGACTTGGGTTTTATGGCTAGTAATAATATTTTGGGTAATTTAACTCATATTATGCATCTTATTTTCTTTTGAACCAAAGCTACGGCAACATGACCAAAAAGGATGATCGCTAGTGTCTTCAAGGAGTACGAGTACGATGATGAGGCGATAGTGATTGTTCCAACTCTCGACTGAATAGAGCATAGCGGGTCGGCAGCTACCCTCCATGATTTTGTTGGAGGGATCTCTTTTATTTCTATCAGTACATATTATTTTGCTTTATGTTTTGTATTATCCCACCCTCCCATATTTGAGTGGAGGTTTTATATTTTATTTCATGTTATGAAGATTGTTTTAATTTTGGCCTAATACTTTGAATTTATTTATTTTTTTAATTTTTATTAATTAAACGTGTGTGTGTGTGTGTAGTCCCCTTCCGTTGTGCACCACGTATGGTGCACACGGCGTGTGCACTCGACCTTCGGGCGTTCATATCAACGATCTGAACCGTTCACAATGATCTACGCATCCAAATTAGTCTAAATATGTAAAATCAAGTCATTTGAAATTCATTTGCCCATCCATCATGTCATTATAAAAAACAATATTCAACCATACAATTTTGTAACACGCCAACGCATAAGCAAATGAATTTCAAATAACTTGATTTTACATATTTAGACTAATTTAGATGTTTAGATCAATGTGAACGGTTCGGATCGTCGATATGAATGCTTGAAGGTGAAGTGCACACACCATGTGCACCATGGGTGGTGCACAATGGAAGGGGACTATATATCTATATAATAAAACACAAAGAAAGCTATCAAGTGACTCTCCTTCAATAAATAGTAAGGAAATCAATGATCCAAATCTAAACTCCCAGAACACATTTTTCCTCCCAAAAGTTTCTCCCCAAAACTCAAATTCAAATCCCTCCCTCCCCCCCCCTCCCCCCCCCCCCCCCCAAAACAACTCCTTTATTTATTTAATTATTTTTTTCTCTCTCTCTTTCTCATTCTCTCTCTATTTACTTAGAAATTTAGATTTTCATATTTTAGGTTTGTAAATTTTCAGATTTTTTATATTTTTTTATTACTCATGTTACGTTGAAAATAGTAAATATTTCCTCAATAGTTAAATTTCATCATTTTCCACCCTCAAAGTTCTAAGAAGTTGGATTTTATACCCCAATTTATAATTATTTTTCAACATATACTAATAATAGAAACGTGGACTTTTATTTACAACTAATTTTGTCATACTATTCAAACTTGAGCTACATAATTGTTGTTCTACTGTTTACAAGGCTTTTCATATGATATATTGTTCCGAAGACGTGCCGTAGGCACGTGTCCACGGGAAAATCTAATATATAAATATAAAGACATACTACTAACAATATCCTTATGAAGAATTGTACTCCCTCCGTTACAAAAGATAAGTCATTCTATTTTTTTTTTTCATAATATAAGTCATTATAGGTTTTCGATGAGATATCTTGTCATTATTAAATATCCATGAAACAATTCTCTATGAGATTTTCAATTTTACCCTTATCCTTTTTTGTAAGAGAAGCAACAAAAAATTATAGAGGATGACAAATAGGACATTCCACAATTGATGGCTCATTTACGAACTTCAAAAACCAATAATATATAATACATCTACTCAATCCTAGGTTGTTTCTTAATAGTCGTGTAGAACCAAGAATGACTTATCTCTAATATTATAATGGGAGAGTTGTAGTTGTCATTTGTAAACATACCAACTTACATGTATCATCTGTGCAGAATTAATATAAAGAGGATCTCATATTCGATGTCAGACTACGTTGAAGTTTTTATGTTTAAAAATATATATTTATTAAGACGTGCATTGCATGTGTAAATTACTACTTGTATTTTGAAACGGATTGAGTGTGAGAGCATCCACAGTCGTTAGCTAAAAATGCATTTTATGCATAATTTCCAACTGTAGCAGCTGCACTCGTTAGCTATTCTGGCTTCTTTTTTTTTTCCATTTTTTGCTACAGTAAAAAACCAAATAGAACATGAGATATAGCAATATGCATAGAACATGAGATATAGCAATATGCATTTTATAGCATGAGATATATCATGTTTCGTCTGGATTATTTCATTAATTTTTAAATGATCGGACGAAACATGATTAAGTTTAGTAAATTAATAACTTAATTAAGGCCTTAATTAAGGAAATCCCCACTGGGACGAAACATCACACTGGGATGAAACATCATGTTTCGTCTCATGTGGGGCCCACGCAATTTTTTTAAATGCTTCAAAAAAATCCAAAAAAAATCCCAAAAAACAAATTCGACCGAAGAAACATCATGTTTCGTCCGTGCAATTTTTTTCGATTTTATGCATTTTATAGCGTTTAACGACTACAGCAAACGGTCGAAATGCTATTGTATAATATGCATATTCCCCACCCAAAACAACTCCTATATTTATTTATTTATTTATTTTTTCTCTGTCTTTCCCTCCCTCTTCTATTAAAAAAATTAAGAAAATAAAAAAAATAAAAAACTAAAAAATTTAAAAATTTAAAAACTTTAAAAACTTTAAAAATAATTCAAAAAAAAAATCATATAATATGTTTTTTGCTCTATGTTTGCTACTTCAATTAATTTCAATTAATTTGCTGGACTTCCAAAACTATTTTATATGATCAAACAAGGTGCACCGTTCCGAAGACGTGCCGTAGGCACGTGTCAACGGGCAAACCTAGTATATATATATATATACAGACTCGGAATAAAGACTAAAAACATCAAAGTCTGAAGTCTAATGAGGAAGTAGATTTAGATAACAGAGGGCATGACACACAGTGGCGGAGCCAGTTGGCAACCACTGCGGTCCAAGGACCGCACTCAAATAAAAAAAAAAAAAATTACGTATATATATATATCTCTATATGAGTTAGTCTATTATGAGATGGTGAGCGGGGCTCCTTATCTTGAGCGGGAGCTTCCAGCCATCCGATCTGAATTGATTCAGATCGAATGGCTGAGATCAGATCCCGTTCTCCATCTGTTTTGTTGAGGGTGAAATGGTCATTTACTCCCTCTCCTTATCTTTTTGGCATGCTGGCTCCCAACTCTTATCCCGCTCCCTCTTCGATCTGAAAGAAACCCTAGCCCCCCTCTCCTTATCTTTCTCCCGCGCTCTCCTTCTTCGTCTGAAACCCTTCTCCTCTTCAATCGTTGCGATCAGAAACCCTAGCTCCCAAAGCGATACCCCAACTTGATACCCTCTTCCCCAAATCGATTTTTGCAGAAACCCTCTTTATTCCCCCTAATCGAGACCATAATCGAAATCCTCACCAGCCGCCCATCTTCCTTATTCGAAATCCCCAAATCCTCTTCACCTCGAAACCCTAACTTCACCTCAGCTCGCCCCCGACGCTCCTCTTCGCAGTCGAAATCTACATCCACACGGCCAAGCTTCTCCCGATCTGAGGTATAATTTGAGGCCTAAATTTTGATTGTGATTTTGATTAGTGGTCCGATCTGCAGCTTCATCTTGATTGTGATGTTAGGTTTATTTTTTAGAATTCTACAAAATATCCTAATTCAGATGCTAACCACAAAAAAATTGTGATTTTAGGTTGATTTTGTTATTTCTCCCTAATTTTCTAACTGCGCTGTTGTAGAATGAACTCAAAATTGCTCAAACAAACTACATAGTTAAAATTTAATGCTTTTAGTTGAAGTTGAATCAATCTTTGGTTATTGTTTTTTAAATTTGTAGTTCGAGCTTTGACTGAGCATTTCTTCATTACTCCCACAGTCCCACACACGCAAGGCAGCCGCAGCAGCAAAAAGAAAAAAAAAGAAATACAAGTCTGGAGTTGCCATTGTTGGTTTTGGTTCAATTAGTTCTACTAATTCTTCACTTTCGCTCATTCAAATTTATCCAGGTTCAATTCTACTTCAATACTTTCTTATTTGTTGTTCTCTTCTTCAATTAGAGTCAAAAATCCTAACCCTAAAATTAGAAATAAACCCTACTTACTTCAATTTTACACCAATTATTTTTATATAATATATAATTTAATTTCAAAATATGAAGACTCGTAAAGGACAATTGTGAAGGTACGTTGTCATTTGTATTTTTGTATATTTCAGATTTTATTTTTATTATAATAAACTCGACCACAGTGACTCAAATTCTTGGCTCCGCCCCTGATCAGTGGCGGAGCCAGTTGGCAACCACTGCGGTCCAAGGACCGCACTCAAATAAAAAAAAAAAAAATTACGTATATATATATATATCTCTATATGAGTTAGTCTATTATGAGATGGTGAGCGGGGCTCCTTATCTTGAGCGGGAGCTTCCAGCCATCTGATCTGAATTGATTCAGATCGAATGGCTGAGATCAGATCCCGTTCTCCATCTGTTTTGTTGAGGGTGAAATGGTCATTTACTCCCTCTCCTTATCTTTTTGGCATGCTGGCTCCCAACTCTTATCCCGCTCCCTCTTCGATCTGAAAGAAACCCTAGCCCCCCTCTCCTTATCTTTCTCCCGCGCTCTCCTTCTTCGTCTGAAACCCTTCTCCTCTTCAATCGTTGCGATCAGAAACCCTAGCTCCCAAAGCGATACCCCAACTTGATACCCTCTTCCCCAAATCGATTTTTGTAGAAACCCTCTCTATTCCCCCTAATCGAGACCATAATCGAAATCCTCACCAGCCGCCCATCTTCCTTATTCGAAATCCCCAAATCCTCTTCACCTCGAAACCCTAGCTACACCTCAGCTCGCCCCCGACGCTCCTCTTCGCAGTCGAAATCTACATCCACACGGCCAAGCTTCTCCCGATCTGAGGTATAATTTGAGGCCTAAATTTTGATTGTGATTTTGATTAGTGGTCCAATCTGCAGCTTCATCTTGATTGTGATGTTAGGTTTATTTTTTAGAATTCTACAAAATATCCTAATTCAGATGCTAACCACAAAAAAATTGTGATTTTAGGTTGATTTTGTTATTTCTCCCTAATTTTCTAACTGCGCTGTTGTAGAATGAACTCAAAATTGCCCAAACAAACTACATAGTTAAAATTTAATGCTTTTAGTTGAAGTTGAATCAATCTTTGGTTATTGTTTTTTAAATTTGTAGTTCGAGCTTTGACTGAGCATTTCTTCATTACTCCCACAGTCCCACACACGCAAGGCAGCCGCAGCAGCAAAAAGAAAAAAAAAGAAATACAAGTCTGGAGTTGCCATTGTTGGTTTTGGTTCAATTAGTTCTACTAATTCTTCACTTTCGCTCATTCAAATTTATCCAGGTTCAATTCTACTCCAATACTTTCTTATTTGTTGTTCTCTTCTTCAATTAGAGTCAAAAATCCTAACCCTAAAATTAGAAATAAACCCTACTTACTTCAATTTTACACCAATTATTTTTATATAATATATAATTTAATTTCAAAATATGAAGACTCGTAAAGGACAATTGTGAAGGTACGTTGTCATTTGTATTTTTGTATATTTCAGATTTTATTTTTATTATAATAAACTTGACCACAGTGACTCAAATTCTTGGCTCCGCCCCTGTCCCTGATGACACACATCAAAAAAAGACCAACAGGAACCTCCAACATGAAGCAACACAACCTGAAGCATCACAACAGGCTAGACAGGGCAACACAGCAACAACCACAGAAATAAACAAGCATCAAAAGTAGCAGCATCCAAATAGAAGAAACACGACTCATCACACCCAAGAATTCGAGTAGCACTGCAAACAGGAAACTCAAAACAAGCCAGTAGCACAACGAGAGCAAGAAGTAAGAGTACAATTATAGATAGAACATAGAGTAGAGTAAACTGAAAAGAAACAAAAAAGTTACGGGAGAAGATAACAAAATTCAACAAGAAGAAACCAATACTAAGCAATCGCATGCCAAAACCACCACCCTCATACGGTGGAAACCAGGGAGCGAAGGAGAAACCTGCACACCAAAATGCCAAAAGAAGAAAAGAAACGCTAGCAAAATACCTCAAATGCCGATACAGTCAGTTCAACAAGAAGAGAATGTTAGAAACACATGAGATTAATTAGAGATATTTGTAACTTTTTTTTATTAAGTTTAAGCTTGAATAACTTTGCATGATAAAAATCAACTGTAATTAATCACTACAAACACTAAATTAATCAAGTTAAAATATAACATGCAAAGATGAAATATGACATGAATGTATGTGAAAAATATTTGACAGCCAAATTCTAACCGGAAAGGTGCAAATAAAAAATAGTTAACCGGAGTATGTATTTACCATAGTACTTTTACTCACTTATAATTTTTAGCATTGATTCAAATATGATTTATTTTTACTCTCTTATATCATAAAAAATATTCTGTTTATTAATTCAAATATGATTTATTTTTTATATTTTTGCTAATAAACATGATTCCCTTGATTCCGATATAGGTTGAGCGAAAAAAAAAAATGTATTATTAAAAATTTAGGGTAATGTTACACCTACTAACAAATCTACTACATTTTTCCTTGCAATCTTAGGTAGCACACTATTAGTGTAGGTTATTGTAGAGTAGATGGTAGAAATATCCAATAATCGTATGTCACCTAAGTTAATAAAGAAAAATGTAATAGATTTGATAGTAGGTGTAGCATTACCCAAAAATATTACCCAAAAATTTAAAAGACTCAGAGTGTGTTTGGTTTGAAGTTTTTTTCATTTTTTCTTTTTCTAAAAAACCAACACCTGTTTGGTTTGGTTATTTTGTGAAAAGTGTTTTCACAAAATGATTTTTTACTCTTTTCCTTCTCTCTTCTCTCTCTTCACGAGGCACCCATCTTTACTCCTTCTCGTCTTTACTTCACCTGCTTCCTCCCTTCTCGATTTTTTCGCTCCAAACCAGATCTGAGTGAATATCCACCCAAAATCAACGATTTTGGAATTATTTTGCCCCAAATCTACTCCACCTTGTTGATTCTCTGTCGCTCGTGGAGAGCATACTACTCTCGATAATCGGATTTGGTGGGGTGAGTGATCGATTTAGGGTTGATGGTTTGTGAGACCCGTGCTGCTTACAAGAGAAGGTGTATTCGACAACAGGCAAGTCGAATCAAACGTTGATTGAAGCTTGAATCTGTTGCTGACAATTTCTTTGCTCTTCAACTGCAGTCGAAGGTATGATCCGATTGGTACCTTTCTCCCTTGTTACAGTGCTATGATTTCCGTTTATAAGATGATATTCCCGATTTTTGGGCGAAATTTGAATTAAAATTTATCTTCATAATTTGTTCAACGAATGATTTGAGGGATTGTACACAGTGAATGGGGTGGGTTTGGAGATGATGACTTCCGATCCTATGGCCAGATCCGTGGGCCAAAACTGGTTTTTTTGGTTTTTTTTATTTGTTAACAATTTTTTAGGGACCGATTTTAGGGATTATAGACTGTGAATGGAATGGATTTGGAGATCATGACTTCTGATCTTATGGTCGACTAAACTCCTAATTATTTGATTAAAATGAGGGTTCATTTTGTTCCTGTGAAAAAGCCTTTTTTGAAATCCTACATTGGAGATAGAAGTTCTCATTTTTGAATTTGTTGACTTCCGCAAATGAGTTCGGATCATTCTTTAAGTGCTGCAATTTGTCTTTGTTGATTACTATTTATCATTTCTTTTCCTAATATAGATGACTAGTATGGGGAAGGGGAAGGGGAAGGGGAAGGAGATGGAGGTGGATGATGATGTTGGGTTATGGAATCCAAGTGTTGTGCGGGTATTTGTGCATCTTATGGAGGAGGAGGTAGACCAAAATAGTCTCAAAAGTTCGACTTTTGAAGCCAAAGTTTGGCAACGATTTACACAACATATGAAAATTATGTGTAATCGTTCATTCACAGTTAAACAATTAAAGAAAAAACATTCGAGACTGAGAATTAATTGGAGAGTGGTTGACCATCTGAAGAAGCAGAGTGGTTTCGGTTGGGATGAAGAGAACCAAACAGTCACTGCCGAGGATCCTATTTGGGACAACTATCTTAAGGTTCATATATAACTTAATTTTTTGTAATTGTCTGTGAATCTGTTCTTATTATACTTAACCATGACTTTACTACTTGTAAATTAACAACACAATTTTTGATTAGGCACACCCTGCGGCAAAAATATTTAGGTCGAAGGGGTTGGCCAACTACGATGCTTTGACCAAAATTTTTCAGGGGTCTACTGCCCAGGGCTTTGTTTCTAGGGCTTCAACACAAAGGGTGTACGACTCCGATGAGGAGCGGAGGGTCAATTATAAGTTTGCCCACCCTAATCTATCATATATAGATGTACCTGATGAGGATAATGATGTACCATTTGGTTCGGGGTCGGGGTCTCGCAATAGAAAATCTGGTGCGTCAAGTGGTCGAGCAACAAAAGGCTCGAATATCAATATATGCTATGATTCCTTTTTGGAAACCCAGGAGGTAAAAAGAAACAAGTATAAGAAGAAAATGGGTGACCAAAGTAATGTCTCGGTTGATCAAGATTCTTCCGAGCTTGATCAATGCATTGATATAATTAATGCGATGTCTGGGCTTGATTACAAACAAACAGGGAAGGCATTTGATGCATTAGTTGAAACCCCTCAGTGGCGTCATGCTTTCCTTCGTATGACCCCGGATGTTAGGGAGAGATGGGTGAAGTGTCGTGGTGAGCAGTAGGGATCCCATTCGGTTGAGTGGGTCCATCATATCCAAATTGTTCATTCCTTTTAAAAAAAATTCATATTTGTGTGCGAGCTATTGTATTCTGAATATTTAATGGTAGAACGTGGTGGTTTTTATTTATTTATTTTTTTTTTTGTAAATGGATTTGCTATTAGTAGCTGCTGTTACTATTTTTATAATCTGAGTATAACAATGTTACATAACATAAGATGTTAGTTTAAAATTATGTAAATAACCTCCACTATAGTCATAGTATTAAAGCTTTAACTTACTTTATGCAACTGAATTCTACTTTTTGTCATAGTGAAGTACTATTGCAAGTGCTACCGTAGTGATGGACACGTCTTCATCTGATAGTGACGATTTCGATGACTTGATGGAACTCCAGTTCCTAAAGGCCATCTCTGGAAAAAATTCACAATGCACTCTAAAACTAACAGGACGTGAATATTTGCAAGAAATCCTAGATGGTCCCCCGGATAAGTTTCATCGCATATTCCATATGAATCAAGATTGTTTTTTGGCTTTGTGTGGTTTTTTGAAAAATGGCAACTACCTCGAGGAAACGAAGGAGGAAGCCCGACGTAGACGCGTGTCTTTTGAAGAAAGTGTTGCTATTTTTTTGTACATTGTCGGTTACAGTCATAGAATGCGAGGAGTAGCTGATAGGTTTCAACACTCGCTTGAAACAATTAAACGACATTTTACAGATGTTTTGAAAGGTTTGGCAGGAGCAGCCACAGTTCTAAATACTCCCCCGAACAATACATGTATACATGAAAGGATCACTAGTTCCACAGACTTTTATCCATAGTTTAAGGTATTTTGTTACATCCATCCTGACTAACATATGATTTTAATATTTCAAAGTTTACTAAAGTTGTAGGTTTCAAATTCATTAGTGTAGGGAGCTATCGGTGCTGCTGATGGCACATTAATCGATGCTTCGGCCCTCGCTAGTCGAAACAATACTTGTCGTGGGCGAAAGGGTAATATAACTCAAAATGTGTTGGCAGCTTGTGATTTTGATATGATGTTCATATTTTTTTATGCGGGATAGGAAGGAAGTGCTAACGACTCCCGTATAATACAAAGTGCATTATCACAAGGATTGTTGCAAATCCCTCCCAATGATAAATATTATTTAGTAGATTGTGGTTACACAAATATGCCTGGTTTTCTAGCTCCCTACCGTGGTGAGCCATATCACTTGCAAGACTTTCAAGGGGCCAACCATGCACCAACCCAACCTAGGCAACTTTTTAATAAAATACATGCGAGGCTACGAAATGTCATTGAAAGAACATTTGGTGTATTCAAAAAAAGGTTTTCCATCTTAAGTCACATGACAAACTACTATTTTACAAGACAGGTTATAATGGTCACAGCATGTTGTGTACTCCATAATTTTATACGTAGATATTTAGTGGATGATACTTTTTTTGAGGAATTTGTAGATGAACAATTAATTCATCACCAACAAATTGAAGATATCGCATCCACATCTCAAGGGTTGGATTTGTCATCTTCCCAATTGAATCGTATGAATACGAAAAGAGATGAAATTGCTACGACAATGTGGAATGCGAGACATTAATATAATTTTGATGAAACTGTTTCATTGTATCATTTACTCTTATGAATATAATATTTTATGCATTGTATGAGATGTTATCTTGACAATTTACAAATAAACAGGCACTACACATGGATTCAATTTTGTTAGCAACAATGGTCAGAAGAATAAAAGGATTTGTCAGTAACAGGAAGTGATTTTATTATCATTTTTTTTTACTCACGAAGATGATGTCGTTATAGGCAATGATGAAAGGTTCTATTCAATGTTGAATGTGTGCCCCCCCCCCTCTTTCTGCTTGGTTGTATTGACCAGCAGCAGATATTGGAAATATCAAAAATATGAGTGAATATCCACGAAAATGATGTGTGATAGCCTTTAAGCTGATCTGTGGTTGATGTTTAGAATTATGTGGAGTAAGAATGAATCCATTATGTGAAGTGATAATGATGAAATCATTTCTTGATGACAATGGGGGGTGGACATTTTAATTAGTATTAGTAGGCATGACATTGTCAAAAATGCAGTCCTAGACTGGAGTTTTTATCATTGATTTGAACAATTGTTCTATAGAACCATGTTCTGAGCCTACACATAATATGAGCCTTTTTGCTTATTCACATGGCTTTGTTGTAGTATTTGATTTCATGCTCATCTTTGAAGGATACATATGAATGAGTGTTTATACTTCCTTCAACGGATTCATTTGCTTTAATTGTATGCTAACAAGAGGAAACCATCTGAATCCATCTTAACATCAGAAGCCATGACCAGCATCAGAACCCATCACAAGAAGGTAATTGTACATAGTATGGAAATTTATCAGTATAAGAAATCAACTGTTTTTAAATAGCATCAGAAGCCATCATCTCTATATTCAAATCAGCGAACGATACTTGTTTGTGTTTGGTTGGTAGAAATTGACAATCGTGGAGATGATGATGATATATTCTGATCCTATTTAACGATTGCAGTATTGAAAATATCAAACACTAGTAACCACAAATATGCTAGATGGATGTAACGAAACAGAAATATGTACTAAATTTTGTACATGAACAATGTGTGGAACCTAGAGGTGATGGCTACTGATGAGATGCTTCTTAACTAGACTATTGATTTTTTCATATTTAAAAGATGTCACTAGGTTACCTTCTGTGATGGGTACTCTTGCTACTCATGGCTTGTGATGGGCACTCATGGATTGTGAAGGCTTCTTCTTGCAGGTGCAGGGTGGAAGCACTCATGGATTGTGAGGGCTTCTTCTTGCGTCTGATCCTATTTAAGTAAACTATTATTTCTTCTTTTATAATATTCCCACACTGTGTACATGATTCTTCCTGTGAAGTACTATTGCTGCTGCTCATTACTTCTAATAGTTGCATTGATGGATTCTGATGACTTTTTCTTCCTTTATAAGGGAATTTGGTATGAATTTCACTTTCAAATTAACCTTCTTGTTACTATGTTATAACTATGAAGTTTTCTGATGCTTGTGATGGCTTCTCATGTTTAGGTAAAAATTTTCTACTAAAATTGGTACATGTGCCTCAGATGATTCTGAAGATGATGGCTTTATGATTGAATAAATTTTCCATACGGTGTACCATTTCCTTGCTATGATGGCATCTGATGCTGCTCATGGCTTCTAATGTTTCTGATGGATATTATGTGATTTCTGATGCTGTGTTTGGTTCTGATGCTATGATGACTTCTGATGCTATGATGCTTCTTATGCATGCAGTTTCGGTGGAAGTATTTCCTGTCATTTTGTTGTTGTCGGTCTCCATCTAACAGGAAGTGCTTCATTTAATTGTTTTAAATCACCCTACTTTTTTTACCACTATCAGTCCAAGCAATGATGAAGAAATAAAAGTTATGATGCATGTGATTGATAATGAAAGCATTTGATGCTTTATAAGGGAATAAAAGTCATCGATTCAACAGTTGATCATTTTCATTATTGGCATGAATATCAAATGCATTAGAATGCATAATTAGAACTAGTTGGCATGGCATTCAAATGTAGCCCTAGACTAATCTCCATTATCTATTCAATCTTTTTTTCTATACATAACTGTTGTGAGCCTATGACTAATTGAATCCTTTTTAATATTACTTGTATTTCGTTTCCAGATTAATTTTTTAACAATATGATTCAATCCTTAGCAGGAAGAAGATTGGTATCAGAAATAGCAGCTGAACTTCTATTTTACGACTTCAAAAGTGTTGCGCAATTGGGTATTGATATCCTGCACTTCTTAATCGTGTTTTTTGGATGTCTGCTATTTTATAAGGGATAAGGTCTTATGTTTCAGTTTGCAAATTATTATTTTACCATCTTGTTGATATGTTATAAATGTGAATAATATAATTTGGGGTGTGTTTTGGGATGCTTCTGTTGGCTTCTCATTCTTTGGGCAAAAATAATTTTCCATACTGTGTACAATCTCCTTCCTGTGAAGGGTTCTGATTCTGCTCATGGCTTTTGATGTTATCATGGTTCTCATGGCTTCTGATTATTTATAACTATGATCAATTATAAATTTGAGGTGTGCATTCGGAAAGCTTCTCATGGCTTCTCATGCTTTGGGCAAAATTTATCAGTATGCTAACACAAGCTTTTCAATATATTTTGTTCATGTTCCTTTGATAAATTTGGAGATGATGGCTTCTAACCCTGTATAATTGAACTATTGGTTTTTTACTTTTAACAAATTTCCATACTGTGTACCATTTTGTGCATTGTGCAGGGTTCTGATGCTGCTCATGGCTGATGATGTTATGCTGCTTTCTCATGGCTGTTCAGATGTTATAACTATGAAGAATAAAATAATTTAGGGTGTGCATTGGGATGCTTCTGATGCCAGTTCATGCTTTTGGCAAAAATAATTAAGCTAACACAAGTTTTGCAATAAAATTTGGTTGATGTGCCTTTGAAAAATTTGGAGATGATGTTTTCAGATCCTGTATAACTCAAGTATTGATTTTATTTACTTTAACAAATTTTGATACTGTGTACAATCTCCTTCTTGTGCAGGGTTATGATGCTGCTCATGGCTGATGATGTTATGATGGTTTCTCATCACTTCTCATTATTTATAAGGGATGAGTAATCATGGCTTCTGATTATGTTGTATCAGTGTAATTCAGCTGATTTGGGATTCCAGGATACAAGTATATATAATATAATGTATTGGACCTTAACAAACAGAGAGTTGCAATGTAATATAATGTATATCAGCTTCATTCTTATTATGAATCTAGTAATTCAAGTAAGTGTAATGAGTTACAAAACAAGGATGCGATCAAAGAATTTTCATTACATTATATTCAAATGATCTTTCATATTACTCTTTTGCATATCGCATATCAAGTTAAGGGAATGTTACATATAATAAGAATACAAAATCTCCATTGGAAAAAGCATAGTCGAATATTAGTTCATATGAACAAGTTTAAGGTATATCACATTAATACAACTCCTCATATTGATAAGATTTGCTCGATTCTTATGCTGCTCAGGCTTCTTGTTCCCATACTTGTACAACTTTGCTCTGTAACTGCAGCAATTAAAAAACTTTAGCAGAAAATTAATGCAAATTGATTGAACAAACTCCTTTTATAATCTCATTGTGAAAAAAACTGTTTTCCTATAAATTTGAGAATTTATTTTTATAACCAAACGCGATTTATGACCTCATTTTTCAATAGCTTTTTTAATCAAAATTTCATATTTACTGGTTTACCAAACGCATTTTATACTCTTAGTTTCAAAAAAAAACCGTTTTAAAAAATATATATATTATCAAACAGCTTTTACACTCTATTTTTCAGAAAACAGATTCAGAAAAAAATATTACCAAACAGCTTTTACACTCTTTTTCAGAAAACTATTTTTAGAAAAGAGTTTTCAGAAAACTGTTTTCAAAATAACAAACCAAACGCATTCTCAAATTTTAGTTTGTGTGCAAACAACACACTCTAAACTAGTAAAAATTTGCAAGGGGTTATTATGCATAATTTCCCACCCAGTACGGTTTTGAAATCCCATGGCAAAGCCGTAAATTTCAGACGAAAACGTGGGCAGTCTCTTAAAATCCAGAGTAGATTTTTATTTGGTAACGTACATCTCAGACGGCGACTTAACGGCGGTCAACCCAAATTAAGAAACTTTTAACCTTTTCTTTAATTCGAAAAAAAGGAAAGAGTAACAGTTTTCTATGCATGCATGTTTTTCGGATCCACGTGGACTAATGCCACGTCAGATAAACCATCCATCTCTCGACGCGCGTCCCAACTACCGACAGGATGTCGATGGTGTCACGGGACTTACGGGACACGTGTCGAAAAAATGACATTAAAATTTTAAAAACTTTTTGTTCAACATTTCGATGTCACCATTTTGCTCACCAACCACGTCACATTTTTTTGCGGCGAGTAGATGCATGACGCGTAGTGGGTGGAGAATAAAACCTATGGTGCGTGGTTTATTAGACTTCTCTATACTTTTCTTTCTCTTGAAATAGGAGGAAAAGAGTGGAAAAGTCCATTTCAAGAGGAAAGTCTTTACAGAGAAGGGAAGATCAAGAAGAGATTTTAGGAACTTTGGGAAGTTATTTATGGAAGGTTGGATCAAATAAGTATCGAAGGTATCTAAAAGAATTTGACTTTATGCATGACAAGGAGTGTTTGATTACAGTGTAACTGTTTTATTTTGAAAGTAGAATCTTGCAGATAGTCTACTTGTAATAAAGTTATTATTATTATTATCATTATTATTAGGGTAATGCTACATCCACTATCAATTTTACTGTATTTTTCTTCACTATCTTAGGTGGCACACTCCAATAGGTAGGAAAAGATAGTGTAGGTGGGGAAACTCACCAATAAGAGTATGCCACCTAAGGTAGTGAAGAGAATGGTAGTGAAATTGGTAGTGGCTAAAGCATTACTCTTATTATGATAATAGGGTCATCTTCCATTGTGCATCTGTTATGGTGTGCACTTGGCTTCGAAAATCCGTATCGGTAATCCGAATCGTTCACATTAATCTACACATTTAAATTGGTCTAAATATATAAAATCAGGTCTTTTGAAATTCATTTCCTCATCCATTGAAGTATACAAAATTATATGGCTGAATATCTTTTTTTTATAATAACATGATGGATGGGTAAATAAATTTCAAATAACTTGATTTTATATATTTGGACAAATTTATACGTGTAGATCAATATGAACAGTTCGGATTGTAAATACGGATGCCTAAAGGCCGAGTGCACACAATGGCTAGTGCACACCTGCTTGCGTGCGCCCGCACGTCTTGCAGACACAAATGCCGGACCAACGTGAACTCCCGTGCAGAGCCATTTTTTGCTACAGTTTTGTTTTTCCAATATATAACGGCTGAATTAAATGCATAAACTGTTTTGTTTGTTGTAACCCCCGTTCCGGGTTGTGCCGAATTTTTTCTTTCTCTTATTGTATTATTGGATTCAAGTTATCAATAAATAAATATTTTTTTTTGATCTCTTGCACCTAAATTGCGTTCCTTCGATTTTCAATTTTCAATTTTCAATTATTATATTTAACCTAAATTCTAGCCCATACTCTTACATTATTATTTGTTGATATTTTAAAATGATGGGTTAGGCCCAGCTATTCCCAAACCAAGCCCATTCTAAATCACCTTATATATACTAGTAACTGCACGTGTGATGCACATTCTAATTAATTTATTATTATTATTATTATTATTATTATTATTATTATTATATATATATATATATATATAGTAAATAATAAGATGTAATTTGGCTTCGAACCTGAGACATTCATTTACTCATCACATACTCTTTATAAATTACCTCTAGTAGCACAAACTTTAATTTTATATGAGTGACACTTTTGTAAATAATTATGTCGTAAATAAATTTGAACTTTGAGGATATTATGGTAACTAACAATAAATAAGTAAATGAATGGTTAATATAACTTTAACTTAAAAATGAATGGTTGAGTTTAGATTAGCACTGTCACATTTACCCGATACCCGGACCCGACCCAAACCCGGCATTGGACCGGAACTGACCTGTTCTATACGGGTCCGGGTCCGGATCCGAGTCCTAAAGTAAGACCCAATGCACTTTCGGGTCCAGGTCCGGGTCCGCTCAAAATAGAACCGACCCGTACCCGGACCCGGACCCGTTAAAAAGTACCCCCAAACATATAAAATTTGAATAATAGGGTTATAGGAATATACATGTAAAAGTAATTGTTGAAGATAGATATGTAAATATAATATTAATTCATGTACTTAAGTACAAAAATTGTTAAAATCGCAGGGTATCGGGTACAAAAATACTTAAGTGCAAATATTTATTCTCTACTACCGGACCTGATGGGTATTTTTTTTATAACTAGGATCCGGACCCGGTTCTTGCAGTCCGGTCCGGGTCCAATTTTTGGACCCGTGAGGTACCGGGTCCGGGTAGTGAAGGACCCGACCCGATAGGACCCGAAACCAGCTCTAGATTAGATGGTTGAATGAATGTCTATAAATTACAGGTTGTCTACAAATGACAACCCTCAACTCTCCCATTATATTATTAGAGATTATTTTGTTTCATTTCATCCCAATCTCCTGGCCCATAAACCAATTCCCCAACTGCCCAATCCTCTCAAATCCCCCAATATCTTCATAATCTCCTCCCACGTTCCCCCCACTACCTCAGTACTGCCTCCTTAATAATTTTTCCCCACTAATCAAATCCCCAAATTCTATCCACAAATTCCCAAATTTCTCATAACCACTCATTGATCCAAAATTAACCCATAATCCCTAATTAATCTCCTTAAACCCCTCTTAATCATCTCCTCCACAGTTAATCCCCCCTTCTCATCATCTTCTCTCCTTCCTCCTTCACGCCAGCCACCTCGCGGCCCTCCACCACCACTCGATGCCAAGCCCCGACACTCCTCCTCCGTAACCTACCCACGACCTCACGCCACCTGAGCACCAACCCCGCAACACCGATCGTAGCCTCGACCTCGAACGCCAGCCGCCGCGACCCTCTCCTCGTCGCTGCGACCGAACCCCGACGCTGCCCCTTACTCCACCGCAACCCCAACCATCGGCAGCCTCTCCCCACGCTGTCAAACCCACCGCTGCCTCGTCCTGTTGAACCCATCGCAACCACTTCCCCAACCCTCCTTCTTCCTTAGCTGCGCCCTCACGACCACCACAATCACGACGACCATCGCTCCTCCATCGCCCTTCCACTGCACCCCCTCGTCGCCGCTGCCTCCCACCACACTCGCCAAATCTAATCTAGATGTGAGGCTGTATGAGTGATAGGAGAGGTGGATCTGGTGGTGCTTGAAGGCCATTGGATACCTGCAAAATGCCTTGAAACACTAGGAGATATCCCGGCGACAGGCTCTCTGACAATCAAGTCAGTCACCGGAAAAAATGGAATTATGGTTTAGTGGCTAAAAAAGCATTACCTGACAACAGTGGAGGGGGCTGGCATTTATAAGCAGAGAGAGGGAACCTTAGTGGACCGAGTTGACCCTCTTATGTGAGAATTTTTTACCAAACTATCCCACTTTTTGTAAGTATGTACGAAACTATCCCGGTTTGAAAATTTAATACCAAAACATTCCTGTCGCTAACTGAGTTAGCGCGCCTAGTAATTTTCTTCACGCTAACTCAGTTAGCGTACTGCAGGGGATACAACTTTTCCCTCTTGTTTGGGTGTGGCAAAAAACTCACCCAATATAGACAGCGTGCGTGTTTAAACCACTCGCGCTAACGGAGTTAGCGTTCGTAGTTGGGACAGTATTGGGCACTACCTCAAAGAGGGGTGTGGGTAAAAAATTACTAAGTATAGACACGTTAACTGAGTTAACGTGTCTATTATTACCAAGACCGTTAACTGGGTTAACGACTGTGAAGATTTCATATTTCCAGAAAGTTGAAACTTTCTAGAAATTGGAGATACTCACACACGTTAACTCAGTTAATGTACCTATTCTTACCAAGGCTGTTAACTGAGTTAACGAGTGTGAATATTTTAAGTTTTTAGGAAGTTGAAACTTTCTGAAAATTGGAGATACTCACGCCTTGTTTAACCAAGGCCGTTAACTGAGTTAACGTATATGCCTATCTTCACAAACAAACAGACAGAGATGTTTTGTATATAAAAAATCACTAAGTATAGACACGTTAACTCAGTTAACGTGCCTATTATTACCAAGGCCGTTAACTCAGTTAGCGACAGGGATGTTTTGGTATTAAATTTTCAAACAGGGATAGTTTCGTACATACTTACAAAAGTGGGATAGTTTGGTAAAAAATTCCTTCCCTGAGCCAGATTGGTGTGACGGGCTAGTAGGAAGCCCATGGGGCACCTAGACTTGAATTCTGGGGATGTGTGGATCCTCTCATATCATGTCCCCTGTCAATGTTAATCTTATGGTACTATTTATTTGACACATTTTTCTTCCAAAAGTCTTCAATCCTGAAATCATCCTCCATATTTGTTCCAGGAGATGAGCCAAATCCCTCACCATTAGACATTCTAAGAGAGATCTTTACAAGATACTCTTTATTCATCTTAAATTTTAGAGGATTATGCTACATTTGCACCTTATATAGCCTAGCTTTTAATCTGTGGCATTCCCATTTGTTGGTGGCTTATTGTGGACTTCATTTTCATTCTTATTAACTTTTCAATGTTTGCACCAAAGTCGCGCGGGGGGCAATAGTCCTACTCTTTACTGCATTAGGTTACCCTGTTTGTGGAGGTTTGCATTCAGAAAGAGGTCTACCGCTGCTACTTTTGTTCAATAACTGAATTAAAGAGTGAGCATTTGTAAACAGTCATCCGTACTTTTTCTTTCTCTCTTTCTTTCCTTTTCTGCTGAACAACACAATACAATCACTAGTAACTATTCACCGCACAAATTAGTGAATTACAAAGTTCAACTGGGAAGATTACAAGAAAATCATAAATTGAAACCAATACTAGTAACTTTCTTCGCAATCAGCCCCTCACATTAGCTTCTCGAACAACATGATGAAAATGAACTTGGTTAAAACCGCCACAACTCATCCTTTGCTTCCAGCAGTATAGGAGGATATTATTTGAGGTAATGTCATGCAATACTAAATCAATAACCTCTCGACTCTCGAGCATTACCTTCAAATACAATTTCATCAAAATTACGGAACTGTACAGCCTTACGCGCACAGCGAGAAGAGTTGCAGCCATTATCTCCGCATTAATAGATGAATCAACAGCCACCAACTGACTCATCGCCAACATAATAAAACCATCACTATTTCTATGAACATTCCAACCGATGCTCCTTCCTCATGGGGACTAAAGCAACCATCAAAATTATCTTTTAACCAGCCTGTAGGTGGTCGACTCCATACCTTACTAGCCAGCGACGAACTAACATCATCATACTCTTCTAAAACTAATGGAATAGGACGAACCGATAAAGTATTAGGAAGCTGCTATTTGGAACCCAACCTACAGATAACAGATTCACTGGAATTGATCTGAGTGCAGAGTGACGAAGCATAGCTCTAACAGCTAAAGAGGAGTTTTAGTCTCCAAATATTCCTCTTCTAACTTTATAAACAAACGGATCAAAATCCTTACCTCGGAGTTTATCAATACCCACCAGGCCACCATGGTGAATGTTCACAGACATCCACCACTCACACACCTAGAGCTCCACCACCAAAGACCAGGTCAGATTTTTGAAAGTTTACTTGTTGCCCACTAATTCCACAATACCTCCTTACCGCAACATTGAGACATGATGACTGAGCGGAAGCCTCACAAACAATCATCTGCATACATAAGTGGGCAATACTCGTGTTCCCCAACCCAAAGGCCTCTGATGCAATCTTCAACTTTGACAACTCTTCAGTAATGCAATAAAGACTTCCTACACAATAACAAATAGATAGGGATAGGGAGGCGGTGGATCCTGCCTTAAACGGTAATCCCTACTTAGGCAAAATTCTTGTACAGATTCAAGTATCTGGCTTTCCCTCATGGATATTTGAACTATTTAAGACTAGTATCATACACGTGCACACGTGCACGTGGGAAAAATTGGAGGATAATAAAAAGGGTAAAAAGAAAATAATTTCTAAACTGGTCCACTTTCGAAAATATTTACCAAACAGGTCCACCTACGGAAATATTTACCAACGTTAGTCCATGAGTAAAAAGAAAATAATTACCAAACTGATCCACTTTCGAAAGTATTTACCAAACAGGGCCACTTTCGAAAATATTTACCAAAGTAACGCAACCCGTGCGTTGCACGGGTTGGGTTACTGACTGGGTTACTGACTAAGGGGTTCTCCCATTATAGTAGTAGAGATAGAGATTATCTCACCAAGTCTGAGAGCCCACATACTGAGTTTCCACAATGAAATCTCAATCAAGGCTTGAGAGATTTAACACTCAAAGATGACTGTAACAACAAAAGTACAATACCATATCTGCGAGGATGAGAATTTTACATGAGCAATTTTTAAGTTCCGGGGTTTTCTTGAAAGGGCACAGCAAAGAAAGACCTTGCAGAAGATATCAACCCCAATTCTACATACTAAAGACATAGTTAAACAACTTCACCGACATTCACCAATAAGATGAAGATAACTAGCTCAAATCGAATTTTGAAATTCTTCTCCCACCACCCTTGATAGCATTTTCTTTGCGGGAAAAGTTTAAATTTCAATGCTTCAATTTGCACTCCCGTTCTCCTGTCATCGTGTTTAGACTTTATAGCATCAATGTGCACTCCCATGTCTCCTGTCTTCACGGGTAGGAAGATCGCGAGTGGGAAGACGGAAAGGGAACTTGGCAAACTGGATCCTCATGATGGGCGCTTCAGGTTTCTTGTCATCAAACTTGTAACCTGGAAAAAGATAAGAAATTATATGGATTTAGGTGTCATGCTTATGCATGTCAAAAACCCGGATTATAGTATGCCCATAAACCCACAAGCTTTCCCCAGGAAAAAAATAAGAAATTAAAAAAAAATAACAAATAAAAAACACAGTCTCATTTTAGCAACGATGTAAAAAGGTTTAAATTTCCTTAGCCACTCGTTCAGATTATAGGCAGAAATTAATGTGAAAAGGTATAAAATTTATTTGTGCACGATGATGGACTCTTAGATGTAAGTATGTGTAAAAAAATATGTATTCAGTTGTCGTGTTGATCCACATAAAACTAATACCAGAACCTCATATTGCAGTAAAGGTTTAGTTATTGTTCTTATCATCCGCATGTACCTAATCAGAAAGTAGACTATCAAAAAAGTTGAAACAAACTGGAACCTCCACATATAAATATTAAGCTTGAAAAGGAAGAATTAATAAATTTTTCACAGAAAATACACAACCTTGAAGAGCTTCCATTGCAGTCAGGGCACACTTGGAATCATTAAACTCAACAAAGCACAGAACATAAGCCTTGTCTCCGGACTGCAGGATCCATATTTTTCGTAACAGTGAGTGGACATTTAAAAAAAAATAACATGACTAAATGTACATAGTCTAATCATTACAGAACTAAATTCAATTAAAAATAACAACATGCATATGAATTTCCTATACACAAATTTCAAAAGATGCACAGAATTACTTCTAGATAACATTCAACGAGTTACCAGACATACTGTTAACACAATATAATTTTTGAACAGTAAATTAGTAAAAATTTCTTGGTTAAGTTTTCAGACCAAACAATTTAAGAAGGCTAATTGTTTTGTACATTTCCATTAGAATTTATCATAACTTTTTTGTTGTTATAGGGCAGATCAATCAATGGCAATTGAAAAATTTAAAGGCCGCGCTCTAATGATTTCTGGTCTTGAATTATCAAATTTATTTTCAAGATATGTTTAAACTTAATTGGCAGATGGAAGAGATTCTCAGGTGATTGCAATCACTTCAAGGTCATTATTATATGATTATAATATAATATTTGGCAAATCCCTTACTTTGTAACACTAAAATACTAATACTAGCCGGATTATATTAATACCGGCAACAGGTTGAGAAAGCATAAGGTTGACATCTTTCATTCCTTCTTACACCAAAATTAAAGAAAAATCAAAACATCAAAATTCACATTAGCTTGATCCTATACACTATGATGATGTACAAATAAAAATAAAATAAAAAATACAAGAAAACTATTGAATAGGCTTCAAGCCATAAGCATCAACATATACCACCTCATGCTTATTCAGAAATAAGAGGTGACGAGAGTGAATTTGTTCTTAGCCTAGTAAGTTATTCACCCCTAATCATGGGATTGAGATATAATTGGCTATGTGAACTTAATATAGTAAAGAGTAACATAACAATTAAGAAAGTAAAGAGGAAAATGAGAATGACTAGTACATGAATATAAGTAAAGGTAGGAGTTAATCGAAGACCTATAAAGTGTGGAAAGAAAATAATGAAGTGAAAACGTTGAGAGGGTAACTAAGAGAAAACCGATGTATTGTAGTTTGAATTGAGCCAGAATCCCGATGTCGGTTAAACATGGGGGGGGGGGGGGGGGGGGGGGGGGGGGGGGGGGGGGGGGCTTATATTTCCAAAAAAGAAAATCATGGTTTACAAACATTTCTCTCTATAAAGAAAGAAAAATACTTACAAAATGTGAAAACAAACAATTATTTGTGAGGCAAATTTATGAATTATAATATATCCAACAATTAATAACTAGATCTTCTGATAGATATGTCAAACAACTACTGAGGTTAACAAATTTACCCGTCTCGCCTCCTTGTGGACAACCCTGATTTCCTTGAAACCAATAAAAGGACGGAACAGATCTTTTGGGTGAATTAAGGATGCTTACAAGGAGTTGGTATAAAATCATAGAGCTAAATATAACAGAATATCATAATCTCAACTAAAGGATACGAGCAACTTCTCTTCTAGTACAATCATTTGGAAGACCATCGACATATAGAATGTTTGATTCATCTGCAGACAGACCTTCAGATTTTCTCAAAGTGCCAGTAGGTTCGAAGTCTACAATCCCAGGCTTAACACCAAGGGGAACATCTCTTCTGATAAGAGCTGGATTTTCCAAAGGAGTGTACCCTCCCAATCCAGCAATACCTGGGGTGACGTGACTGCCCATTCGTGCAAGATCATCCAAACCATAACCTCCAGATCGCATCGGTAATATCTGCAAACAGTCAAAGAAACTGTTAAGAATTGATTTTTTTCTTCTTAAAACAAAAAATATTGGAAAACGAAGATATAAACCCTACATCAGATTTTAAATAGTCTGATGAAGTTCCACGACCATTAGCGCCATCCCGCAAATGATGGGATGACAAGGCAGAGCTCTCTGAAGACAAATAGCCAGGAAAAGCAGCTCTTGGGTCTGTTTGGTTAAAAACAAGAAATCAGTAACAGCACGGAGAAACAGATACAAGAAACTCAACACCTTTTTCATCTATATTAACAAACACAGAGAAATGCCCCATCTGAAAAGATATACCGCAAAATTCAAAGCGAGTAGACAAAACATGAATAAAGTGATTAAGTGAAAGGTTAATAGTAATACAGAAACTAAACGCTATTTGATATAGAAAAAAAAGGGAAGCTAAATGCTTAAATTGACCATATTGCACAGAAGTATTGCTGGTATTCGCTATATACTTGATCCCTAATTTGTCAACGTGTAATTGTGTAAATAAATGATATGTTAAATTTTGATTATTGTTGATACCTTAAAGTGAAATTCTAATGAAGAATAAGACATAAATTGAACTTTCATGTAAATATGAGACAAGGAAGGGGTTATTAAGCAAAGTGAGTAATAAAATATGTGCTTATGATTATGCATAAAGATGAGAGAATGACACTCCGAAAGTGATGTCCAAAAGATGGAAGTTCTACAAGGTGAAGGTGATGTCTAAAAGGTAGTAACAAAAGAGGGTATTAAACTCAACATAATTGGTGCTTCCATGATTTAAATAATTATCAAGAGAAGAAACAAAAGTCTCTGTTCTCAATCCACAAGTGAAGAGACTATCCACAAATCAGAGCCCCACGAGGCATCTGAGTACCCTTGCAATTGGGAGAGAGAGAGAGTGTGTGTGTAAATAGAGTGTGTGTGTAAATCTTATCTATTAGGGCATAGAAGCCAACAATATATATGAGTCTATACAATATGGGATAAACACGTGTCCTAGACATATTAGACAGTATATACATATTAACAGCCTCTCTCAATGTTGGGCCTTCGTATGAGATCGTGCAGAAATCTGCACACTAAGCTTCGGAAGACACATGATGAAGGGATATGACCTTAGGAACACGTTCCTGGGTGAAAAAATGATCAACACCAATATGTTTAGTGAGCTCATGCTTGACCGGATCAGACGCAATTTTGATGGTACTAGTATTGTCACAAAATATGGAAGTCGACTTCAAAACAATACCAAAATCCTCTAGTAACCATCATAACCATTCTACATCTAGTGTGGTGGTGGAAAGAGCACAAAGTTCAGCCTCCGAACTAGAACGAGAGATTGTAGCCTGCTTATTGGACTTACAAGACACGAGTGTTCCAAGGAAGACACAATACCCCGTTATAGATCGCCTATCACTTTGAGAAGAATAAAATCGAGTGATCGTTCCACGAAGATACTGAAGCACCTGAAGAAAATGGCCATAGTGCATAGAACTAGGAGTAGACAATAGACATAAATTGGATCGAAACATAAACCGCATGAGTAATATTTGGTCGAGTAATGGTGAGATAGGACTACCCACAAGATGTTGGTATCAAGTAGGAGCAGGAAGAGAAATTTCATCTGCTGCCCGAAGCTTCAAACTGAGTTCCATTGGAGTTGCTTCGAACCGAGAATAAGAGATTTTGGCACTGGCCAAAAAATGGACGATATATCTTCATTGAGAAAGAAGATAACCATGGTCACTAAAGGTAGCTTCAATCCCAAGAAAATACCGAAGTAGGCCAAGGCCAATCATAACAAACTGATTCTGTAGATAGATTTTCACAGTCTGAATATGGGCAAATTCGTCACCAGTAAAGAATCATATCAACATATAGCAACAAAATTGTGTGACATTTGTTAGAGGAGTGAATGAACATAGCCGGATCATGGGCACTCTGACGAAAACCAACAGAGTAAACAATAGAACTAAAATGCTCAAACCAAGCCCGTAAAGCATGTTTGAGACCATTGAGTGCACGTCGAAGACAATATATAGTATTTGGGGGATGACGTAGACCAGCTGGAGGAAGCATATAAACTTCTTCACGAAGTTCACCATGCAAAAAAGCATTATATACATATTAACAGCAATATGGGTGGATGTCAAGTGTACTGTAGAGAATACTGGTTTGTCTCCCTTTAGATACTTCATCTACCTATCCATGGCATCACAATGCTTATTTCTCGGATTTCTAGTGAATCGACTCAGCAGGCTAACCACAAAGGCGATGTCTGGCCTTATACATATCATAACTTACATTCAAGGGCATATCTGAGTTTCAGGGGCCCTAAGCAAATTCTCAAATGGGGTCTTTTGCAAGTTGACAAAATAATAATGACAATTATTTAAATGCAAACAAACTTGGAGCATTGGAGAACAAACTATTTAAATGAAAAACAAATTTTTATATATACTTCCAAAAAAAATAATTGATAACATACGCTTTTTATATGAAATGCCTCGGGCAAAAAAAAAACTCGGACAAACTCTAACAAAAACGAAATATGTTATCTTAAAGAGGTAAATATGATATATTAGAGAACACGATCAGAATGAAATGATGATGAATATATGTATATGAGAATACTAGTTGGAAGCTTAAAATGTAGAATAACCATATGCACTTAAAGATTTGGTTAGAAATTTATCATAAATAGGTAAATATGATATACCATAGAACATTGAAAAAATATCATAGAATGACATACATGGGCTAATTGAAAAATAATATTAAATTCATAAAATGGTAAAATGACATTTATGGCTATGTGAAAAATAATGAGTTTTAAAAATAAAAATGATTGAAAAATTAATTGACCCATGCAAGTTTTGAACCTGCGACCTTCACATTATTAGCACAACACTCTAACCAACTGAGTTAATAAGCAATTAGCAATATAATGTAATTATATCAATAAATATTGCAATTTACTTTTTAACATTGTAAATACTTCAAAAATATGGAGCCCTATAAATTTGGGAGCCAAAACAATTGCTTGTGCTGCTTGGGCCCAAATCCGCCACTGCTTACATTAGACAACCAATAAACTTAGAATAATCTAGTTGTCTTATTGGATCACCTTTAATAGGCTCCAATTTCTATTATAATTATATGTGGGTTTTGTGATCTTGGAACTAATGTATCCACATTGTTCCAACAAGGAATTAATGTGGTATGACTGGCCAAGAGCTATCCTTTATCCATGAACCCCCATTTTCATGCCCAAGATGGTGTCAACTACCCCTAGGTCTTTCATACTAAATGCTTTTGACGAAATAGATTTGATTTCATTTAAATTCGAGTAGCCTCACAAACCAACATCACATATAAGCAAACTAACACAAATTTTTCAGATTTATGCAAAATATAAAGATATTTATCATATAATCTCATGTCAAAACCTAAGTCTAATAATTCCATCAAACTTAACATGCCATAGTTGAGGAGCTTGTTTAAGACCATACAGATATTTATATATGTTTGCACGATTCTATTTCTTGGCCTCCCATGACAAACCCTCTGTGAGACCCCGTATTTCTAGAGAGTATAGATATATATATATAGTATATAGTATATAGTATAGTATATATAGTGTATATATATACTAAATAGTAAATGAAAGAATGGATGGATTGGTGGGAAAAGGTGACGTGGAAGGAATGGAGGAAAAGTGTGAATGGTGTGTGTGAGTGTTGACCCAGTTTGACCATGGATGAATAAATGAAGGATTGGATCAATAAAAAGAAGGAATGAATGAATGAATGAAAAGAAGAATGGTATGGGTGTAGCTTTGACCCGGGTTGACCATGGGAATATATGTCCCATATCGGCCATAAAGAAGAGAAAAAGAGAGAATAAATAGGATTAGCCAAGGATTAAGGGTACCCAACGTCCGGACACCTTTTTGAGGCAGCCTGTGGTGGGCGTGACTAGAATTTAGTTAATTGTGTGCGTACGAGTTGAGTACGGGGCGTTACACCCTCCCTCCAGGTTGGTTCATGTAAATCTCTTCAGTGACAGTGAAATCACCATTCAGAAACTTTCACTATTCAGAAACGTTAGTTTCACATCCATTTGGTGTATTGTGTATTTTTCAATGGAAACTAGGGCTAACACAGTCTTCATAGTAGCTAAGTACTTACAGGTGAGTAACCATCAAAGTAAACTATCCCTTGTACTTGCATGAATCCTTTTGCAACTTAAAGTGCTACACATTTAGAAATGGAGTTATCAAGATTGAGTTTCTTCTGAAATACCCATTTACAGTCCATATTCTTTGCACCCCATTGCTAGTCTACCAAAGTCCAGGTACCATTTTGCAACACGAATCCAACTCATCATCTATTGCCTATATCCACAAACAAGAATCCTTCGATCTCATTGCCTCACCATAAGAGGTTTGATCTTTCTCCAAGTCATGTAGTCATTCACATATACTTGGTGTTCTATCTCCTGGGGATACTCTCCTACTTTCAGTTTAACTTTCACCTAGTAAGTTGGAATCTGAATCAGTGTCAGTTTTAGAAGGTCCAGTCTCTAACAGCAAGAACATGTTGTTTTCTTTGGTCCTCTACAATCACCTGCCCAATGTCCCCACTTGTTGCAGTTTCTGCACCTGCCCTTCTTTTTCATTGATTTCTTAGCAGGCTGTAATTTTGGGAATCATTAGCAGTCAGCTTAACATCAGTAGTCCATGCTTCATCTTCAATTAACATATATCAATTAACATCAGTTACGTCAATTAGCCCTGTTTGCACTTTCTTACGACACATCAAGTGTAAAATTGTGCCATGAGGTAGGCAACTTATAGATTATTATGCTTCAAGATTGTTAAATTTGCCCGAGATTAAATTAGTGTTTGCCAATTTTTTTGCTTAAAGCATAATATTCTAGATATTCAAGATATATGGACCATTAATTCCAAGAAAATAGAACCCCATAACGGGTTATGGCACACAAATGTTGGGTGTATGTCTTGCATACTAGGTTCGATGAGAAGAGAACAGCGTGAAGCAAGAAGAGGTTCGAAGCAGAAAAGGAAGAAGAGGTTTGAAGCGAAAAAGGGAGACGGGTGTGTTGTTGTTGCTGGGTTGTCCGAAGGTGACAGTAGATTGCTATTAATAGCAATCGACTCCAACAGCTGGGAGATGTTCTCACTGCAGTACAGTTGACTGTCAACTGCTCTTTTGAACCATTTATCGCAAGTAAGCAACAGCAACAAATGGGCTAATTCTGTCGGGATCTGTTTGAACCCAGCTTCTTCTCCAAGTTAGATAGTACGGCTCTTAGCGTGTGACTTGCTCTTCAAGGTATATCGGACGGTGTTGGTGAAGACTACAACCTAGGATTTCTCAAGATCTCTATATAACAATGTAATGGCCTCCATTGAGAGTGCCGCGACGAACTTACAGGTACAAACTCATGCACCCATGACGTCAAGATCCACGAAACAGCAGCCTCATGGTCCGTTCGTGTCCACGCACATAAGAACATGATGGCCTCGAGGGTCAAATCCCCCAATCCGACAGGAGTTTCTCCCTCGTTCTTTGCCCCAGCTCTTCAGGAGTTAACAGATCGAGATACGAGATTCGTGATCTCAATACCTGAGAACACAATCTGTATCCCTACGACAGGAAAAGTACAATACCCGACTATGATCTGCTAGTACTAGTGCAAGTTACAGATATCTAACACATTACTTTTATCCAAAACTTATTTTAATTATTAAATCAAGTAAGGTGATATATGTTTTCTCCAACCCTCACATTCGTCTACCGCCCCGTGGCCCTAGGCGAGGCATTTCCCTGCTCGTCACTTCCCCTATCTTGGATATAGTCCATCTCCACGATCCGCGTTCACGCTCCATTGGCATGATTTTGGCGGCACCAATCGGACATCCAACGTCTAGGCGGAAGTTTCCAATTTGCCTAGGGTTGATAGTCGTACGGTATCACTCTACCCTAATAACTAACTCAAGTCACAATCGTCCTCAACAGGAGTTTAACGACATTAAGACAAGTAATATCACCAATTATCCCCAATAGTAAGACCATTAACCCTTAATCACAAGAGGGAAGATTGTACTCCCAAATACTTAGTCAAAATATAGAATTTCAACACTAAGTTGATTCTGTCCATAAATTAGAAGGGTCATAACTCTCAAAATATAACTCGGATTTGGGTGTTCTTGCCCATTCTGGAAAGCTAAGAATCTAGGCTACAAATCTCTAGTTGACCACTGCAAATCCATTTAGTTGCACTAAAAAGCCTTACAATCATCAACCTGTGTACTCCCTATACAATGGCTGCACCTTACCGATAGCATAAAAACCCACTCGCTCATCGGAATGACACAAATCTGGATTCTATGGAAAGCTGGACATATCTTCTACAACTTTCTAGTTGGTCATATTACCAAATTATTTCATTTGATACTGTAAAAACACTTATCCTTTTCAGGTGTACATAAATATATAAGGTGCTTTACAAAACAGAGCCTAAAACTGGTTCCTGTCTCATCTTATAAAAATCATAACTCTATACTTGCAGGATTCTCTTGATACAATACTTGTTGGAAAGCTTAGAAGTTTCCCATATTCTAACTTCACAGGGCTATGGAGCTACAAGTTCAACCATATATCATTTCAGACAACATACAGAACACAGTCTACTTAAAATCCTATATTAAATCACATATATGTCCAATGGTTATAAGGGTTTCATATTCTGAAACTACATATAATCATGTTCATCTTTCATTCCGAGTTCTAACCTCAATACTAAATACTCGGAGAGCTTTGCATGTTCAAACCCTGTACCAAAAATGTTCTCTGTTTTCCCGTTCAGGTTATAATACTCAGAACAAATAATTTTTGGAGACACCTCAATTGTTAGCCAAACATTTTTGAACTTTTTCCACATGTTTTAGACACAAGATGCTATGATAAAAATTTTCCTTTAAGATCATATTCCGAAAAATTCACAATTCTTTAAATCTCGGGTTTGGTAAATGGCAGAACCAGTCTCTGCCTTATGACCCAGTCAACAAAAGTGAATTTTTTAAAATACCATTTAAAATCAAAAAAATCTGAAATAAATCGTGTAGTCTCCAAACATGTATAAGTTCATACTGTAAAAGTTCCAAGGTCAGATTCTAACTACATTGCTCTCTGAAAATTCGAGAATACAAGCATGTAATCGTGTTTTCTGTTTTCAAGTCCAGGTTTTGAACAATCTATCTCTATCAATCAAACCCATTACTATTACTACTAATTTCATTCAAGAATCAAACAAGAAACAAGATTATAGAGTTTAGAGAACTCCCCACCCTGCAATTGAAGCTTGGAATGGTTAACTTTGGCCTTCTTCCTCTTGCCCTCCTCCAAGAACTCCTCCCTTGATCACCTTCTCTTCCTCTTTCTCCCACTCTCTTCCTCCTCTCTTGCACTAGGGAATTTCCAAATTTGGGTGAGAGAATGAGAGGGGAGAAGCAATGAAGAAATATAGAAGGGGGAGAGGTGGCCGGCATGAAGGGACAAGAGGAGAGGAGAATAAGGCCAAGTGTCAAGGTGGTTTTTGTAAACCATGCTCCTGTCTCATTGTTTCTCTTGGAGATATTTTTCTTATGGCTCAATCTTAGCCATTGATCAAGATGGAGGTGTGATGAGTGGTTGGATTAGAGTGCATGGCAAAAAATATTTGATGTAGTATTATACAAATAAATATTTGCATATGTATCATACATATATACTAGTATATGTTTTAGTATCAATTCACTCATTCATATGCACAATTATGAACATAACCATTCATAAATATATTTATATAAATCAAGCAAAATAATTAATAATACAATATATATATATATATATATATAAGTATTATTTTATCCGGGGTATTACATTACTCTCTTATTAGAATCGTTTTGTCCCCAAAACGACGCTAGTGGGAGAAAAGAAAAGAAAAACAAACATTAAAACAATTCTGGATATCAAGTCTTCATGCGCCTCTCCGACTCCCATGTGGCTTCTTCCACGAATTGATTCCTCCAGAGAACCTTGACCATCGGATGACCTTGTTCCTCAGCACCTTCGCCCCACCTTTTAGGTATCGAGCACCGATCCACAGGTACAGCAGAGCTCGAGTTAGCCCAATTATCCAAGTGACAATATTCGAGTGTTATTTGTAAATTTGTAAAATTGTATAACTCTGATTTGTAATAATTTGGACACTGTAACACTTGTAATTGTAACTATTATATGGAATAAAAGTTTTAATTTTCCTGTATTTTCTGTGAATGTGACTATTTTTGAAGTACGGATCTTGGATTGTGTCTCAAATTTCCGGTATAGAGATTTGGGGCGCTACAGAGTTGGTATCAGAGCAGTTATTGTCAAAACCTCGACCTAATGTCCCCTGCTCGCCACTTCCCCTATCTTGGATTTCGTCCATCTCCACGGTCCGCGTTCACCCTCCATTGGCATGATTTCGACGGGACCAATCGGACATCCAACGTCTAGGCGGAAGTCCTAATTTTCTGGCTACAAATCTCTAGTTAAACTCATCCTCAAATTCAAACGTTTGGGTGCTCTAAAATACCTAAATACATCAGCCTTAGGTATTTCCAGAGCACACGCAGTACCTTGCCGAAAGCATGTAAGATTACTCGTTTATCAAAATTACCCAATACTGGATTCGATGGATAGCTAGTAATGTCTTCTACAATTTTCTAGTTGGTCATATATCCAAATTATTTCATTTGTTACTGTAAAAACACCTTTCTCAAGTGTACAGAAATATATATAAGGTGCTTAACAAAACAAAGCCTATAGCTTATAAACTGTTCTCTGTCTCATCTTATAAAAATTATAACTCTTACTATACTTGCAGAAATTTTTTGATACAATACTTGGTTGGAAAGCTTAAAATGTCTACTATAACTTTCTAGTTATACACTTTCTCAGATTCTAACTTCACAGAGCAATAGAGCTACGAGTTCGACCATATACCATTTAAGACCACATACAGCACATAGTTTACTTAAAATTTCATATTAAATCATACACATGTCCAATGATTATGAAAGTTTTATATTGTGAACTAGATACAATCGTGCTCAACTTTCATTCAGGGTTCTAACACCAATACTGAATACTCAAAGAGCTATGCATGTCCAAACCCTGAACAAAAATGCTCTTTGTTTTCCAGTTCATGTTATAATACTCGGTACAAATAATTTTTGAAGACACATCAAATGTTAGCCAAACATTTTCAAACTTTATTCACATGTTTTAGACACACAGGATGCTATGACAAAAAATTCCCTTTAAGATCATGCTCCGAAAAATTCTCAAAATTCTTTTAATCTCAGGTTTGGTACTGGGCAGACCCAGTTTCTGCGTTACGATCCAGTCAACAAAAGTGAATTTTTTAAAATACCAAATAAAATCAGAAAAATCTGAAATAAATTGAGTAGTCTCCAAACATGTATAAGTTAACACTGTGAAAATTTCAAAGTCAGATTCTAAGTACGTTGCTCTCTAGAAATTCGAGAATACAAGCATGCAATTGTATTTTCTAGTTTCAAGTCCAGAATTTGAACAATTTTTATCAATCAAACTCATTACTATTACTACTAATATTATTCATGAACCAAACAAGAAACAAGATTTTAGAGATTAAAGAACTCCCCACCCTTCAGTGAAGCTTGAACAATTGTTTGATCTTCACTTCCTTCTTGGTCTCTTCCAAGAACTCCTCCCTTGATCTCCTTCTACTCTCTCTCACTCTCTTCACCTCTTCATTTTATGCCCTCTCACTCACTCTCATTCCAAAAATTCTGAAAATCCCCAAGTGTAAGAGAGAAGGAACAGTACTTCATCGGAAAGTTTTCTCTATTATAAACAGCATAGTATCTTCAAGTACAGCTTCAGAGATAGATCAGTTATTGGTGAGAGTATGGTAACTCTTGTATCTTCTCTAGCTGAATAATATCTCGGTTCCCCGTATTAGGTTCACCAAACCAGGACAAAATTGTGTGCTTGTGTGTTTGGTTTGGTCTACATAGCTTGGTTGTTCGTTGCGATTGATTGTCACCTCTCGCTATATCCATACAAACAAACAAAATTTGTCCCGGGGTTGGCTACAAAGTGTATCAGAGCAAAGGTTTCGTGAGTTCCTCTGTGAAGATGACAGATCATGTTTTTCGAACATCAAGCAGTTTGATGGTAACATCAACTTTAATCTCTGGAAGGTGGATACGTGTAAGGCTTGCATCTTGCTCTAGAAGAAGATAAAGGAAAGCTATCCAACATGAAGCATAAGTAGAATGAGATGGGCACATTTCGCTATTGCGGGACTGAAATAGGGACGTTGACCAAGGGATGATGGTGAACAAGCTGGTGAACTAACTGCTCCAAAGGCTTCTATTCCCCATAAAACGGGGGCAGCCGATTTAAAAGCTTTGAGTTTAATCAGGCTATCATTGACAGACAAAGTCAAGTGCAACTTCCTTGAGAGAAAAACGTATAGGGTCTGTGGGCGAGACTCAGAATTAACTATTCGGGATCATCGTCATAGGATCGGATGTACTGGACGAGAAAACTGTTTCATTTCTCAATTGAGTGTACCGCTGTTCATGATCAAAAAATGAAATTTAATAAGATGTTATCCAAATTGAAGGCGATGAACGCAAATGATCTAAGCAAAGATGATAAAACTTTCAACTTGATATATTCACTGCCAGATTCATACGAGCATTTGATGACCACCAAACTACACGAAAAATCTGTTAAGGAAAAGCTCTCGATAGCAGATGTGATCAAGGGTTTGAAAGAGGATGAACTTAGGAAGAAAACTCATAAATCACAGTATACTTCTATAAATTGCATGACGGTAGATGGAACTACAATTGAAAGGGAAAGTGTGCGGGTGGTTGAAAGAGGATGAACTTAGGAAGAAAATTCATAAATCACAGTATACTTCTATAAATTGCATGACGGTGGATGGAACTACAATTGAAAGGGAAAGTGTGCGGGTGGGATATGTTGCACCATTGCAGTCGGATTGGACATTACAAAAGCGATTGTAGCAAGTTGTTGAACTAGAAGGGTGCTGCCAACATAGTCAGTGTCGCTGAATCAAGTGATATCTTAGACTGTTTTCTTGTTTCAAGTTCTAAAGATGTGGATTCTATCTAGGTTTTTTATTCGAATAGTTTTTCTCATATTTGCTCCAACGGAATGTTTTCTACTTATAAATCTACAACATGTCGTTGTATGATGACAGACACTGGAGTTATTTGAGACGTAGTGGGTGAGATAACTGTTGAGTTGAAGATGCCAAATGGAAAGATGTTCACATTGAAGAAGGTCATGCATGTTCCTTTGTTAAAACATAACATAATACCCTTAGAAACCCTAAAAGCACGGGACTACAGGTACACAGCTCGAGGTAGAGTTATATTAGTTTGGAAAGGTCGTCGTAAGGTGATGAGGGGAAGGAGGGTTGTTCAGCACGACCTCTACAAACTTTGTGAGAATGAAAAATATTGAGCAAGTGTTTCTAAGCCAACGTTCCTGAAGTATCTAGTCTGCAACCACTAGCATCACTGAAGCGAGATAATGATGTTCGAATATAGTCGGGAGGAGGATTCCTCGAGGTAGGTGGAGTTCAAACTAAGAATAGAAACTCCGTGTTGACGCCTACTGAGGTGTGCCCTTGAGGGAGCATGTGATTGGATAAATAACAGGTATATGTAAATTCAACTAGCAGAAGAAGTCACTGAATCGCATTGTTTACAAGAGATAAAAGGAAAGAGTCTAGAGAAAATTAATCACATAGGTGTAGAAGCAGATGTATGCCATCCAAGGTAGAGATTGTTAGGTATATGTCTTGCTTACTAGGTTTGATGTGAAGGGGATAGAGTGAAGCGAGATGTTCGAAACGAAGATGGAGACGAAGAGGAATACTGTGTCTGGTTAAGAAGGGAATAACAGTCAATTGTTTTGTACAGTAGTCGACTGCAACTGAAGGGTTGGTCTCAACTTATCGCAAGTGGTAAAGAACAATTTATTGGGCCAATCCTTGGAAATATGTTTCAGCCCAGTTTCTTCTCCAAGTTAGATCGTACGACTTCTAAAGGTGTGCGAGTACATCATCTGAGAATATACTATTATAAACAACAAAGTATTTTCTAGTGATGCTTGAAAGATAGATAGGTTGATGGTGAGAGTATATTAACTCTTGTATCTTCTCTAGTTGAATAATATCTGAGTTATTTCTCCCCTATATTAGGTTCACCGATAATTGGGACAAAATTGTGTGCTTGTGTGTTTGATTTGGTCTCCGTTACTTGGTTGTTCGTTTTGATCGGTTGTCGCCTCTCGCTATATCCTTACAACAAACCCATAGTCTGATATCCATGACATAAACACATACAGTATGTGTTCCTATACAAACATGAATTTGATTCGAGTCCCCAACACGATTTAAAAGAAACAACTAACTCTATGCATACATACACAATGTTGCTCTCTCGTAAATCAAAGAAATCCCCAAAAGTGATGTTTAATAAAGTGATTGCAGGGAGTGAGGAATTCTCACCAGATCCCGGGGGGCGGCGTGGATTGGAATCGACGCCTCCAGGCTTCATAACTCCCAATGCACCGAAAACCAAAATCCTGCAACAGCACAAAAGAAAGAAAAGAAAGACAACTGTAGATCGTTAGAGATTGTGGATAAATCTTGCTAGAAGTAACGAAAACCCTAATCTTTAAATTGAAAATTGGGGATTAAAAACGAGGAAACCCTATCTGTGAACGAAATGTAAATTTGAAAAGGGGAGTGAGAGGTAAAACCCTAGAGACCTGAGGCTGGGAGAAAGAGAGGGATGGAGAAAAGAGAACGCAGTTGGTGAAGAAAATGAACAGGTGGATATAATTACTCAAGACAATGACAATGAGTTCACTGCAAGCGGGTCGGGCCAAGTCGGGCACGGTGACGGGTACGGGTACGGGTATGGGTTAACTGGGTGCGGGTTGCATGCAAATAGGCATATTCGGGTTCAAAGATGTCTCGAATTTTATACCAAAAAGATTTCTCTAGATAACTTATATTCAACAAATTAGTAACCTGTTGCCGCTAAATTTGGTGTGGGGGCAAACAGATGAATTTGTGGATTCTTAGGGAAACTGAATAGAGAACCTGTATACCTGTTCCGTGGGCTTCGATCGTCGCTCCCGCCGTTCACCTGCAAAAAGTGCGAGACACCGGGGTTGTTCCCGGTGACGCACCCTCCGATGCTCATGTCAGTAATCTGTAAGACTATGAGAGAGCGCAAAAACTGGTGAAAGATTGATTACCTCTTAATGGAGATGGATGGGGGGTTTTCATAGGCGTCTTAGAGAACAGATTAGGAATGTTATCCCCGTGGTCTGATAAGGAATATTTTCCTTGTAAACAGATTAGTAATGTAATCTGATAAGGTATATTTCCCGTAATCAGATAAAGAATTTAATCCCCAAATCCCAGTGAAAAGATAGACGTATATCAGGGCCGTTGATCAGGATTGATTAGGGACCCCGATCCTATCTTGCTGGATTGGGTGCGCAGTGGGTTAGAACCCGTACCCTCTTGTCGGTGGATCCATTCGGGGGTTATTGGGTCCCTTGGGGAGAAGATCCAATACCCACTTTGGACCATCTTGCAGGCGAAATTGCCGATTTACCCCTGGGCTTCAAGATTCGTACCTGATTTGGACGGTTTCGATTAACCCCCATTTTTAGCCATATCACGAGCCCCCCACTCCTAAAGGCTAATTTTGATCGGCCTTTGAGGAGTAGTTTAACTGTTTTAATGGCTAGCGGAGTTGTATCGGAGTTCAAATGAAGGGTTTTGAATCATGAGGGGGTAGTGAGGTGATTTTCCAAGTGGATTGAGCTCCGAGTTGTTCCTGAGTCCTGAGGGTCATGTGGCATTTTCGCAGGGATATCCTCTTTGCCTTCGCGGAGCGTCAATTCGTTGTTTTAGGGGTCTTAGATATTCGGATCATGTCTTAGACTTCCCTAGGGCTCGCCGACCAGGGGGCCGAGGTCCACATGCAGTTCGGCAGGCTTTTCCGGAGGGAAAGCGAGTTCGGCTTAGCCGCGAGTGCTGAGAGTGAGTCTGGCGACCTGCCGAACTTGATTTTTATCCCGTAATGAGGTCGGTGTCACGAACGCTCAGCAGTGAGTGCCGAACTCGTTTCTTACCCTGTAACAAGGTCGGTGTCACGAACGCTCGGCAGTGCGTGCCGAACTTGTTCTTACCCCGTAACAAGGTCGGTGTCACGAACGCTCGGCAGTGCGTGCCGAACTTGTTCTTACCCCGTAACAAGGTCGGTGTCACGAACGCTCGGCAGTGCGTGCCGAACTTGTTCTTACCCCGTAACAAGGTCGGTGTCACGAACGCTCGGCAGTGAGTGCCGAACTTGTTTTTACCCCATAGCAAGGTCGGTGTCACGAACGCTCGGCAGTGAGTGTCGAACTTGATTTTTACCCTGTAACAAGGTCGGTGTCACGAACGCTCGGCAGTGCGTGCCGAACTTGTTTTTTGCCCTGTAACAAGGTCGGTGTCACGAACGCTCGGCAGTGAGTGCCGAACTTGATTTTTATCCCGTAATGAGGTCGGTGTCACGAACGCTCGGCAGTGAGTGCCGAACTCGTTTCTTACCCTGTAACAAGGTCAGTGTCACGAACGCTCGGCAGTGAGTGCCGAACTTGTTTTTACCCCGTAACAAGGTCGGTGTCACGAACGCTCGGCAGTGAGTGCCGAACTTGTTTTTACCCCGTAGCAAGGTCGGTGTCACGAACGCTCGGCAGTGAGTGCCGAACTTGTTTTTTACCCTGTAACAAGGTCGGCGCTCGGCAGTGAGTGCCGAACTTGATTTTTACCCTGTAACAAGGTCGGTGTCACGAACGCTCGGCAGTGAGTGCCGAACTTGTTTTTTACCCTGTAACAAGATCGGTGTCACGAACGCTCGGTAGTGAGTGCCGAACTTGATTTTTACCCTGTAACAAGGTCGGTGTCACGAACGCTCGGCAGTGGGTGCCGAACTTCGAGACCTGTCGTTTTTTTGGGGGTTTGTTTTTTCTGTGCGCCATTTGAACTTCTGGTGGCTCTTACAGCTCTGACAACTCTGACAACCCTGACAGATGGGACGTTCATTAATTGCAGTGACCTCTGGGCTTCTATCAGACGGGATGTGCATTAAATTCAACTCATGATTCGTTGCAGTTAGCGAGGTGACGATTGGGATTGCTCCGCCGTTTGGTTTAAATGGGCCGGTCGTACGAGCCCATTAGCCTCGTTGGGAGTGCCCCCCTTCTATAAATCCTCACCCCCCCTCTCTCATTTCTCATTTCTCCTCTCATTTGCTCAGGCGTTTACTTGTGCTTCAGGCGAGTTTTTCCGGTGGTCGGTGTTTGACTCAGGCGAAGTTTTCCGGCAACCAAAGCTTTTTAAGGTAATTCATTATCAATTATGTCTCTAGCTTCTGTCTCCGATGAAGTCTCCTGGTCCGAGCCCTCCCTTGAAGACGTCGAGGACTCGACACCGACTCCGACCAAAGGCAAAGTGTTCGGCAAGGATTCGATCGTGGAGGATCCGAAGAGAATGGGGGAGTTCGGGCAACTGCCAGGTCCGTTGACGGGACTACACAGAGTCAGGCAGCTCCCGGAGGATCAGGCCGAGCGAATTGTCCATGGGAGGGAGAGGTCCTTCGAGGAGAATGAAGCGAGGGAGACGACGGAGGCGGACGATGCGGCGTCGATCCTGCGCGAGGAGGAACTAGCTGCGATCCGGGATTCTTTTTTCATCCCGGAGGAGTACGAAATCATGCTGCCAGGCCCCGGGGTTAGGGCCAATTCGCCACTGCCAGTGACCATGTGTTGCTGGCCGGTCGATGCCTTTATCGCCGGTGCTCGGCTACCTCTCCACGCGTTCGCAATTACCGTGGTGAGTTGGTTCGGGGTCAGCCCCATCCAACTGATGCCGAACGCGTGGCGAGTGATTAATGGTTTCGTTCTCCACTACCAGGCCGCAGGGATCGAGCCGCAGCTAAACGTGCTTCGGGCGTTATACCGGCTCCACCAAGGGAATAGGTCGGAGTACCGGTATTATTTGACTCCGAGGCACGGCGGCAGACTCGTCGTTTGCCCTGACTCCATTAAGCACTGGCGAGAGAAGTGGTTCGTCGTGCGGAGTCGTGAGGCCTGGCCGATCCCCTCTGGCTGGGCAGAAGGGGTGCCGAAGAGGGCGACGGCGATGCCGAGGCTCTCAGTAGAAGAAGAAGAGGCGGTCCGGATCCTTCTTGACCGTCCGTAGTACGATTGGAAGGAGCTGACGGAGGACGTCCTCTACAGGGGAGGGCTCTACCGCGTAGACCCTAGTACGCGGCTCTCGTCAAGTTCTTTTTTCCGTACTTGCTGCCTTGTTGTTTTTTGTATGCTAATCACTTTTTTACTTTTGATGCAGAATCCATGGACTACGACGCGGTCTTGGCGCTCAGGGCAGGGCTCGCGAGTAAGGCGCCGAAGAAGCGCAAGAGGGTCGCGTCGAAGCTGCCCTCGACCTCGAAGACGCCGAGGATTGCTGCCCCTGACGAGGGGGTGGAGATCCTCGATGCCCCGGTCGTCACCATGGCAGGGACTTCTGCTCCCTCACCTGTGGGGGAGTTCCCCATTGCTGCCGCCCTCGCCATGCCGACACCGCCGCTGACCGTGGCAGGTGAGGAGCTCCTGACAGAGGAGCACAAGCGGATCCATATCCCAGACTGGCAAGTCCGAAAGCATGATGGGTTCCTCGGGAACTCGTTGGCGAGCATGCAGGCTGTCAAGCATCTCGCCACCCCAAAGGACCGAGCCGCCATGGAGGCGGGGAGGCAGGGCGACGACGTGATCGAGATCGCTCGTTCGGCGGTATCGGTAAGCTTCTCCACGTCTGTTGTATTTCTTGAACCGAAAATTTTTTCTAACTCTTTTAGTTCTTCTTTGCTGCAGATCATCGTCCACTTCGGCCATCTCACCGAGAGGCTAACAGCTCTGGAGAAAGAGCTGAAGCAGGAGTCCGACCAAGCTCGGAATGATAAGGCTCGGATGGCGAACGAGCTCGACAAGCTCCGAGTCGAGCATGAGGGTCGGTCGGCGAGGATCAAGCATCTCGAGGCCGAGGTGAAGAGGCTGGAGGGCGAGCTCCTTCGGGAGAAGGAGGGGTCGGCCAAGCAGCTGGCCGAGCCCGAGGCGAAGCTGGCGGCAGCCGTGAAGGCGGCGGAGGGCGCGACCATGGAGAAGGCCCAGGGGTTCCTCGCGCAGAACATGGCGAAGGCCTTTGCTGCCGCCCTCACGCGGGTGTCGGTGGCATACCCCTCGGTGGATGTCTCGGGATGGCATCTCTTCCCCGGACACGTTGAGGGCTTCGACCCCGAGTCCGAAGGGGAAGAAGAGGAGGAGGGCGACGCCGATGCCGACGCCGGGGCTACTGGCGAGGTCCCCAGCGCCACAATCACTCCGCTGGCGGCGGCGTCTCCTTCGGCGAAGTCCACCCCTACTCCACCTCGTCGCCCGGGGAAAGAGGTCGGGCCTTGACTCCGCTCCTCGTCTTCTTCTTTTTTGCTCGTATGTTTGCTGTTGTTTTTTTTTTGTTTTTCTTTTCAATCGTTGTAACGCCTAATAGCGGACTGTCCACCGCTACTTTTTGAAATGAATGAAAAGAAAATTTTTTTCAAGTATTGGTGTTCGACAGTCTTTGTCTTTTGCCCCCTTTTTTCGCCGAACATTCCCTTCTTGTCCTTAGCTTAGATTTTTCCAAGTGTGGTGCTTCGGCAGTTTTCGACATTTTTGCTGATCACTTCGATCTCTTTTGCAGCTTATGTTGATTGCCCAAGACGTCGAACCTTTGGGCTCGGATGAAGGAGCTCGAGCCGAGGTCGGCCTAGGGGCGACGAGGCTATGTCTGGCGAGGTGCCGAGAGCGGCTCTACGAGGTCGAGCTCGGATTGCGCCGAGCTGAAAGCGAGAGGAAGCATCTCCAGCTCGTCCTCGGCCGGCGGGATATCGAGATTCGCCGACTGGAAAGTAGGATCGCGGAGCTTATTCCCGAAGGTGAATATTCGCCAATTGATTTCCGTGATGAGATTCGGGTTCAATGTATCCGTCATAACTTGTCCAAAATGACAGCGGAGAGAGACGATTTGCTTTTCGAAATACAACATCTTCAGTCCGTAGAGGCGAAGCTTCGGAGTGAGGGTGAGGCGCTGACGGCCGAAGTGGCCAAATTGACGACCGACCGGGTTCAGCTGTCTGCCGAAGTTGAAGTGCTCAAGAGGGCGACGGTGGACAAAAACATCGAGGTCACCCACCTTCGGCGCCTCATCGCCTGCCGATCTGGAGTCCCGGACTCCGCGATACCCCCACGTTTCGAAGTCGACGTCAAGGACGACTCGCTGCGGGATCGGATCTCGGAGTTGGAGGCAGAAGTGGCCCGTCTTAAGCCGCATTCAGGGCCGATCAATGTTCGAAGCACGTCATGCACTCGCGCTGAGAGCGAGCGGGGTATTACCTTTTATGAGATGGCGACCCGTCAGCGGATCGGCCAACCCAGTCCGGGGGACGCGCAGAGTTCGGTGGCAATTTCGTCGAGCAGTGCGTCCGTCGGGGTGGCCACTAGGAGTGGTGCCGAGGACACGTCTCAGTTCGCGGGCTTGGGGTCGCGTTCCGGAGACAAGCGTCGCCATCCTCGGGTGTCTCTGAAGCGGAACACCCCGGCTCCGAAAAAGCGCTAGAGTGGTCGACTCAGTTAGTTGTTGAGTATTTTTTGTTTTCGCTCAGTGTAATAAGTCGGCATTGTAGCTTTTTCTTTGTAATCCTGCTGTGTTTGTCTTTGTACCGCTTCGATTTCATTAATAAAAGTGTTGTTGCCGAACTTGTGTGTTTTGTTCTTGTGACTGTTGTCTGCTGTGCCGTAGCTTCTAAAGTGCTGGACTCCGAATGGCGAGCTTCTTCTAGTTCGTTTAGGAGCGAACTTGCGAAGTAGAATCGAGCCAAATGTTGGACTCCGGAGCCATCGTAAGATTAAGGGCGTAGGAGCAATTCCGAATGGCGAACTACCCCTAGCTCGCTTAAGAGCGAACTTGCGGAGTAGAGTCGAACCAAGTGTTGGACTCCGGAACCATTGTTAGATTAAGGGCGTGGGAGCAATTCCGAATGGCGAACTACCCCTAGCTCGCTTAGGAGCAAACTTGCGGAGTAGAGTCGAACCAAGTGTTGGACTCCGAACCATTCAACGGCTTTGGAAGCAGTTCCGAATGGCGAGCTACTCCTAGCTCGCTTGGGAGCGAACTTGCGAAGTAGAATCGAACCAAGTGTTGGACTCCGGAACCATTGTTAGATTAAGGGCGTGGGAGCAATTCTGAATGGCGAACTACCCCTAGCTTGCTTAAGAGCGAACTTGCGGAGTAGAGTCGAACCAAGTGTTGGACTCCGAACCATTCAACGGCTTTGGGAGCAGTTCCGAATGGCGAGCTACTCCTAGCTCGCTTGGGAGCGAACTTGCGAAGTAAAATCGAACCAAGTGTTGGACTCCGGAACCATTGTTAGACTAAGGGCGTGGGAGCAATTCCGAATGGCGAACTACCCCTAGCTCGCTTAAGAGCGAACTTGCGGAGTAGAGTCGAACCAAGTGTTGGACTCCGAACCATTCAACGGCTTTGGGAGCAGTTCCGAATGGCGAGCTACTTCTAGCTCGCTTGGGAGCGAACTTGCGAAGTAGAATCGAACCAAGTGTTGGACTCCGGAACCATTGTTAGATTAAGGGCATGGGAGCAATTCCGAATGGCGAACTACCCCTAGCTCGCTTAGGAGCGAACTTGCGGAGTAGAGTCGAACCAAGTGTTGGACTCCGGAACCATTGTTAGATTAAAGAGTTAAAAGCAGAGAGATGTAGTAGCAGTGAAAATACTAAAAAAACTTTATTTATTAATATCTAATGATCGGCTGCTTCTAAAGTTGCTAGCCATTATTACAATGAAAAAATAAAAGGAAAGATCACTACTAGTAAAGGGAAGGGAATGGTTCGACATCTCGAGTTACTTAGAGAGGCGTGGTTGCTTTCTCTTGGTATTTCAAAAGATGGTCGGCATTCCAAGTCCTGGGAATTTCTCTGGCTTCGAGATCTTCTAGCTTGTATGCACCTGGGCAGATCACTTTTGAGATTTTGTACGGTCCCTCCCAATTTGGGGCCAGTTTGCTTTTCTGTCCGGGGAACGAGATGGCCAATTTTCGAAGGACTAGGTCCCCTTCTTTGAGGTCCGTTGGTCGGACCCTTTTGTTGTACGCTAGCTCGATCCTCCTTCGGTAAGCTTGCTGGTGTATGGCAGCCCTCTCTCGGATTTCATCTATTAGATCTAAGCTCGCCCTGAGTTCTCTAGCGTTCTGCTCTTCTTCATAAGCTATCAGACGAGGAGAGGGTATCCCGACTTCTAGGGGGATGATGGCCTCGGCCCCATAGGTGAGATTAAATGGGCTCTCGCCTGTTGGGGTCCGCTTAGTGGTGCGGTGATTCCAGAGTACGTTCGGCAGCTGATCGACCCACAGTCCTTTGGAACACTTGTCTAATCTCTTCTTGATGCCCGAGAGAATCTGTCGGTTGGCATTCTCTGCTTGGCCATTCGACTGAGGATGGGAGACGGAGGAGAATCGGTGTTGTATGGAGAGGTCCTCACATAAGGCTCGGAAGGCGGCCCCAGTGAACTGTGTTCCATTATCCGTGACTATGACTCGGGGAACGCCGAACCGGCAAATCACGTTTTTCCAGAAGAATTGAACGACTCTATGTTCGGTGATTGTGGCCAGGGGCTCGGCTTCTATCCATTTAGAGAAATAGTCGACTGCCACGACTAGGAACTTTAGCTGTCCGGGAGCTGGTGGAAACGATCCCAGTAAATCCATCCCCCACATAGCGAAGGGGATCGGACTTGATAGGGAGGTGAGCGGTGCTTGTGGAAGGCGTCGGACGTCTGCATACTTTTGACAGGAGCTGCATTGCCGAACGTGTCGCTCGGCGTCTCGTAGGAGAGTGGGCCAGTAATATCCGTAGTTCAACACTTTACGCGCTAGAGCCCTGGACCCGGAATGAGCTCCGCCAATGCCCTCGTGGAGCTCTTGCAGGGCGTATTCGGCTTGCCTGGGGGAAAGGCACCTTAGGTAAGGCCGACCGTCCACCTGGGTGAAGGAGCGTTTATATAAGATGCCTTCGATTAAAGTAAAACGTTCGGCTCGGGTCCTGATTCTTCTTGCTTCCCTCGGATCTTCAGGGAGGAGTCCGTCCCTCAGGAATTCGACAATGGGTTTCATCCGGTTGTCTTCGAGGAGGACAGGCAACGTTTCAACGGAGTCTGGGGTTTCGTCCTCTATGCTTGGCTTTAAGAGGACTTCTATCAATACGGTCTGCTCAAGACCTTGAAGGGAAGAGGAGGCTAATTTGGATAGGGCGTCGGCCTGAGCATTTTCTTCTCGGGGGATCCTTTGGATGAGAGCCTCGTCAAACAGCGCCATGAGGCTCTTGACTTTAGCCAAGTATCTAACCATTCTATCATCGTGGGCTTCATACTCACCGAGGACCTGGTTGACAACCAACTGAGAGTCGCTGAAGATCTGTAGCCGCTGTGCCCCTGCATTTCGGGCCATTCTTAGACCGGCTATTAGCGCCTCGTATTCGGCCTCGTTGTTCGAAGCTTTGAAATTTATCCGGAGGGAGTATTGGAGGATGAAGTCGTCTGGTCCTGCCAGGATGACTCCCGCCCCGCTTCCCTCATTGCAAGAAGATCCGTCAACATAAATTGACTAAACCGGCGGTCCTTTTACTGTTTGGCAGGGCTCAGGGATTGTACTCTCAACTATGAATTCGGCCAGCGCCTGAGCCTTAATAGCTGTCCGAGGCTGGTAAGTTATATCATGTTGGCTCAGCTCGATCGACCACTTCATGAGGCGACCGGAAGTCTCAGGCTTGTGAAGGACCTGTTTCAGTGGCTGGTCGGTAAGGACGACCACCGAATGGGACTGAAAATAGGGTCAAAGCTTTCTCGCGGCCATTACCAGGGCATAGGCCATTTTCTCAATCCTCGGGTACCGGAGCTCGGCGTCCCGAAGCACCTTGCTGACGTAGTAAATGGGCTTCTGAGCCCTCTCTTCTTCTCTGACTAAGACCGCACTAAGCGTCTGTTCGGAAGCTGCCAAGTATAGGTAGAGTGGTTCGCCAGGTATCGGTTTGCTGAGAAGAGGTGGATTAACGAGGTAGGCTTTAAGCTGGTCGAAGGAGTCCTGTTGCTGCTGCCCCCACTCGAATCCTTTAGCCCCCCTGAGGGCTTTGAAGAACGGGAGGCACTTCTCCCCGGACTTCGACAGAAAGCGCCCTATGGCAGTTAGGCGACCAGTCAATCTCTGGATTTCTTTAACATTTCTGGGAGGGGCCATGTCCAGTATGGCCTTGATCTTTTCCGGATTTGCTTCAATTCCTCGTTGGCTAACCATGAAGCCGAGGAACTTTCCTGATGAGACGCCGAACACACACTTGTTCGGGTTGAGTCTCATATTGTGCTTTCTTAGGACGTCAAAGGCCTCCTGAAGGTCGACCACATGATCAACACCTCGGATGCTCTTTACAAGCATGTCATCGACGTACACTTCCATGTTCCGGCCGATCTGGGCCTGGAAGACCTTGTTGACGAGGCGCTGGTAGGTCGCCCCTGCGTTCTTTAGGCCGAATGGCATGACTTTGTAGCAATAGAGGCCTTGGTCGGTCACAAAGGATGTCTTCGGGATGTCTGGAGGGAATATTCTTATCTGATTGTAACCTGAGAAGGCATCCATGAAGCTGAGGAGCTCATGTCCCGAGGTTGCGTCAATCAGAGCGTCGATGCTCGGTAGAGGAAAAGGATCTTTGGGGCAGGCCTTGTTGAGGTCGGTGAAATCAATACAAATTTTCCACGTCCCATTGGACTTCTTCACCATTACTACGTTAGACAACCATTCTGGGTAGTTTACCTCCTGTATGAATCGGGCTTTCAACAGCTTATCTACCTCCTCTTTGATAGCGAGCTGACGCTCGGGGGCGAACTTGCGTCTCTTCTGCTGAACCGGTTTGGACCCCGGATCAACGCTCAGGCGGTGGACTAGGAGTTCTTCGGAGATACCGGGCATATCTGCTGCGGACCATGCGAAGAGGTCTTGATTGGTTCGGATGCATTTCACAATATCTGAGTATAGAGCGGACGGAAGGGTCTTGCTTACGAAGAACTTGCGGGTCGGCTCTTGTTCAGAGAAGAGCACCTCCTCCAGTTCATCCACCGGCTCGGAGGTCGGTCTTGCAGTGTCTTGAGGAATTTCCAGAGTCTCTAAGGAGAGGACGGGCCCAAGGGTTGAGGTCATGTAGCACTTCCGGGCCTGCTCCTGATTTCCCCTTACTTCCCCGACCCCGGACCGGGTGGGAAACTTCATCTTCAGATGGTATGCTGAGGGAACAGCTTCTAGGGCTACAAGGCCCGGCCGACCCAAAATGACGTTGTAGGCGGCGGGAACATCCACCACCATGAAGTCCATCGGCTCTGTCCGGGTGGTAGGAGTTTGGCCGGCAGTTACATCGAGGGTGATCACTCCTTCAATAGTTACCGGAACCCCCGTGAACCCATGGAGAGTGTAGCCGGCGGGCTTGAGTCTCTCTCTGAAGAGCTTTAGGCCTTTAAAAGCGGAGAGGAAGAGGATGTTGACGGAGCTGCCGTTGTCTACTAAGATCCTTTCCACTTTGAAATTCGCCATGTGGAGGCTAATGACGAGTGCGTCACAATGCGGGGTACGAATTCCCTCGAGATCTTCGTCGGAGAACGTGACTGGCACTCCGAGGCCCTTGGGAGGAGGGGTGGCTCGGACCGAGTTGACTTCTCTTATAAAGGCTTTCCGAGAGGAGTTCGAGGAACCCCCCATTGGGCCCCCGTGAATGAGGTGGAGGACTCGCTCTTCCTCGAAGTCTGGCATCTCTTCTCTTTCCGGACGCTTGTTAGCCCCCCGAGGTGGAGGAGGAAGTTCTGCTCGGTCTTTTCTCACAAACCTGGTCAGCTGCCCTCTCTGGATAAGGGCTTCGATCTCGTTCTTCAGAGCACGGCAATCGTTGGTATCATGCCCATGGTCCCGGTGATAGCGGCACCATTTCTCTTTATCTCTTCTCTTGGCCGGGGTGTTCATCCTCGGAGCAGGGGGTATGACTCCCTCTTTTTCAACTTCCATGAAGATGGTGGAGATGTCAGTAGTGAGGTGAGTGAACTTTTCAAACCTAGGAGGAGGTCGGCGCTGGCCGGCATTATCTTTCTGGAGCTTCTTGGCTCCTTCTTCTTCCGTCCCCTTCCTCTTAAACCCGGAAGCAGACCCCTCCCGGTTGGGTTGTTGCTCGGCCTCTTCGGCCCGGATGTACTTTTCAGTGCGAAGGAGGAGGTCGGAAAAGTCGTGTGGTGGTTTCTTGGCGAGGGTGGAGCGGAGGTTGGAATTGAGGACATTGGATTGAAATGCTACCGTAGCGACCGACTGGTCAAGAGATGCTATGGTCCTGGCTTCAGCAGTGAACCTCTTCACATAATCTCTCAGTTTTTCCCCTTCTTCTGGCGAAGGTGCAAGAGGGAGATGCTGGTCTTCTCTGCCCTTCGGCTGCTTACGAAGTGCGTGACGAAGAGGGTTTCGAACTGTTCGAAAGAGAATATCGAGGAGGGGGTGAGACGAGAATACCACTCTCGGGCCGGCCCTTTGAGAGTTGCGGGGAAGGTTTTGCAGAGGAGGGCATCGGAAGCTTGGTGAAGGAGCATTAGAGTTTTAAAACTCTCTATGTGATCAACCGGGTCAGTCTCTCCGGTATAAATCTCGAATTGGGGAGGTTTGAAGCCGAACGGGACAGGTGCATCCACTATAGTTCGGGAGAAAGGGGGTCGGCTAGGACGCAGGGTTCTCCCCCTGAGCTCTTCTTCTCGGTTTATCTGACCCAGGCGTCTCTCTACTTCATGAAGACGGCGGTTCATGGTGTCATCTCTCCGACGGTAATCTGCCGAGCCACGAGACTCGTCTTCGTATGAGGGAGATCGAGGGCTGCGGCGATGGTAACTTCGGGAGCGGCGAGGACTTGGGGTACGCCGGGAGTTGGTAGGAGCGGGTCGAGGAGAGGGAGACCGTCGGCGAGGGCTTCGGACCAGAGGAGGGGACGGGAGCTTCGGCTCAACAGGATTCTGACGGAGGTTGAGAGCCTGCAGGACGGTCGCTTGGAACTGCTGGAACTCGGCACGGGTGATTGGTGCCTCATTGTTCCTGGGCTGTTGCCGACCTACGGGAGAGTGCCTTCTTCGGTAATGATCGGGAGACTCCTTTCTCCCTCTTCGGATGGGGGACCTCCTGTACTCTCGGCGGCGAGGGGATCGCTCGTGCTGGCGGGAGGCTTCCTCCCGAGCCCGTTTTTCATCCAGATGACGACGGAGGTCATCATCTTTCTGGCGCTTGGGGGCTGCATCGTGGCGACCAGAGGCTCGGGGATGATGGGAGGCCATAGAGTCAGTGGAGGCGTTGTGGATAGAGAGGTTCTCTTGGTGAAGAGGCTGTTTCTGAGGGTTAGGACCCTTTGGATCAGGAGGGGGAAGGTTCTGTTGGAGCGGCTCTTCCGCGGTAGGGGGAAGTTGCCCTTGTTGCTGAGCGGGATCAGGGAGGACTTCTTGCTGGTCAGGGTTGGGTACTCGGTTAGACCCCCTTGACCTAACTTTGCGAGGCGGCATGGCTGGAGAAGACTTGTTCTCGGGGAAGAGGTGAGGTTTCTATTCGTTAGTTTCCCACAGACGGCGCCAATCTGTTGCCGCTAAATTTGGTGTGGGGGCAGACAGATGAATTTGTGGATTCTTAGGGAAACTGAATAGAGAACCTGTATACCTGTTCCGTAGGCTTCGATCGTCGCTCCCGCCGTTCACCTGCAAAAAGTGCGAGACACCGGGGTTGTTCCCGGTGACGCACCCTCCGACGCTTAAGTCAGTAATCTGTAAGACTATGAGAGAGCGCAAAAACTGGTGAAAGATTGATTACCTCTTAATGGAGATGGATGGGGGGTTTTTATAGGCGTCTTAGAGAACAGATTAGGAATGTTATCCCCGTGGTCTGTTAAGGAATATTCTCCTTGTAAACAGATTAGTAATGTAATCTGATAAGGTATATTTCCCGTAATCAGATAAGGAATTTAATCTCCAAATCCCAGTGAAAAGATAGACGTATATCAGGGCCGTTGATCAGGATTGATCAGGGACCCCGATCCTATCTTGCTGGATTGGGTGCGTAGTGGGTTAGAACCCGTACCCTCTTGTCGGTGGATCCATTCGGGGGTTATTGGGTCCCTTGGGGAGAAGATCCAATACCCACTTTGGACCATCTTGCAGGCGAAATTGCCGATTTACCCCTGGGCCTCAAGATTCGTACCTGATTTGGACGGTTTCGATTAACCCCCATTTTTAGCCATATCATAACCAATAAAGCTATTTTTGGAGGTAATTATCTTTCTAGTTTTAAAAAACTCTAATTATGTTGCTACGGCCTTATTCCCGAAAACAAAACAAAAAACCTCTATTTATCTTAACTCATATGTTCGAGACTTATTTTGGAATTAAATGGAGTTAAATAACTCCATTTATTTTACTCCAAAATGTGATTAAACTTAGAGCATCCACAGTGGTTTGCTAAAATTCTCAATTTGCCATTTTTTTAGCAAACGAGCGCTGCAGTGGTTTGCTAAATTTCTCATATTTGCCATTTTTTAGCAAACGTATCAATTCTGTTTCTCAAATATGAGAAACGATTTGAGAATTCTCAAATTATAGAGGACGGGGAATGATTCCCCGTCTCACAAATTTTAATATAGTTTATTGTATACAGACGGGGAATGATATCCCGTCTGTAATAGTTTTTTTTTTTTTTTTTTTTTAGAAAGGGTCAGACGGGGAATGATATCCCGTCTGTAACCTTTATTTATTTATTTAAATTTTTTTTTTTAAATGAACGTCCCTGATTGGCTGAAGAAAAAGAAAAAAAAGTACCAAATGGTCAGACGGGGAATGTTTCCCCGTCCAACCAAAAAGTCAACTAGTCAAAGGGTTTAGTAGTTAATTAGGTGGGTTAGGTATAATAATTAGGTTTAGTTATTTGTTTAATTAGGTTTAGTTATTATTATATTATTTAATTTAGTTAATTAATTAGGTTTAATAGTTAATAAGTAATTAACTTTTTTTAATTAATTCCGAAAAGTTGAGACGGTATATCATATACCGTCTCACTCAATTTTTGAAATTTTTGGCAAATTTTTTAGCAAACGACAACTGCAGCGCATACCCCTATTTGCTATTACTGTTGTTGCCATTTTTTGGCAAATGAGAAACACCACTGTGGATGCTCTTATAGTTATATAACCTACACTTTTCTTAATTATTATTAACAATGAAGGTCTTCTAAATTGATGTAAGGATATAATTACCAAAATTATTATACATTGTACCTTCATATGTTTTTTTTTGTTGAAAATTGTTTCTCCAAAGTTTTTTTTTTTTAGGTTAAAGGTGGAATAACGCCACCCTGTTTCATTAATAAGAAATTAATAAAACAACCCTGGTATACCGGGAGAAATACAAAAGTACAGTGTAGGAAATAAAACATGATCCCCCAACAAAACTCTGGGGGTGGGTCTAATCCATACAAAATACAACCAAAAGTACAATAGGTCGATACAAAATACAAAGTAGCGGAGACTGCGGCTAATGGAACTCCGATGAGTATGGAGGGTGCCTACCCATCAGTTCAGTGTCGGCCCAAACTCTACCTCCTCATCATCAAATTCCTCCACCTGGAAGACTCTGGCAATCCTCCCTCTCGCTCCTGTGGCAGCAGCTGTAGCCCAAAAAGAAATAAAATGCATGATATGAGTAAGGTTACCAGGAATACTATTACATGAAGCACGAAAATAGAAATTATTTCTGTCTAGACATAACACCCAAGTAGTTGTCGCAATGGCTATGTACCACGCATCCTTCATTTCATGGCGAATCGAGGCAAATTTGGGGTCAATCCAAAATTTCTCATATTCGCTGGGGTAGTCACCTGTTCCTAAGACTCGTAATATCTCTACCATAGTTGTCGTACTCCTTGGGCAGTGAATAAAAAGGTGGTTTAAATTCTTCGCCTGCATGTTGCAGAATCAACAGTTGGTCGCTATCTGGGGTTGTCTTTTGACAAGGTTCTCTCTAGTGAGGATTGCATTATTGAGCACTAGCCAGAAGAAGACCCTGACTTTAAGTG